>NTMA01000019.1:0-508613 GCA_002917075.1 Hawksworthiomyces lignivorus
CCTAACCCTAACCCTAACCTAACCCTAACCCTAACCTAACCCTAACCCTAACCTACGTTTTTTGAACCAAGATGGAATAAGTTTTCCAAATCGCTCAATTAATTATATGTTTCGTAGTCTGTCTTGAAATAATATTACTATTTTTTTTCTTTGTTAAAACAATTATGACTTGATAGAAGTTTGTTTCTATGACCGCAGACATG
Source organism: Hawksworthiomyces lignivorus (assembly GCA_002917075.1). Lineage (NCBI taxonomy): Eukaryota > Fungi > Ascomycota > Sordariomycetes > Ophiostomatales > Ophiostomataceae > Hawksworthiomyces > Hawksworthiomyces lignivorus. Next base: position 204 of record NTMA01000019.1, read on the forward strand.
ATCAATGACCTGACCATACAAAACAAAAAACAAAATGTATGTTTAAACCTTGAAAAAACCAATGGCCCACTTCTTTAACCATTTGAACCAATCTTGATTTTCGTCTAATACCCCACTTCGATTTTTAATATCCAATCATTTAACCCCACTAAAAATCCCATTTTAACCAATCCTGATTTTTCGTCTAATACTCCACCTCGATTTTTAATATCCAATCATTCTTTTACTCCACTAAAAATCCCATTTCAACCAATTACGATTTTTCGTCTAATACCTCTACTTGTATTTTTTTTCTTTCAAACACACGGTTGGATTTTTCTTTTACGTTTTTACAAACAACAACACAAAATTACTAAAAACGGTTTGAAGATTTGGAATCCTTGATTTTTTCTACATTTAATGATATATAAAAATATATGGGTTAAATTTTTGAAATACAAGCTAATACTAACGTACTGTACCTTAGAGAGACGTCCACCGTCTCGTCGCGAAGACCACGTTAACGAGCCTCCGCACCACCACCAACGTCGCCCGCTACATCACCGCCCAACTACAACACATCGCGCTATGAGAGACCAGGCTGGCCACGCCCGCCCAACACAACCCAACAAACCTACGCTTCTTGATGGACTGGAAGAGCCCCGTGTCCGACGTTGTCGTAGACCGACGCATACATTGCCTTTGCGAGTAGGAAAAGGGGAAAAGAAGAAGAGAGAGAAGAGGAAGAAGGGGGGTGGGGGACAGACAGAGAGAGAGAGAGAGAGAGAGAAAGAGAGAGAGAGAGAGAGAGAAAAAGAGAGAGAGACGACGACGACGACGACACACAGACGTGTCGTGGCAGTGTAGCCAGACGAAACGACGTTGTCTTTTTTTTTTTTTTTTTTATTGTATTGTGTTTTGTGATTGTACGTAGTTGGCCTTGAAATAACCCAACCCAACCAAAGTATTAATAATCAAAAATGAAAAAAAAAAAAAAAAAAAAAAATTCGTCCAATCAATGTGTGGGATTACTGCAAATGGTTTTCACTGCTAATCCTGCACGGACCATTCGTCTTTTTGTATGGCGCTAGCCTCTTTCGGCACTTGGTTTTCTCAGCTAAACCGTCTTGTATGGCTGTCAGGCCGAGTACAAAATACAAATTCTAAAGGGTTTTTCTTGCGTCCACCCGCAAATGATCCCTGGTGAACCGCAACACTCTCTCGGCCAGATCCTCAATGTGCTTCCGCTCCCGAGGGACATGGCCCTCCCTCGGATAGGTGACAAATTCAAAAGGCAGACCGGCCTCTTCCAGAGCCCTCTGGAACCCCCACGCCTGCGAGATGGGCACGCGATCGTCCTTTTCTCCGTGCAACATCAGCATAGGCGGGATTCTCCCGTGCTGTGCGGCCTCCTTAAACTCCCACAAGGCAGACCCGGAACGCGCGCGCACGTCGGTCTTGTCTGTGTTCCAAGGCGTGCTGCCGGCAAACTGCGCCTCGTACCGGGCGCCCACGTCCGAAGTCAGCATCATGCTGTCCCAGTCGGTAACGCCAGCCCCGGCAATGGCACCGCGGAACCGCCAGCCACGCCCATGTGCGCCATTGCGGACAGCCGACAGATACGACAGGTAGCCGCCCTGGGACCAGCCGCCGACCACCAGCCGCGTAGGGTCCGCGTAGCCGCGGTCGATAGCATACTGTACGGTGGCCACAATGTCGGGCTCATCGTATATGCCCATGCCGCCGCGTGCATAGCTGGCAAATCTTTGGCCTCTACTGCTGCCACCGCGGTAGTTGGGCAGAAGAACGCCGTAGCCTTTTGCCAAGAGAGGCTGGATCAGGAGATAAAGGGGGTTGTACGCATCGAACGCATCTGTGGCACGGTCGTATGGTCCCCCGTGAACAATCACCAAGGTCGGAAGCGCTGTTGCTGGGATTGTGCTGGATCGGCGTTGACCATCGGCATGACGGTTCCCGTCGGCACACTGCGACGGGACAAGATACAGACTGTCGAGCACCTCTTGGCCATCCGAGGTGGGACACAAGAGAAAGTGGCAGTCGCCGAAGGTTGTGCCAGCGAATGCGTGTCCATGGTCTGAGAGCTGTAGAGACCTGCCTGTGCTCGAATCGCGGGAAAACAATTCGGTAGGGTTGTTGACGTCTCCCCAAGAGAGGACGATGTGCAGGTCTTGCGGAGAGCCGGACACATCGTAATTGACAATGCGTTTCTTTTGCGCAACAAGTGTTTCGCCACTCAGGAGCAGCCGCAGCTTCTCTTCCACGCCGTGCTCGACATGCACGAGCAGATCGTTCCCTGCCCGGACGAGACCGACTGCACAGTCGACCTCCCCATGAGCCACTTTCTCAAAGCCCGGTTGTTCCTGTCCGTCCCCAAGGACACGGTAGACTGCCATGCCCAATGTATCTTGCTCGGGAAGGTTGTTTGTCAAAAAGTAGAGCGTCGCATCCAACCAGACAGGACTCCACACGACGCTGGGAACGTGGCAGAGCTGCCGCTGCTGCCGGTCCTCCACCCGTACAACAGCGAGAGTCGTTCCGTGCTGGTACTTGCTGTCGGCGTGCTGGCTGCGGTGTGTCAACGCGACCAGCTCGTCCCCGCCGTCGCACCATACAAAGTCGTCTACGTGAGCATCGCTGTCGAAGAGGACCTGGAGCCTCCCCGATTCCACATCGAGAAGCCATAGGTGCTGGAAATCCCCACCTTGGCCCCAGACCATCGCGTCGTTGCCCTTCTCTTGTTTTTCGTTTTTCCGGGACGCCACAAACGCAATGGATTTCCCGTCTGGGCTGAACGTCATCTTGGAAATGCTCGGAAAGCTGTCCAGTGGCGTGACCGCTCTTGGGACCGTGCTGTCCACGTTCTGCAGGTAGATCGCGCACGTCCTCTTCTACACGTCGCCACTACTACCACCGCTACCACGGTTCGAGAGAAAGGCAACTGACAAGCCGTCAAGCGACCACTCAGGCATCCAATCATAATGCAGCCCATCGGTCCATCGGCGCGCCGATTTGGGCGTCGCAGTCTCTGCAATCCAAATGGTGGCAACAGCGCGGTCGGTTTGTCTGTGGTTCAACTTCGGACTGGCGGAATACGCCACGTACTTCCCGTCCGGCGAGACTCGAACGGTGGCGGGGACAACGAGATCCAGAATATCCTGGACCAGTGCTACCGATATCTCATCCATGTTGGCTGCCACGGCTAGCCTGCCACTGTCTTGGTAGTGAAAAGAAACGGGATCTACTAAAAAAAGAAAGGGGGGAGGGGGGGCAGGTCAAGCGTAGAAGGTCAAATTCGTTTTGGCACTCTTTTTGGGTTTGCATAGCGTGTGCAAACGGTTTGATGAATGTATATAATTTGCTTGTTGGTGACGAACAACAACCTCCTTTGGATAACGGTCGTTGTTTAGGATGATTTGTATGCTACGCCATGAGGTCAACTGTTTGGTGTTGGGTAATCCTGGGCTACGGTTTTGTGACTGCATTCCTCTATGGATTGTTTTGTCCCTTTTTAGCCTCATAGTGCGGATCATGCATTGACTGCAGAAAAGTGTAGCCCGCATATCCGACGACGCAAAGAACCGCTGCCATTGGATGGGAGAACGAAGCAGGCAGACGTCGGAGGGGAATGCAGCCAGGAAGGGCAATAAATTGGCGGGTTCTGCGCGGGGGTTTGCTATCCTATTTTCAGACTTCCGGCGAATTAGGGATGTTCTACGCGGTTGGCCTTCTACTTGTCTACCCGGGCATTACGAGCGCCTAGCTACAGATACCGTTATATCGTACTGGCTAGCTTGCATTTTTATGTCGTTGGTATGCGGATGGCTCAAATCCCATCCTTGGAAAGCCCTACCGTATGGCGTCTCCCAAACACAAAACGGCCTGGCCGAGCAGTCTGTTGCGGCGCGCCTGTACCTAACAGGAAGCGGCAATATGGCGTAGCGCCCTTGTTGGTCTCTTCTCCGATCTCTCACCGTCTTCCGGATAAAGTGGCTTTGTGTTGGTCCGGCTCGTTCATCCAGCCTTACTCGACCATTCGCCAAGGAAACAGAATGTGCCACGATACTGCGTTCTGACGCGATACTGGGCCAATATGATCAACATGGATGAATACGCGGAAAGAAATTGAAGGCCCTTGCCGTTTTGTACCACCAGACATGGCTTGGCAAAGCCCATCCGAACAATCATAGACCATGGCCGAGGCAAGAACATATGCTATAAAAACCACATGCCCCGTTTCGTTCAACGTGGCCGCCAACAAGACAGAACAAACAGAAACATCAACGACCAAAAAGAAAGAAAAGAAAAACCCCTTCTCCAAGAAACCAAATACCACGATGAAGTACCTTTTTACGGCCTTCGTTGCCATCCAAGCCATTGCCACCGGCGCCCTAGCCCTCGGCGTTGGTCAACGGGTTCGTTCTCCACACGTCCATAAGGAGTCCAACAATGTACTAATGCCTGCTAGGATGCTCGCCCCGATGGTCTCCCGCACATCGACGTAAGCGTTCTCTCCGCTTGGGCTTCCATCCGAACAGTTGCTAATTGGTGTGTTCTCTCCAGAATACGGTTGATACGAACAACGGCAATTCGGGCTGGAGCCCCCCTCCTACGCCCTAGGCTGCGCCGACCTGATCGTTCAAATGTTGGATGGCCGGACTGTCTCGTTCTGTGATGCTTGGTGACTTGACGTTTCGGTTGGCATGCAACCCCGGTTGGAGTTGCCAGCGGGGACAAGATGCCTGCTGTCTGGGTTTCGCACTTCAGCCATCCGACACAACGCTCTTCTTCTATACTTTTTCCCTCTTCTTTCTATCCGCTAGAGTAGCTGTCGACAGTGCCAACGATCTAAATAACACACTCTAGTTTTACTTTACAAGTATCGTAACGGCGGTGTTCCATTCTTTCTCGGTGCAGGTAAAACGGCTTCGTAAGGCCCTTTCCGTAAACCGAGTTTTGCCCTAAGTGTTCAGAAGGGCGGTCTCCCCTGGTTTGCCCTTCTCCTGCCCGCCGTCGTGTTGGATTAAACACGTAGTTCTATCCTTGTTCGCAGTGGCACAAAGTAACTGGAAATTGCTATTCTTTCTTTTCTTTTCTTTCCCACCCCCACCCCCAATAGATTTTGTCTTGTTTATCATATCAAAACCATATCGCCTCCTAACGTAGGATCGCTGCGCAGGCTTTTGCCAGCTAACCGTCTCATAAGGCTCTGTTGGTTACAATGCAAGCTAGTTAATGGCTAGGGCGGTACGCTGAATAGCCTAGTTGGCTTTTTCGCTCTGGTGAACCAACAGATGCACGGCTAAACTCTTACAGACCAAAGGTGCATAGTAGTTCGTTGGATCCGTAGCGCAATCGAGCGCGCAAACGAGCGCGCGAACGCTCGGTTTCCCGCTTTCTACGCAAGCTGACCACGTAAAGTGGACGTCTTCATTTATTGTCATGGTGTTTTCATCTAAACATGCCAGGACACCCCTGCCCGAGGCAGGCTCTTTCCCCATGGTGCACCGAGACTTTGCCATTTCCAACATGAGATTACTCAAACAAGCAAGAGCTGTATATGGGCTCCCTCTTGGCCTTGGCGGTTTCGGCTAGCCCGGCCCTTGTCTGCACCGAATCAAACACATCCAAAAAGTTTTCCCAAGCGTCTCGTCCGCGAAGACCAACAGGTGCTGCGTCATCTTGAATTCGTCCCTATGCCTTTGCCAAGAGCACACCAATTTCCCCGCTTCCCAACCAACAAGATGTACAAAGAAGAGGGCATGTTTCTGTTACAAGTGTTAGGCTGAGACAAATAGGTGGGAGATGTCGTTGGACTCTTGCGTTTTCTCTGCCGCCCTCGAAAAAAGGGATACATCAATAGCAAAACAGAGTTGGATGCGGCTTTGCTTTTTCAACGCGTAAAGGGCGATATAACAGTTTAATCTCCTATAATAGGGCTATCAAGATAGTAGCGACTAAACATATTCAGGCCAATCTTGCGCCCGGAATTCACAGGGAGGCCTGCGTGAAGGACCCTCCGATCGCCCGTACCGTTCATGTGCATATTCATCCAAAAAACGGCATTTCCTTTCTTCGGTTTGACCAAGAGCCCCACTCCAGTCTCCGACCTGGAAAACTTGGTCGTATCTGCGTTAGCCGACATGCTTTTGATATCTGGAAAGTAGGTCTCGCCGCCGGAACAGTCGTCTTCTAGATATGCAAACAGGGTACTCAGACGGTTGTAGGTTCTGCGCGGCGTCGGATCCGAGTCGGTGGTTTCTGGCAGCTTGCTGGGAAACCAGTCGCAATGAAGACGGAACTGCTCGCTGGGTTCATACTGCACAATCTGCATCGGGTCTGTATCGATGTGCTGGAGGTTTCCTAGAAGACTTTCCATGCGGCCGCGGAGACACTTGGCGATCGGGTCTGCCGAAGAAATGCGGGCCGTTCGGGACGAGCGAACGCGAAGGTCGACGGAGGGCGAAAGGCTTTGATCAAAGACCATGGACGGCTCAAAGTCGTCGGCACTAGACGCCATTAGCGACTGGATCTCCAAGTCTGATGCAGTTCCAGAATCTGGCCTGCGTTCAGCAGCTCGTCTCACTATTTGCTTAGCAAGTGATTGATCTCCACGCCTTTGAGAAAATTGTTGATATAAAGAACAACTGGATCAAAGGACAGGATTTCCACTGTATAGTTCTGGGCGCAGTCGGCAGCAAGAGGACCGGCATGAATGGGGTGGGATCGAAGAAGCCGTTGAGGCAAGCCGGCTACGTCGTACCCTTTGGCGAGAATGGCGAGGACGAGGCCGATGGCGAGAGCGAGAGGGGCCACAGACCTGCGTTGCTTTGCGTACTGCGGCGAAGACTACTTTCCGCGTTAGTGAGTGTATGCTGTCTAGAGGAAAAGAGAAAGAGAAGAACTGAGGATACTTTGTTCGGGTGTTTGGAGTCGCCGGGCAGCACGTCCGAATCCATGAGAAGCAGGAGAACGAGAAGAGTCGGTTGAGTTGTTTGCGTTGAGTGGTCTGCGGGGTCCAGCAAGGAAGGGCTGGTGGACGAGCGCATGATGGCTTGGTGTGCCTCATGGCGTCTTGCCTGGTTTTGTACCCACTCTACCAGTCACCTTAAGCGGCCCAACGAACGGCTGTGTTCTTTTCTTGCGCTAGGCAGCGAACCGTTCTGCCTCCAAGGGCACTCTGCGCGGCATCTGTCGGATCTGGTGCATTGCCAAGTCGGATGATATACGCTGCGCATGAGTTCATTTCATCTGTACAAGATCAACTTGGCAGATATGCAGCCAGCAGCAGTCGAGCAATGCGTGCAACTGCCTGTTTGGAGGAAAAAAAAAAAGATTGAAGCCGAATATGAAGCCGAAACCAGCACACGCGGGGCTGTGGCGGAGGGAAGCGTCCAACGAGCGACGGCTTGTCTTTAGGCTCTGGCGGTGGGGCGGGGCGGGGCGGAAATGGAGACGAAGCGGATGTGCTCGTTGTAAGCATTTTTGTCTATGATAGACTCTAGGTTTATGATACGTATTTATTTTGGGTGTACATGGAAAAAATTTAAAGAGGAAGGAAAGAAGCCAAACAATTTGGGGATACAATGTGTAATGGGCTAGGGCCCCGAGGGCGGCCCAGGGCCAGAGACCAGACTGATGGATCTAGCGGGGAGACTGGGGGAGAGCAGTCGGTCGCCGGGGCGACCTACCGGCCCACCGGCCCACTTGCCCCTGAGGGCCTCTATTTCAGCCAGGAGCTTCGCTCCTGGGAGTCGAAAGGGAGTCTTCTTTCTTCTTTCTTCTTTCTTCTGTATCTTTAGTCTTTCGTTAATCTAGGCGTATACTATTGCCTCAGGGCTCTCCTGTGCTCATTGCCAGCAGACCCCTTACAGATTGCATCGTTTGCATCGTACCGGACGATGTAAACAAAAGTCGAGGAGCGAAGAAGTAAACGAGCTTGAGCCAATCCGCTTGCGCCAAACCCTCCATCAGCTCGATAAAGCGTTTTCTTGGCTCCACTCGGCTTTGTATCAAAATGTTGAATGCCTTGAACAATTGGCATGATAGTGGTGGAACTGTAAAAAAAAGAATAAAAAAACGTCGATTCAATGGATTCTGTAATTTTCTTAGTATTCTCCGGGATCGCGCAATCTCGTATATGTGTTCTTCCGTCTTGGAAATGCAGTCGCTAAAGTCGTTGGAATTTTTTCTTTTCATTTGGTCAAGTAAAATTCTTAATGTTTTTCTTTCTAACGATGTAGTGAGCTTTGCTAAACACGACCATCATAGACAAGTCGAACCAGTGCAACGCTTTCCTACGAATACGCCTCTCTCTAGATTCCTACTTCCACTAGAGGACACCTGGTGCTCTTCCGCCTAGTTGCGTTACGATAGCCAAGAGCCCAAAGACTTTGTTTTGCTAAGAAAGAGGCACAGGCTTGTGTTTGCTGACGTTGTTGACTTTGTTGACGATCCTAGACGTCGCTGTGGCTGTACGTTGGCCCAAGCTTCTACCGCCACACCCGCCACACCCCCACTCTTTCGAGGAAGAAACAACACACACGTTCCCCTTTCCCTTTTCGACTCTTTTCTCAACCCACGATAACCTCCATTTTCCTTACGTATGTATGTTGGCTAGCTCGATCCTCTACACGCGTTCAAAGCCGCATTATCTAGAGCATACAATCCATTACGTGGACGCGTTTTCGTTTCCCAACGAACTTGGAGAAAAGCCGTTTCAGTCAGAGGGAAAGAGTACCGAACCAGAGGAAGAAGTAACAAAGTGTCGCGACATTGTTCATCCACACGTGTGACTAGAAGCCCGCGGACGTCTAGAGCATACCGTTCCACGAGAAAGGACAAAAATGACAAAAATGACAAACAGCCTTAAAGAGAATCCTTGCACAGACGGGAGACGAAGCCAACCTATTAAACTACCGCCATTTCTGGCTTTTCTGTCGACCGTCTCCACTTCATTTTTTATCAGCCTCGGGCCGGCCAATCCAGTCGCGCCAAATCTACAACAGCCAATCGAATTTTTGTCGACCGTCTCCACCCAATTTTTTATCAGCTCAAAACTCGCTGTTCGGTTTTTTCTTTTATTTTCCTAGGGTTCCACGCCGCGAACAAGACAAAGTAAAATATATTATCTGGATCCCTGAATTTTTCTGGATTTAATGATGTAAAACACGAAGGGGGGATAGCTGATGAAACTGACTCTTATTCTTCTTAGAGACTTGGAAACGTTACTGTAGGCGGAACGGTCCGTACGGATAAATGGGACACCCCACTTTCGCTCTGGGCCAGGTCTTGTACGCTTTCGACTCGACAAACCAAGGCATTTTGTTCTTGAACGGCTCGATTTCGTTGTGCCTGCCTGCGTTTATATGCTCTTCTTTTCTTTCGATCCGCGACCTGTCGTTGCTCCTTGGTTGTGTAATAAGGCCGTCGGCCACGTGCCATGTTAAAAAGAAACAAAGAGAATCAATGTATGGGAATATTTAATTACATTTTATTAGCAAAGAATGACTCAAAGAGTAGAAATATAACGTTGATTGTTAAAGTATTCCATTGGTTCAAAAAGGAGAAGTAAATAAACATATTGTCCAGCAGACACCACAGCAGGTATCACAACAAACACTATAGTAAGCATCACAGGAGGCACTACAGCAAGCACCACAAAAGACACCACAGGAGGCACCGCAAGAGGTAGGAGAAGAGAGAGAGGAAGGAGAGGAGGCTGCATATAACACTAGGCGTAAGAGGCCGCGATTTATCTGAGCCAACTTAAAGAGAGATGGGAGACTGTACAGTAGAGTTTAAATGTGTTGTCTGATTGGCTGGATTTGGTTAAGATTCATTGTGTGATTGGCCTAAAAATTGTATGCCTAAGGCACTGAATTCATGTGCAAATAGGAAAGCGTATGTGCAAATAGGAATACTCTTTTTTTGATGTTGTCGAATATCTCTTTAGCCTATTCCCAGAAGTGTCTTCCGTACGCATTTAATAGAGAAGCTCAGGCAAAGGAAAAAGGATATACCAAATAAAGAAAGATCTCTGGAATAATATATGTCTACACTGTCCCCGGAGCCAAGTTCTTGTTATGTCAACATCGGGTGGGTAAGCTTTAGTGAAGCGGATGACACTACACGTTATTACAGGTCTTAAGCAAGGCGAATGTATCTTATAAAGCTCGGCTACAGACTGACTTCGATATTGTATTCAATGCTGCAATATCCCAGGACATATTGCTATACCCCTACATTGATTTGATATTCCTACATCGGCTACTAAGGTCGGGAGTTCGTCTGAGCTACGGCCACCAGAGCCCGCCCCAGTTCCAGGAAACTGTAGAAAAATTGCCCCTTCTAGGCGTGGATGAATATCGTGGAACCGAGTCATGCCCGGATAATTCAACGTCGGCTCCTGAAATCGGGATATCTAGTTGACCACAACCACCAGGTGCCCGTATCTGCGACCACTAGAAGTTGTAGGTAAAGCGGCCCTTCCAGGCAGAATACGTATCATGGGTATCGGCGCACGAAGATGAGTTCGTGGGCTTGACGCAAGTAAGCGCTGGAAATTTTAATAACGGTAAAATACTTCAATTCAAAGCATAAACATAGGCTTACAGGAGCGGCGGGGGGAAGTCGTTTTGGAACCCTCTCCGTCAGTTTAATGCCTTGTTGGTCGTCCAAACTTGAGTGTGTATACCAAATATAGAATTAGCATGAACAGAATTCCTTGCTGCATTGAAAAGACCGCAGAGAAGCCAAGGTATTAAGTAGAGTGCAAAAGCCTCAGACGTCCCAAGTCTTTCTTCGGCCATTGTTCGTAAACTCAGCCCTCATAAAAAGAAAAAAATAAGTGTGCTCTTTTTGAAGACAACCTATCTCGTCTGCTTAGCCCTGGGTCTGCCTGCCTCGAACATCCTAGGAAATCCTAGATACAATGTGTCACTTCATGCATCTCGTCGGCTGTATGCTTCTCATAGTAGCTGCACGCCGAGTTGCAGCGGGGACGCCGTCCGCGGGCTGCGGCAATACACCCAAGCTGGTGACCGCCGCTACTGCTAGCACGCCTTTGACCCAGACCTCGGGCGGCGTGACACGCCAGTACTACGTGAAACTCCTGGCTGACTACGACAACAAGCACTAGTATCGTTTGATCTTTACTCTACATGCGCTCGATGGCAACGGCTAGCAGGTTACCGTCGGCTAGGGCGGCTATCTCTCTTGGTACGGCCTACTGGCCCTGATCAACGACACTATCGGCGCCGTCTACATTTCGCCAACCGGGCTCAGGAGTGGCTGGTGGAACACAAGTGGCTCCGACGTGACGTTCCTCACAGCGGCCAGGAAAGCGGTCGAAGACGATTTGCGTATCGACACGGACCTCTGCTTCTCGACCGGCTTCAGCCACGGGGCTACCATGTCATACATCCTCGCCTGCGCCTGGGACTAGGATATCCGCGCCGTCGCCGTGTTGTCGGGCAACCCGCAGATCAGCGGTACACGCCCCAGCCCGGGCACCGATCCTGTGGCCTACTACGCCGAGCACGGTGTCCATGACTCCGTTCTTCCCATCGCTGGGGGCCGCCAGATGCGCGACCACTTTCTCAAGAACAACGGGTGCACCATTAAAGATGCTCCTGAGCCCACTAAAGGAAGCGGAAAACACATCAAGACCGTGTACGACGGTTGCTCTGAGGGGCACCCAGTTACGTGGGTCGCCTTTGACGGCGACCACACTCCGCAACCCATGGACAAAGGTGCAACAAAGACCTTTGCGGCGGATTATACCTGGGAGTTTTTTTTCACAGTTTAAATAGATGAAGACGTGAGCCGGAATACAAGACGACCTGTCCACCTACCTTCAAATTTATATTCAAGAGAGGGAGATACGTTATATATCTAACGGAGGATTCGAAATAAGTTCCTAAAAACTATTCTTGGGCTAAGTTATATGGTGAGACTGCAGTAGCCTTGAGGTCGGGTTGACTTCTGGCCGAAGGCCAGAGGCCTTTTTCAGTTGTCAACCAATTCGCAACCAATTTACTTCGTTTCAGTCTTCACAGAGTACCCATTATCTGACCGGAAGCCGTATATTTTGAGAAAGTGTGTATTATGGTGCCTGCCTAATCTATCTAGCGAAAAGAGCAAAGAATCTAGCTCGCTTTTTTACATGGCCTCAGGGCGGCAGGAGACGGCAGAATAGCTTCAGACAACTAAATCCTCCACCTCTACAGTACTGCGCAGGGGGTCCTCGCGCCAACGACTCAATATTGCTGGCAACACCTTAGCTCTAGCCTCCCCAAATCCAAGTATAACCTTTCCAGTAGTTGAGTCTCTGCACCAGCCTTCTAGGATGACTTCATCACCATCCTCCACAAAAGTATTTAATATATCGGACGGCAACGATTCCAATCTGGCGTTTGGAAGATGACGTTCGAAGATGCACCCGAGGCCAGTTTTTTCACCAGCTGAATTTGTTCGCTATCACAGGTGTCAATAGAAAATGGAAAGTTTAACAAAAAAAAAAAGGAATCTTACATTGCTCGATATAGTACCTGTACCAAATAGGTCACCAGTAGACAAGCCTTCGCCAGCAGAACCCAAGTGAGTCAACTGCTGCAGAGGAGACCAATACAGCTCGTTTAGGTTCGTCTCACAAAGCGTGTATAATTTTCCAGACCCTAAGAAGCAGAAGTCAGTGGCCATATCAAAGGTCAATCGGAGGATTCCAGGTAATCAGAAACGTACGCAACAATTTTGCTTCTAATTCAATATCGTAGGTGAGTGCAGCATCTCCTTGAGGAGATAAATGCGGCAATGGTGGCGGATTTTGTGGAATCTTGCTTGCACACTTGAATCTTTCAAGAGATTCAATTGGTATTATCCAAGAACTTATTGTCGTGCATGACCCCTTTGAGTGAAATGGGCCTAGGGGAGGCATTTCAAACATTTGAATTTTCCTAGCTGACCAGTCATTGAGAAGAGTGAACCCAAAAATGTGATCTCTTGCATTGTCAAGGCTCAGGCGGTATCCTCGTGGGACCGGCTTCGCTAGCCAAACGCCCACTTCAAATTCGAAATCAAAATTTATCTCAGGTTGGAAACGAAGCTCAGTAGGGTTTTGTTGATCAGGAAATACGCCGCATGGTCGTATCACTGGAACCCCAGACACTGCAAGGCTGGAAGTTCGGCCGTTGTAGACTGAAGGTATCGCATACCAATTAGCGGCAGGGGCTTTAACGCTCATGATGGCAGAACACTGGTGTATGTGTTAGGTCATGTCAGTACCATCTCTTCTTCCCTCCCCATCCCATCTGTCTACCAAAACAGTAATGAACTTGGGTATACAGACATTCGCAGCATGCTCATGCGAGCAGTAGAAATCCGAGAAATTAGAAGTCTCCATAGGAAGATGATTTTTTACCTTAGAGAACGGGATTTTTGCTCTATCTATGGCATGAGACAGGATTTCTTGTCTAATTAAAGCTCTGACGGAATCTCGCAGGTCCTTCGGCAAGACTGCGAAGGCATTCCAGCTGCCCTGTGATCCGTCAATCAGCAGATATGCTAAGAATGCTGCAAAGAGCAGCACTTATTTGAAGCATTCTTGAGCCGAAGTTTAAAAAATACACCTTTAGCTCTTACAGTAGTGAAGGCATTTTCAGGTAATCCTGCAATGGCAGTAAAGAACCCATCTCGGTACAAAATGTCCAAGTCAATGGCATAATCTTCAAAAGCAACAGCGCATCGCTTAACTGTATTGTCCTCAGTTGTGATAACCCCGTAGGGCAAGTTATCGATGGTAAATGGAGTCATGGTAAAACTGAATAAGTTGCATCGCCTCCATACGGCCAAGAAACTTCGTAACTTTTGGATGAGCGTGCTCGTTATATGCATCAAGCATATTCCAAGGTAAAGGAAGAAGGTGATTTAGCGGCTACCTGAGCTAGGAAGTTACATCACCTAGGTACCTAGGGATACAGATTAAGCACATCACTACTGACCATTAGTCATCGCTTGCCACCGAATAGCTCCTCGGTCAGAGTCTCCACAGATGCGCTTCCCCGCAGTTGGGACATATAAATGAATTTCATTTCCCGTCGCTTTTTTGTTTTATTGTCCGGCCCACTTTCCCCAAGATTTATGTTTATATTCTTGGTGTAGCTTAACCGAGTGACTGCAAGTCTTGTCCCATTCCCGAATACCGTACACGCCGCCTCTTTCTATCCCCATCCAAGCGCCAGCCGATTGGTGAATTGTGGGCCCGAATCGACCCAGATGCCCGGAAGACCTAGACGATCCTGCAATAGTTGCAATGGCCAGAAGGTAGTTTTTCCGTGGGAGCGATCCAGTAGTATATGAGAATGATGCTAACACGGGCACATAGCTAAGATGCTGTGGCCAGCGGCCTGCCTGTTCGAGATGTCGGCGTCTGAACAAGCCGTGTGTCTACCGATCCGCAGCGGTTGGTGTTGCTAGTTCTCCTCAAGCAGCCCAACCGGTAGAATTACCGATAGAGAAGTCTTGCGAACTGTATCTTTCGGGTCATCGAGTGACTGAAAAGAGATACTTTGGTATTCCAGATGCATTGCTGCCAACTTTGATAGACCTCTACTACTCACGTCTCTACAATGCCTCTCTTCTCGTCCATCGACCAACACTGATGAAAGAGATCGAGGCGGGTACTGTTCGCACCGATGTGCTACTGAGTATCTGCGCCCTGGCTTCAAAGTAGGCAATGGCGAGATTTGCCGCTTTTCTTTCTTCCAAAATACTTGAATCTGTCTAATGTTGCCAGATTTTACTTGGACCAAAAGGGGTCGCCGGTTCTTATAGAGAATCATTTTTCACGCGAATGGGCTGAAACTGCTGGCCGTCTGGCCCTGCGAGACTTTGAAAATCCAACGGGCGAACGAATCACCGTGTTTCTCAACCTCTCCCTTTTTTGGTACGGGACAGGGGATTTTCGGCGGTCGAATATGCATTCTGGTCAGTTCTATTGCCCTCACAGAAAAAGAATCAGTGAACTGATTTTCAATTTAATCTTGGCTTAACTTGAATAGCTTGCGCCTCAAACACAGCCTGGACCTTAGGAGTACCTCGACAGGGCGTGAGCAAAGACGACCCGCTTATTGATGAGATTCGACGCAGACGTTTCTGGGCCTGCTATCTTTTGTGCTCCTTTCAGTGCGATTCTCTTTTTCCGAGAAGTCCTACTGATGCCATGATGAACCTCAATCTTCCTTGTAACGAACGCGAGTTTACCCTGCAATGCCCTCCCCCTGGTGTTACATTGAGCTCTGCCACACCGTCCAAGAGCATTTTTGCCGAGCTAGTAAGGGTGATGTCACTGTGGTCGGCGGTTGTGGTACTTATCAAGCAATCCAATTGGACGATTGAACAGCGACTCGTCGAGATACAGAAACTAGACGGTCGCATTCACGAGGCCTGGTCGACATTGGACCCCGTCTTCCACCTTGATATTGCCAACATGGCTACTATCCCAGTAAACGATTTGCCGAAACTTTTGCTTCTTCATATTATTTATCACCAATGTTTTTGCTCCTTGCATTCGTCTATTGTTCCATTATTTTCCTTGGGCGCTTACGAAGGGTCATTTTCGTATGCTCAGCAGCTCTCTGCACAAACTGCATTCCAGCATGGAAATTCCGTGTCCGCACTTCTTCAGGCCGCTCTAAATTTGGACTGGGACTGTTCTAGTATGCCGAGCTTTATTGGATACTCAGCGTATTGTGCCTGCGCCATTCAGACACCATTCCTCTGGTGTTCCAAACCAGATGTTAAGCAACAAGCCATGTATAGCATTCTTGCTAATCTGAAGACCTTGCAAATCCTGGGTAGACACTGGGCATTTTTGAAGCTTTTGGTATGGAAATTGTGCCTTACGATTACCATTCTTAATGCATATTTATTAACAATATTTCTGCAGGGTCGATTTGCGTGCGGCTTGTATAAAGTTCATGCTAGCGGACCGCATCTTCTGACAGATGAACCAAGGAACATGCCACCAGGAGCTTTGAACTGGGTTCAGACAGCTAATTCAAGAGCAAGACTGTCCATCCTGGCACATAACAGTATCATTGTGAGCGACCAAGACGCAGCAGTACAGACTGTTCAGGACATCAATGACGTTGGCCTGGATAATGCAGAAGAGAGGAGTGCCATTTCAGCTGAAGAAAAAATAGAAGACTTTATGTCTCAAATCTCCCGTGAGGCAAGCAGTACAAGTAGTCAGTTGCAAATGATCACAGATGCATTTGTTCCAGCAGAGAGTCTCAACTTTTACGACCGCGATGGAACATACGACTGGGTTATGGCTGGACCACAGCTAGATCAATTCGGACTTATCGAAGATAGGATCTCAGAACTATTACAACAAGGGGTATGATTGATTGTCCTTTATTGGCTGTAGATAAATGATGCTTTCATACTGCAGAGAGAATCTTGTGAAAGGAACGGATTCATTTCTCTGTGTACTAGATTTGAAAATTGACCAGTTTAGACATCAAACTTGGCAAAGTAACGTCTCATTCTGGACCCGAATATGAGCAGGGGTACCGTAAGCAGGAACAAAACTCCTTCAATCAGAGTTTGGTAACCCGTCACCTATGAACCAATTTGTTGTCTCGTCTTAGTTCACCGCGAAAGATATATGCGTAATAGACCAAAACAAATGGGAGAGCAGCACGTACATGCGAAAACCCGTCTTTAAGAATCCAAGGATAGACTGCGAAGCACAGCGCGAAGGCGAATGTGTTCTTAAATGCTGTGAGGGACGTCATCGCTTCTCCAGCTACTGGCCGGTGAGCATCGACGACATACGTCATGCCAATGTTTGGCACTGCACAGAGGACGCCATATGATATCCCAGAGCCAACAGCTGGTACTGCCCAATGCAGTTGCTTTTCGAGACCGAATCCCCACATTAAAAGGCCAGCAGGACCGAAAATAATGGGAAGAATCATCAAGTAGAGGCGGTATTCCGGCTCAAAGTATCCCTTGTGACGCTTCGTTACAATTGCAATAAGCCAATCGCAGAGGGGGCCTGAATAGAGGCATCCGAGCAAGGCTCCAATCAAATTCTAAAATTATTTTGGATGATTAGCTGGTGAAATAGTAACCTTATCCACAGAAGGACGCCAACACAAATCTTACAGCGATGTACAAATTTCCAACGCCTAGGGCAGAGAAATTATAAATTTCAGTGAAATATGTCGAATTTGCTGTCAACTGGAAGACAACCCAGCCGAGAGTGACCCCATAACAGAGCGCTGCGTAAAGTACAGCAGGATACAGCAAAAGTTGGAGAGGGCGGTAGAAGTAAAGCCAGAGGCTTGTATCTCTATTTGAAAGCAAAAATTATTGTCAGCAGCGCATTGTCTGGTATTTTTGACAAAAAATGTTAGATATTTGTTACTTACATGTCGTGCCAGCGAGTGACACTAAGGGATTTTATAAAATTATAATTTGACGTGATGTGGTCGCTCGAAACGTCATCGTTCTCAACCTCGTTATTTTCGGGGCGAGCAAAGTTGGTCTCTTCATAAAAGATTGCAATAAGAAGGAAACATGTTCCGTTCAGTATAGAGCACATCCAAAAAATCCAGCGCCATCGGCTGTTAGCATTAACAACAAGCCCCCCAAAAATTCCCCCAAGAGCACTACCGCCTCCAATCATAAATCTGTCGACGAAATATTGTGTCAGATTTAAACGTATGAATGTGCCGTCGAAAGTGTATACTTGCGTATAAAACCCAGTCTTAGTAGCTCTTTCATGAAGAAAATAAAGATCAGCGACCTGTCACAATAATGTATTAATACCAACGGTCTGGGCTCAGTTTTCCATGATAGTGGTCACTGGAGCTTACAACAGCAGGCCCCATTGCTTCTGATGCACTGCCGGCAAATCCTGTTACGAGGCGAGAAGCCAAAAGTGACCCGTATGATTTTGCCTCAGCAGCCCAGACACCTATCACAAGCAGTCAGACGAAAGTGTAAAAAAAAAATAAGTACGAGCAGAGACGCCACATAATCCTACAAGTGACAAAGAATAAGAGGCTAGAGATAACGGAAACAGGTCGTTTGCCGTATTTTAGAGATAATGGGATCCAAAACAAATTCTAACCGCTGTGTTAGCAAAGTTACACTGAGAATATAGTCAAGGGAGAGACTGATCGTACGCCGAGACCAAGAGTCAAAATTTGAAAGCTAATGAGGTACCCGCTTTCATTAGCGGAGATCCCAAACTCTTCGATGACGTACGACAAACCGGGTGTCATGGCCGAGAGGCTGTAGTTAGAAAGCAAGACGAAGAACGAGATACTCGCGAAGGCCATATGCTTCCTCCATGTGGACCAAGTCTTTCAAATTTCTTAGTTATGAACTTTTTGAATGTCACTTTGAACAAATCACCAGCAAAGGAAAACATACTAGGGGGTCATGAGGATCCTGTGTTGGGCGAGGTATAAGAACACGGCCAATAACATTTCCATTCGCATCCTCTGGCATATAACGTCAGCAACTAGAATAACTATGATGGATTTGAAAATAGTTACAGGCACAAAGACAAATTACCTCTAAACAGATGGGAAGCTTGAACCTGAGTGTGATGGTGATGAGTGGTATGTGCTACTGGAGCAGCGAATTCCGAACGGGAGACCTTGAGGTCTGCAGACTCCTTTAACGATTGCATTTTGTATTGTTGATCTGCGTATTTGAATTGATGACCGAGGAGTTAATCCAATCAGTGTGACTACTTGCCTTCTTTCTTATACACAATCTGTTTGAAAACGTTTGTACTTGCCCCCCCCCCCCGGGAAAAATGTCACGGTCCCAAGTTACATAGCCAATAATTGCACCCATGAGCTTGTAGGCTGCCTTGAGAATACCAAGCTATTCAATTCATCTCCAATTTCCCGAATATCAGGTGCTTTTTCCAACCTAGCGAACTGGGTTAGATAGCTAACCCCGTGGGGTCCTGAAGCCGCTAAATAAACTAAGTGGATCAACTCTTGGATGGGCAATAATGCCGAGATTGTTGGACATAGCTTTCCTTTCACCAATGTACTTCTTTTTATGCTGAAACTTGTGTTTGTATTGTAAAAGCTTCTAATTATTCTTTCTTTTTTCATTTATCGTGCTGGAAGCCATTTTTGCACGGATTGGTTCTCTCGTAGCCTGAAAAATACAAGCAGATTCGTCTATTTTTCTCCCTTAATGTTGCGCAAGTTCTCAAGCCGTGGAATTTTCAATTGAACCTGATACATATTCTGACAGATTTATGTAATTCTCTACGAATCTATGTGACCACCGGAAGTAACATTTTCCTTTTCATATCCTATCGAAGTGAGTAATTTCTCCCCGACTTTGACGGCATGCGCAGCTATATGTTCAATTTGTAAGTGAAAAATCTAGCCCACGCTTCTCATTAAGAAGGTATGAAGCAGCTGCTGGGACGTACCGGTGAGAATGAAGTAAATTCTGGCTGGTTTATCAGAATAGTTCGTCCAACCATGAATTGTAGCACGTTGGACACAGACGTCGCCGGCCTTCATATCAATGCGAACTCCATCATCCAGATGGCTGTGACAGCGCAGCAAATTCATACGACCATTAGTGTACGCGCATTGCATTATTAGTGATATACCACGTTAATCAAGAGTGACATACCAGGTTACTTCGCCACTATGCAAGATGCCAAAATCCAAAGATTCCGTGCGATGAAACATCTAAAATGTACCCATATGTTTAGTGTTCCGATACTGCTGTGTTTTCAATGTAACAAATCCTTTCTCAACTCACAGTCTCTGTCTTTGGCGCAATATCAACAACTCGGAGAACTATGCCATCTGAATTCGATAAATCTGTGGTAGCAACTTTCGCAGGGTCATCCCACTCATCCAGCGATGCTGGAAACTCGTGTGTTTCGTAGAGAACTGCAAAGTTGCACTTCACTGGCGTTGGCACACAGGGGATTTTGCTATCTGCAACCACTATTGCTCGACCATTTGCATTGTGGCCGGTGACAATTCGTCTCGGATCTGGAAATAGTTGCTGTGCAGACATGACCGATGATTTCGTTGAACTGCGAAGGCAGGATGATTTTAAAGAAACAAGCAGAAGGGAATAGTCCTAGGAAAACCTGCTACACAAAAAAGTCTAGCAAAAATATTACACGAGAATGGTTGAAGATTTAGGTGTTGCCGTGGTTGACTCATGTAATAATCCTTGTCTTTGTAGGATTTCAACAATACGATTGGCAATGCAACGGACGCTGGATATTCGGGTTAATATGCAACACTCCGAAATGTGTGGCCCTTATTTTATCCATTCGGCATTTACCTCGTTTCTATTCAGTCTACCAATCAATGCAGCACGCTAGTCACATTTTCCTTATTGTTAATCCGCTTCCTTTTCAGGCCGACTGTATCTCCCCTAGATCAAATCTAGGTAGTCTGGGCTGGGTAACAAGTGGGTTGATAATTTGACTACCTAGATTCGGTTTATTGCCCTATTGCCGAATTGTCCACATGAGGAACGGTTATGCAGAAATATTTCATCATTTATCCTTGTTTTTTATTTGCCAGATACAAGGAGGTTTCTATTATGCATTTTAGTATACTTCTTACGGATTTTCTTGACAAGGAATTCGAAGTAACCTTCTAGTCACATCGCGCATCTATATTATATGAATGACCAAATAATAAACTGATTATCCCGAATGAAAATGCCTGGTACTCCGTATGGTCCGTGATAGCGTCATTCGCCGCCATTCACACCATTCACATCTACAAAGAGCAAAGTCAGTTACTAATTGGGTATAGCTTGACCGTGGAGAACTACATCCGTGCAAGGGATCCAGCCCGCTGGTTACTGCGGAGAAGCAAGATGTGGGGATTACAGACAGAAGCCGAATGGCCGATTGTGTGATTGTATCAACAGTGCCATAAATGCGTCAAGTCCGGCTCTTCCAGTAACCATAGAGTCATTCTGATTCTCAGGAAAACTATAACTGAAAAGCAACAATAGTACCACGTAGTATCATGCCGTCTTCGACTCTTATCAAGGACGCTACCGTCATCACGGTAGACGAAAAACTTGGTATCCAGACCCATTGCGACATTCTTATTGAAGAGGGATTCATTAAGACGGTTGGGCCCGGGTTGCAGGCGAGTGAGGCGACAGAAGTGATTGACGGAGCGAACTGCATTGTTTCACCCGGTTTTGTGGACACCCACCATCACATGTGGCAGCAGCTTATCCGCGGTGTCACCACGGATTGGTCACTGGCCAATTACATTGAAAGCATTCGCAATATATACGGCAGCCTCTATACGCCAGATGATGTATATGCGGCAAACTACTTTGCTGGCCTCGACCTGATCAACAATGGCATTACAACTGTCATTGATCACTGCCACATCCTAAATTCGTCAAAGCACGTGGATGCGGCGGTAAAGGGGCTTAAGGACGCCGGTGTCCGGGGTACTTGGTGTTTTGGGTTCTATGTGAACCCTAGTCGTGCCGATCTGCCAGAGGCCAACCACACCGTGTCGACTCCGACCGGATTTGATCACAATGCCCGCATTGCTGAAGCAAAGCGGGCTCGTAAGGTCCACTTTCCCGACAACAACCCCGACACGCAGCTTCTCACTTTTGGCGGTGCACCGGCAGAAGCGGAAGGCATGACAGAAGAAGCCTTGAGGGAGGAAATTGCTTTCTTCCGGTCCATCGGAGCTCGTGTCATTACCATGCATGTGGCAATGGGATGCTATGACGTGCATCACGAGGTGGTGCAGCACTTAGGCGATGCCAACTGCTTGGGGAAGGATCTGCTCTTCAGCCATGGAGCTACATTCACAGATTCGGAGATCAAACTCATTAAAGAATCGGGAGCAGGCATTTCGTCCACACCTGAAACAGAGTTGCAGATGGGCATGGGCCACCCTGTGGCCTTCAAAGCAGCTGCGCAGGGCTGTCATGTCGGTCTGGGAATCGACATCACCAGTAACCAGAACAACGATATGCTGGCGTTGATGCGTCTTCTGTTGCAGGCCGAGCGCGGGAAGCGCAACAGCGAGTTGCAAGGCAAGAGCACTCCGTACAGCATTACGCCGCAGTCGCATGAGGCTCTTTATATGGCTACTATGGGCGGTGCTGAATCGATTGGCCTGGATCATCTGGTGGGCAGTATCACGCCGGGCAAGCGAGCTGATCTAGTGATTACGCAATGCGATGATATGAATACAGTGCCAATGACCAATCCTATCGGTGCACTCATGTTCAACGCTCACATAGGAAATATCGACACCGTCCTTATTAACGGAAAAATTGTAAAGAAGGGGGGACAAGTGCTGAATGTCGATTGGCCTAAACTGAGAGACGACGTTCGCCAGCGGTCACAGAGACTGTATAGCATCGCGCAAAATGCGCCGTCGCCTGCAGACCGTCTTTGGACTACTCTGATCACTCAACAACCTAGATAGCTTTCCATTAATCGTGTCTAAACAACTATATGATATTCGGTTTGCGAGAAAATTTACCCCAAAACGACGGTGTTACCAATCAAAGGGGAAATCTGAATAATTATTGTCTTCTTAGATTCGCCGTATACAAATTTCTAAACATCAAATTGATGTATTCAATGAAATGTCCTTTGAATATTCGATATTATGGCCCCGTCGGAGGTTTTATCAAGAGAGATTTTCTTGAAGCATCTGTTGCAAACCTCATATTCAGCCATGGTGTTTCTCTCGTAGCATATAGAGTATTGAATCTATTTAAGTAAATACTCGTCAAGCTAAGATGAGACATCTTGAATTGTCTACTAACTTCGGAGCACAAGAGCTTGAATCACTAATAAGTTATTAATGATATACAAGAAAAAAGGCGCTTTTTATTGGATTTTCAATCGTATAGCAACAAACACAGTGCAACAAAATCCAAGTTCGATGAAACGGCAAGGCATAGCTATCCATTCTCTTAGTACTATACTCTTATACAATGGTTAAAGCATTCTGCCACTTTACTCGTTCCTCCTTAAATATTATTATGATCAGGATGTGGTATTGAGACCTTGATTGCAATAGGTAAAAGCTTTGAAAATTGAAACGAAATGCGCGATAGTTCTAACATGGCACTCATACCCCTTATCTTGTAACCTATATCCAACAAAGATGTTGTGTCCTTTAATTTTGATAATCCATACGCGTAAGTAGTCAAGATTAGTTAAGAAATACGATTAAACTCGTCGTTCAGCCACCTCGAGTGACTTGTCCTCTAGGTGTTTCTTCCCCTGGCTTTGCCTGAATCCACGCAATTGCTTGATTTACGTGGTTACCGCCGATTAGGTCTTCTTTGTTAGCTCCCCACTCGTCTCCGGTAGTCTCAATCTCCTCATAAGGGGTCCACAGTACGCCTGACTTCTCTACATAATCGTCCCACAGCTTTAGCAAATCTTTCACCTTTTCCGGTTCTACGTCCACCAAGTCATTTGTCTCGCCAGGATCCTCGTCAAGATTGTAAAGTTGCCATTTGCCACCTCCTGCTGCAGATTCGATATGCACTAGCTTCCAACTTCCCTGGCGAATGGCACCGCGCCCAAAAAGCTCCCAGCCCATATAGCTATTGCCATCAGCCGAGTATATGACATCCGATGCGCCCGGATCCGACTTGTCCGATGTTAGGAATGTTAGCCAAGACTTTCCGCGCATGGCGGCAACCTTGTGGCCTTTGAAGATGCCGTCCTTGCCTTCGGCTGCAGGGTGAGTTATTCCCGCCATCTCGAGGAATGTTGGAGCGATATCCATGACTGTCGTGAAGGCACGCACAAGTGAACCTTTCCGCAATTGTGCTGCAATCTTAGGATAGTGGATAACTGGTGCTAACAAAGGTTAGAAACCGTGAAAATTATGATACATGACAACCTTAAGTCTCGGATGGAAATATGATAAAGTTGTTCTTACTGAAGGGACTTTGATTCCTCCTTTGGTAGAGTACATCTTGTAAAGTCTACTGGGAGCGGTACTCGCCTGTGCCCAGCGCGTACCGTAACAGGTATAGCTGTCTGCGTGCCCAATGTTCTCGAACGTGTTGTTATAGTACTTTCGGACCACACGCATCAGGTCGGCTCCCATGGTGGGGATAGCTTCATAGTCGGCGCCTTCGGCACCGCTTTCACTTTGGAAGATGATAGCAGTGTTGTCGAATTCGCCACTCCTCTTCAAATATTGCACGATCTTGCCAACATTCTGATCAATGTTGTCGACCATACCAGCAAAGCACTGCATCGCTTTGGCACTGCACTTGCGCTCGTATGGCGTCATCTGTTCCCATTCAATATTCATAGGGCCGGCAACAAAGTCGTGAGGACGTATATCCTTGGAAATGATGCCTAGCTTCTTCATGTTTTCTAGGCGTCTGAGCCGTAAGGCGGCGGGCCCGTCATCATGGATACCATCGTACCGGTCACGATTAGCATCACTACACTGAAGAGGCTAGTGAGGAGCGAGTATTGCTCACTATGGCCTTCCGCTGGAGGCCAGCAATTCTACACACTGGTACCGAACGCTTGTTTATTTCAAACAAAGTCCATCTTCACCCAAAGCAAAATTGATCACGTCTGACTTAGGTACAAATGAAATAGGTCGTTGCCCCTGAAAAATACCGCCGCTTCTTGTCCTATGCAGTTGGGTGGTGTATTCTTGTTGGCGAACTCTCTGTGACTGCAGGGTGTGCTCTGAACTGTGCCGAGATTATCGGAACCTTTGCAGAGATCGTCCATGACGGGTTTGAGTGGAAGGTATTACACCTGCTAGCTTTAAGCTGATAGTTCTGTTTCAAGCTTGGCTGATCTGACGTGCCATTTAGCAATACATGGATTTTGCAGTGTACTGTTTGTTTCTCATCATTTCATTCAGTATCGTCATTTTAGCTGGCCAAGACAACTTGCCCAAGTTTCAGGTGTTCGGGGCCGTCTTCAATGTCTTGTCCGGCTTTACTTGGGCTATTGTCTTCTTGGCCATGGCTCCTAAGACGAGCGCCAAATTCGTCTTTACCGAATTCATCAATACAAGCGGATGGAGCTCAGACAGCTGGGTCTTCATCTTGAGCTTTTACGTTCCAATTTATGGTCTATATGGCACAGATGGTGTAATGCATTGTACGTCTATGCGTGACTGAAAAGGTCGACTCGATCACACAAGCATCTCTTCTCTTTATGCTCTAACATGACTTCACAGTGGCCGGAGAAATGAAGAACGTAGCACGCGATGCCCCTCGTGTCATGGTATGGTCCATGGCCTGGGCGGGTGTCACTGCCTGGCTTTCTGCAACAATCATGTGCTTCACAGTTGGGCCAAACTGGGCGGATGCTTTAGACGAATTATCCAGCTATTTGTCGTGGTTTATGGAGGTTACCGGCTCAGTGTACGGAGGAGGAGTGTTCTGTGCCGTCATCATGATCGGGTTAAATGTACGTTTTCACTGTCCTCCTTTCTTCATCCCTGTCACCTTGGAGTATTGACTCAAGACCAAAAACTTCTGTTAGATTCTCATCACTCTGAACACGTCCTGTGCCGCTGCCCGTATGGTCTGGAGCATGGCACAAGAACATGCCTTCCCCTACTCCGACTATCTATCGCACATTTCCCAGCGCTGGGGCCTTCCTATGCGGGGAATGGGCGTTTCTTCGTCGCGAACATTCTGGTCGGCCTCATTGTCCTCGGCTCAGAATTGGCCTTCTATGCCATCTTGTCCGGCGGCGGCGTCGCGCTACAGCTCTCTTACGCCATCCCAATTACATGCGTTGTATTGAGAGGCCGCGATAAGGTTATGCCCCACCGGCCATCCTTTGATCTAGGAAATAGGACCGGGTACGTCTTGAACTGGATTAGCATCCTCTGGAGCATCGTTGTGGTTCTATTTTACGTCTTTCCTCAATTTCTACCTATCATCGGCGACATTGCAATCATGAACTGGGCCATTGCCATTTTGGGAGCAATTTTCATCTTTGCGATAGTTGTCTGGTTTGCCAAAGCAAGGAATACGTATCTCGTGAGACAGGATGTACATCCAATTTTGGACAGCGTGGAGTGCGGCTCCGTTCACAGTGCCGAAAATGAGGCAGACCAACCAGTTTCGCCGGAAGAGGCAATTGTCAAGAAATAAAATGTTTGTAAATGATATATAGCGAGGTCGATGAATGTAAGGTCATATTGCTGTTTATCAAGTTATTTATTGAAAGTTGAAATTGAAATAACAATCTTGGCGTTGTAGTGTTCTTACGAGAGATTTTTCCAATACGGTCCAGGTTACTAGTTCCTATCTACATCATTATTTGTATGTCAAAACGTAGTAAGGATGTTGTGTTAGTTAAACTGCAACGATAGGCTCTCCTCTCCGCTCACATTCGCGCGCAAGTAAGGCTCAGTCGTGATGTGGACTGTCCCATAGTTCTCAAAGGAAGATCTCGACTGCGTTGTAGTGTTCGAATCGTGTATTAGTGGACAGGACTTGATACAAATCAGCGACTTTATTTCTCCTTTCCAGATGATCACAGTTGCAGATTCCAGCGATGAACACTAGCCACGGTAGGTTTGTTAGAAACCCTAGTAAGTCTTTGATGCGGATTAGCCCTTCGAAAAGTTTGGCTACGTGGTATTGCGCATGTTCGGCAAAGGCAAACATGTGGAGGCGCTTATAAGCGTAGAGGATTCCGGCATGATGATATAATGCAACTAGTTGGATGAAATCGCGCTTAGCTCTTTCGGTACGTGATTCTAGCAAAGGTCCCGCAAGCAGCAGAGTCGAGCCCCGGGCGAGCTCAAACTGGTTCTCAAGCTCTGCGACCGAAGCGATGCAAAGAGGGCCATCCTCGTTGACTCGCTGCATGGGCCATGTCGTGATAGAATGGACAATCCGTAAGAAATTCCCAAAAAGATCGTGGTCTATCTCGGGCAACACCGCTTGCCGAATGTGGTCGGTGTGGAATAGAGTGGTGCATGTCAGAATATCATATTCGGCGGCTTGGTTCTTCAGAAACAAAAAGGTCTCGTTTCTCGGATTCTGTGTAAACAATAGGGTTTTGATAAGAACCCGAACAGCTTGTCTGTGGAACCGCGTTAGGGAAAGATGAGATTGTAGAAGAGAATGGTTGGAGAGGACCAGCGCCGCCGCAAGGATCGCCTCGATGTCTTCGACGACATCGCAATCGAGCAGTAGGTCATGGCCAGCACTCTGTTTCGTCAGCTGTCGGACCCGCTCTGTGATCATAGCTATCGTCGTTTGGCAAGCGGACATCATAAACTCCTCGTCCGTTCCAGACTTGGATGGCGTGTGCGTAGTTGATATAACTAAGATTGCAAGCTTTAAGACGGGCTGTTTTGCGGCCAGGGGTATGATGAGACGTCGATATTCATTTTCCTCCGAATCAAGCCATACCATCATAGGCGCAATTGTTGTTGCATAGTGGTGCATCAAGCGGTCCAAGATAGGTTCTGCGAAAAGTTCGGCAATAGATGTGATCGGCGACTCGGTCTGTTGGCTGTCAAGTTGGACATTAGTTGGCGCCTCTTTAGTAAGGACACCGAGATCTCGTCCATTGTCAGTTGGATGAGTGGCGGGAGTAGCCAGCCCCCGATATCGGCCACGAATGGCAATCGAGTTCGTTCAGCGGAGAGGGCGACCGTATCCCGGGTAAGGGAAACCTTTCTTGGAGCATTTGAAACAGGACGGCAACTTTCGGTCACAGCGGATCCGCCTTGCATTGCATCGTCGACAATCTTTAAGGTTAGACCTTTGCCTGAAACGATATGCTAACTCAGGATTTTTACCTGTTACGGAGAAGACGATTGATCCGCCTACAGGCGGACGAATTGGATTGTTCGCAAGCATAGCGCATACAATGTCGATAAGCAAGAGCACTACAGAGGAGGATAAAGAATTGACGAGCAATGCGTTGCGCAACTGTATCTCTCGTTCAGATTGATGCTGTTTGAATTTTAGCACAAACTTGAGAGATGGGGACGCAAAGCTATGTAGGCAACGCTTTGTCCTTGGACGAGTAACAACAGAGGTCTTTATCAGCGTTATCAGCAGATAGCAACGTATGGAGCCACAGGCTGCAGGCAATAATCATCCAAGAGGCTAAACCATCATATTAGCGTAGCAAAATATCGGGGAATTAGTGGAGAATGGTATTTCTGATCTAGAGGGGAAAGGCCTAGTAAAAAGAAGAGATGATACACTACATTTCGCACGATATTTGGACACGACATTAAAAAAAAACATCGAAGACCTCGTTTGTTTAGGCGGCAATTTGATTTACGAGAGCCTTTTCTTCGCTTAATGCTTTGTATAGAACAACTATCACCACTTTCACGTGTTAAAATAGAATTAACGATATCTACCACTGCTTCTCAATCTAATCAATGAACTTCGCCGCTAAGAAAAAGGCCCGCAAGTCCATTTTAGAATAAAATCCGCAGGATTTATTGGGGTAGCAGAGACGCCTCTAACGGCTCTCGTGGATGAGTCGTGCGGGAGCTAAAGTTCAAGCCACTCCCGGGTCTTTGGCCCGTGGGTGTCTCTGTATCTTATGGACACACATATGGATATGCTCATTGCATTGACGAATTTTGGTAATTTGCACGGTTGTCATTAAGGATATATAAATTATGGCAATATTTCGGTGCCAAAAGAGGTTTGATAATTGATGTTTACTGTTCATATGAGCGTCTATGAATTTCATCCATGGATTACCACCTTAGTTATATAATTCCTCGCCGAATTTTAGATTATAAGCCTAATGTCCCAGGATTGATCAGCAAGAAGAATAGTTTTTCTAACCTTTAATTTAATCTATTTGTGTAGAATTTACACGCGTTCGCCTATTGTCAGGTTTAACACAACAATAAACCTGTTATCGACGACATTTAGTGCGGTGGTATACCAAAGACACAGCTATATACGATTTTTCTTCAACAGTCCGGAACGCTAACTGGAATATTAAAAGGGACGCTTGTCGCCAACCCGCTCAGACTCGTCTCCTTGAACTCGTCACGCATCCCTCTGGCCGTCACACGCATTGCACGGATAGCATCATCTAGGCGGACTTTCTGGTTACCAGAGCTGCTAAGGGCCAAATTTGCGCTGGAGATGGCCTTGATGGCTCCGAGGGCATTGCGCTCGATGCAAGGCGCTTGGACAAGCCCTGCAATGGGATCACACGTGAGACCCAAGTTGTGTTCGATACCAATTTCGGCTGCCTGCTCGATGATCTCCGGGCTTGCGCCCATGCACGCGGCAAAGGCACCAGCAGCCATGGAGCAGGCCACGCCAACTTCGGCCATACATCCACCCTCAGCAGCAGAAATGCTGGCACCGCGCTTGTACAGCATTCCAATGGCAGCGGCCGTCAAAAGGAACGTTGGAATGTCGCGCTTCGGGTCGTCGCTGATGAACTCGATGATGTACTTGAGCACTGCGGGGATGATACCGGCAGCACCGTTCGTGGGCGCAGTGACAATGCGGCCACCTGCCGCGTTTGTCTCGTTGACAGCAATAGCATATACACTGAGATGGTCAAGCTCGGGGAAAGTAGTCCGCCGCATTGGGCTGGGTATGATGGGATGCTCAAGCGAACCAACCAGCCGTGGAGGTCCTTTCCTTGTTTTTATTCCCTGTTGGCTGTTTTGAATAAGGGCCGTTGACGACGGCGACTCTTGCGCTGGGTTTCCCCACGCAGGAGAAATTATAGTCTTACCCATAGCAGCAGGAAGTATTTCCCTGTAAAGTCCTCTCGCCAGGCGGCTATACAAACCAGGTGCCCGTCGGTGGAGTTTTAGCGCTCCGGGAAGTGTTGAGTCTGCCGGCGCTTTAACACCTTCATAAATGCTGTTATCCATAACCTCCCAGATGCGAAAAATCTTGTTGAAAATCTCGTCGTCCGTGTAGCCCTGGCTTTTCTCATTCTCAAATACAAGCTGCGCAATTGTCAGATTGTGCTTGCGGCACAAAGCGAGGAGACTATTCGCATCTCGGAACGGATAGCGAGGATGTCGTTGCTGCTCTTTGCTACCGGTCGAATTGTCCATGACGATGGGTGAATCTGGTTCTTGCTCGCCATAGGCCAGCATTGTACTCTCTACGGCTGCTCCGTCCGGAAGCTTGACCTCTGATCCAGTCCTGCGGTCGCCAGCCGCATCACGTCTACGAATTTCCTTGTAGAACATATTCTCAGCCAGATCTGGTGGATGGCCAGCGCCGATAATAGACTCATTGTTGATTGCCAATGCGCGACTCTCTTCATCGCTATATGATGTCGATGTATTTGCGGTTGCGATAACGGCGGTGGATAAGGCGCCATTGACAACGAAGCCGCCACCTACACTGAACATATCGTTGGTAGCTAGCATGTTGCCGTCTTCGTCGAACACAGTTAGGCGCATACCGTTGCTATGGAGTGCGAGCTTTTTACCCCATTTCCATCTAAAGTCGCGCAAATAATCAAAAGAAATCTCTTTGCCCTTGTCTCCTGGAAGTTCTCTGCCGAGGAAGAGCGATTTCTGCTCTTTTATCTGCTCGAAGCGTGCAGGCACGAACGCCGTGTCAATAGTCTCAACGTTGGCACTCTCTAAGCCCAGCAAGAGTGCGGAAGGTGTCATATGTCCTTCGCCAGTAAGGGCAAGACTGCCGTATAGTGACACATGTATCTTGTCGACACGCTGAAGCAGACCAGCCTCAGCTAGGTCCGAGACAAATATGTTGCCGGCACGCATGGGTCCCACGGTGTGAGACGACGATGGACCGATACCAATAGAAAAGAGGTCAAAGGTTGAAATAACGGCATGTTCGTGATCAGTTTCGCTGTAAGAGCCAGGCCGTGACTCTTCTTGGTCTGGACTGTGAGAAACTGGCAAAGTCGTGCCAGTCACCATGCGGATCTGGATAGGCCGATACTTTGTTGCAGACAGACTAGATTGAACCCAGGCCCTCAGGCTGGACGCACGAGCAACATGTGCTCTACGAACCTGAGAGGCCCCACAAGTCAAGTGTACTAAACACGCTGCGCCTTTACGCCGCATCTTCAATTGCTAAAGATATGACGACGTTGGATGTTTCGCTGTCGGCTTGCTAATAATTGAACTTAGATTGGTTGAGAGCTAGAGAGTTAGCTCAGAAATTGTAAGGTTCGGAAAGGATCCTAATTACTCCGCGTTTTACAGTGTTTGCTATTGCTTGAATGGCTGAAGACGTGCAAAAGCTTATGAGCTCAATGTCCACCGCCTTTCGATGATGATAAGGAGATAAGTGAATAAAAATAGAAATTTTTATCCTAGGTAGTTGACCGTATTCGCTGTAGGTCATGAAACAACGCCCTAGGCGCTATTCTATAGCGATTCGAGTATGAGTCGCTAAAAAACAGTTCTGGCTTTTTTGTGCGCAAGATAGACCCAACCATGATAATCCTACAAATCGCACAAATATAGATTTTTTTTTAATTTTCTTCCTTTCCACATTGAAATTGATTGTTATTTTGTAATGTCCGGCTCGATAAAGCACTAGCCCTCTCCGCCCCATCTGCAGCCGCCTGGCGTTTTATCACCTACCCCTCCAATACTGCCATCCTCAGTCAACATAATTACCTTACAGCGAAGTAAAATTTGATAGTATGCTAAAGAGTTATTTGAATATTAATGACACATTACTAGTTTTGAACGAATTTGTCAGCGTGGTGTCAACGTTAAGCATATACACTAAAGCCGAGGAGTATGTAATAAAATCGCAGGATTGTCATCGAGTTCCTTAGAAAAATAATTTATCAGTCGAGTACATTAGCTCAGAAAGTGAAGATAAACAAAAAAATAAGAAATTATGAACTCACAACTTAATTGAACAGGTTTGACGGGCACTCGATCTTGGTTCCAGATCTACTCATCGTGTGAGACCGCAAAGATAACTTATTCAAAGCCATATTTCATAGTAATGCACAAAGCATCAGGCCACTAAGTTTAAATCCTAATGATTCGGAGGACTCATTAGCAAGCTTGCAGATTTTAATTTAGTCGTATCTTCATGACATCATAAGCCAAGTGAGAATGGCTCTACAGGGCCTGTATCGCCGATTCTAAGCGTCAGTTTTAGTCGCCGAGGTATAGACAAAAACTCAGTAAACATGCGCTACGCCATACCACCACTTTCAGCGGTGCAGCGTATACGGAATGCAAATAAGCGGGGCGTGGCACGAGTATTCCCTTGTGAAGCGCTCTAGACCACAAAATCACGTACTGCTAAATCATACGACAGCCAGGGAAGGAATTTCCGGCATTTGAGAAGTTAAGATCAGGATATCAGGAGATTGATCGTAAAGGCCGTAGATACACTTTCATATGCTAGTTACCTAAAGACATAAAAGCAGGCTCCTACCTCTGTTTTAGTATTGCGTGTGATCTGGTAACAAAAAAAATACTTAAAAATTCACTCTACGAAATATATCTGCTTGATTGTCACTGCCAAACGCAGGTTACAATAAAAAGAATACTATCGCTCAGTATAGTCTTCATGAAGCCATACTATAGCCATGGGAACTACGAGGCTTTTGCAAAGCCATTGAAGCCAGAAGGTGTCGACAAGAAGAAAGTATGGATCATCGGCAGTGGCTTGGCCGGCTTGTCAGCGGCTGTCTTTCTTGTGCGGGACGCGCAGATGCCTGGTGAAAACATCACCATTATCGAAGAGAACCAGATCCCTGGTGGTGCTTTAGATGGCATCGATGAGCCTGAAAAGGGCTTCGTCATTCGCGGCGGGCGTGAAATGGAAGAGCATTTTGAATGTCTGTGGGATATGTTCCGCTCCATTCCATCGCTCGAGATGCCCGATGCTAGCGTATTGGACGAGTTCTACTGGCTGAACAAGAGAGATCCTAATTTCTCACTGCAGAGAGCCACCATTAATCAAGGAAATGATGCTGCCACAAATGGACTTTTCACGCTTAGCGACAAGGCACAAAAAGAAATACTGCACTTATTCCTTGTCTCACACGAGGAAGTTGAGAAGAAGCGTATCAATGAAATCTTTAGCGAAGACTTTTTTAGCAGTAACTTTTGGCTCTACTGGCGCACCATGTTCGCCTTTCAGGAGTGGCACTCAGCTCTTGAGATGAAGCTCTACCTCCATCGCTTCATCAACCATATCAGCGGCATGCCCGACTTCAGTACACTCCGATTCACCAAGTACAATCAGTATGAGTCCCTGGTGCTACCGCTTGAAAAGTATCTTCGGGACCATAATGTCCGCTTCCAGTATAAAACCATCGTGGAAGACATCGACTTCGTCAAGGATCACGGCATTAGCAGGCGCGCCACATGCATACACTGGATCGAGGATGGCAGAAAGGGCTCACTTAGCTTGGGTGACAATGACTATGTGTTCACCATATTAGGTTCGCTGACGGAGAATTCTAACCTGGGCGATCATCACACGCCGGCTCGTCTCCTCGAAGGCCCAGCACCGGCGTGGGATCTATGGCGCCGTATTGCGGCGAAGGACGCTGTCTTTGGCCACCCGGACGTTTTTGGTGGGAATATCCCCAAAACCAAGTGGGAGAGTGCGACTGTGACAACCTTGGACAGCCACATCCCGCCCTATATCGAAAAAATATGTAAGCGCGATCCATTTTCTGGTGGTGTCGTGACAGGCGGTATCGTCACGGCTCGTGACTCTGCTTGGCTGATGAGTTGGACCATCAACCGCCAGCCGCACTTCAAGAAGCAAAAAAAGGACCAGCTAGTCATATGGGTTTATGGACTTCTAGTGGAGGAGCCGGGAAACTATGTAACAAAGCCCATGCAGGACTGCACAGGCGAGGAGATTACTCAAGAGTGGCTCTATCACATAGGTGTCCCACCTAAGCATATTCCCAGGCTTGCTGCTGAATCGGCAAAGTGCGTGCCTGTTATGATGCCATATGTAACAGCATTTTTCATGCCACGCGCCGCGGGAGACCGGCCTGACGTGGTACCTAAAGGGTCTGAGAATTTCGCCTTTCTGGGCCAGTTTGCCGAAACAGGTACGGCAGACACCATTTTCACCACCGAGTACTCCGTGCGGACAGGAATGCAAGCTGTGTACGATATGATGAAAGTAGACCGTGGCATCCCCGAAGTTTTTGCGTCTACGTACGATGTGCGAGCGCTTCTAGACGCGGCAATCGCCATGCGTGACTACAAAGAGCTAGCCAAGTGGATGCCGGAGAGACTCCGGACCTTCTTGATCAGCCGACTAGATGGTACCGAAATCGGTGAAATGCTCCATAAACACCATCTTGTATAAGTCCGGTTAACAGCCTGCGAGAAATGTGAAGTACGGGAGGGGCATGACGCAATTGTAGCCTATAAATATTGTCAGTCTCAAGGTACCTAGCCTACACTATTTAATCGAATATACCTTAAAGGCTGAAAAACTACTTAATATTTATACTCAATGATTTCGACAAATGCATAATTATTACGTGCAGTTAACACACCCTTAAATAAAAACTACCATGTAAAAACAAAAGCGGACAAAAGATTGAACGTCAAAAATATCTCATTAATGAAATAGACGTTACCCAGTGAAGTCATTTTCTCAGCAATAGTGATACGCAAACGCAATTTTTCTTTTTTTACAACCCCTCCCCTCCCCCCCCCCCGGGGGCCGACATGAATGATTAAACTACCATGAACGAACTGCGCGTTGACTTCTTGTCCTAACCTATGCCATCGTGCTCGCGTCTTCAAACCATCCTCTCTCAAGAATGGTACTGTCGATGAGATTAAATGCATCGCTGAGGCATAAGCAAAAGCCTTCTGGAGGTAAAAAATAAAGAGAACCAACAACCATATGTAAATATATATATGGATAATGTAGATGATCGGACGTGGAATGCTGTTTACTGAATAGAAAAATTTGATCATGTCGTAATGGACGTACACAACTTTGTAAATTTCTCGCCTAAAAGTCTTAGTACAGATGACCTGGATAAAATTAAGACTTCTAAAGATTACACGACGCAAAATACTACACGCGGAGTATACAGTCCGGGTCCTAGATCAACCGTCTAATATATTAAAGATTAAGTTTCATCGTCTTTATTCAGCCAATCCTGGCTATGTGACGTTTAAGCTAACGGAACCCTCCCGGGGCAGAAACCGCTGTAGTACTAACTGAAGAATATAATGGATAGTTAGATAATTAGATTACAGTGATGTGTGTAATGTTGCTGGCTCGGTCCCGTAACAGATTTTTTTTTTTGCCTATATCACCAGGCAAGTAGCTAGCAATATACGCATCAGAAATAAATCAGTTCCAGCAATCAGCAGAGAACTAGATGTCCACGAAAACAGCTTCCTCTGTTCCATATATCCCACACAACAAATCTGCCAAGCAATTCCAAGATCAGCAGCCATTCCCCTCCCAAGCTCTACAGGATCTGGAGCTCGGGAAACGATACATCCCGAAATTCCGCTGTGATCTCCACGAGCAAGCACCCTTCATGCTTTAACTGGCCAGCAGCTCTGGAATGTATTCCGTTACTGGGCTTCAGCGCGGGATCGCTCAGTCTCCACAGCCAGATTACAACAGACGACCACTTAATTGGCCACTGATATAGTTATATTCCTGTTTTTACACGACTTGGATTTGATTACAATCAGAGTCCACTCTCTACGCAAAGCCACGGTCCATGTCATCGGTTTAGAGAACAATCTCGACCGGGAGTCCCCCGAGCTCTAGATTGAGACTGTGGTCTCTTTTAGAAGAATTCACAGATGCAACGTCAACGATGAAGTGGTCGAGTTGCACCTCGGTGTGGATGGGTGTTGCTCTGCGGGAACCTAAAGGTCTCCTTAAAACCCAAGCCCTCGGTATAGACGACTCATCCGTGTGTAGGTACATGACCGGATATGTGAACATAGTGATTTTTTAATAGGTAGCTGATAGATGTCGATACGAGCGAATAGTTTGAAGAGAACAGCCGTAAATGAACAGTAGGCCCCCAGCAGACAACGCCATTCCCACGTCTTACGCCACAATCTGTGTTAGCATCATTGACGCAAAGATGAGTACAATGAGCGCGTAAGTCTCTTAGATGCACTGCAAGGCGGCGTCTTTACAGTTCGGCATCTGGAATCAGCCGTCAAGCTACAGAGCAACTCTTTTGACCGGCGAAATATCAAATTAGACCCAACATTGCCCATTGCTACATGCCCCAATAACACTCCGCTAAACTAACAATACAGCAGATAAATTGTGCCCGCGATATAAAAGGAGCTGTTGGTTTCGGTTTTCGTTTTGGCTGATGAGTTTACATAGA
The DNA here is from genome assembly GCA_002917075.1 of Hawksworthiomyces lignivorus. NCBI lineage: Eukaryota > Fungi > Ascomycota > Sordariomycetes > Ophiostomatales > Ophiostomataceae > Hawksworthiomyces > Hawksworthiomyces lignivorus. Next base: position 36,568 of record NTMA01000019.1, read on the forward strand.
GCTAGCGGGGCATCAAGATAAGGCGATACTGTTCGGTATGGTATACTCAGTTGGTCAAGGATAGGTACGCGTGACTATCTGCCACGGTCCTTTGAGAGTTATCGGTGTAAGAATTGGTACAGAGTACATATCTAAGGAGTATAAAAAAACCCCATATCGACAATCCAGAAAGAAAATCTCGAAGTTTACACAATCAAGAATCTGAACATATCTTCCACAACGAGCAAATTCATTTTGCAAGTGCACTACCTTCCGATGCCTTACATAGACACACCGCAAGACGCTTTGAAGAAACTTTACGGATATACCTACTAACAACATCAAGCAACAGCGCCAGTGTTCAATACCATCCATACAACATGCGTTTCTCAATTTTCGCGGTCATTACTAGTATCGCACTTTGGCATGGTGGCCTGGCTGCGCCAGTTGGTAAGTTCGTCAGACCTTGAGAAACAGTTCAGCTTAGCACTAATTCGTGCATTCTGCAGCCATTCCTACAACCAATATGCAAACCACGCCCTCTACGCCGACTGCGAACGAGCCGACACCAACAGAAAGCAAAAACGCACAGGGCCCTGGATGTAATGGTACTACGGGTGGCGGCTGTGACGCGAATAGGACTACTTAGTTAAATCTACCATTCCGAATATCAGATTTCTTGCACAAGATAAATCATTGGACTGAGTTAGCAGGAATATTATTAGAAAGCTTGCTATATAGTATGTGAAGCATGACTTTATTGCTGGAGCTTCCGCTTTGACAACGAGTAGCAACACTACTGCAGTGCAAATCCTGTAGCTCCCCGTGCCCCTAGACCGCTAAGAGTGGTAAAGAGTCCGAGCAGTACAACGAATAACGCCTCAACGGCGCTGTGTACCACAGAAAACATATGACTAATCAAGGGGCCGTAGCACGAGTACGTATCTTGTGAGATCGATTAAAATTTTTATTATGGTGCAAGGATCGATCGACCAGGGCCTCCTCACTGTGCTTACGCTCCCGTCCAGAGTGCAACTATTATAAATTATACAACACAGTTCTTCAATGATATATATCCTGATATTGAAGAGCTAACGCAAAATGGCGTTGACACAGTACATGACTTTAGTATTCGATACCACTATGCTGATTATTATAAGACACGCGTGCCTGCTGCTTCTAGCTTTTTCCCTATTTCAGAGCTTAAGCTAGAGAATAGTACAATTACAATTTTCTTCTTAACATCAGGTCGTATTTTATTTACAAGTCCGTCCAACGATGATTGGTACGGTGAAACAACGAACACTGCAGAGGTACACAAGCTCAAGTTTAGTGCCTGGGGTAATGCGACTTGTTATCGGCAAAACGAGCCAGGAACGCCACTGGCATGCCGAGAACAAGAGCAATACTGTTATATTGGCGTAGTAGGACGAAAATGCACTCCGCTTCAAAGCCACGGAGATGTAAGGGGTCTGCTGGCGATGGGCACAGGAGAGCCCTGAGGCAATAGGATACGCCTGGAATAACGAAAGACTAAAGATACAGAAGAAAGAAGGCTCTCCTTCGACTCCCAGGAGCTTCGCTCCTGGTTTGAAATAGGGGCATCAGGGGCAAGTGGGCCGGTGGGCTGGTAGGTCGTCCAGGCGACCGACTGCCCTCCCCGGTCTTCCCGCTGGGTCCGTCAGTTTGATCTCTGGCCCTGGGCTCGCCCTGAGTCGCCCTCGGGGCCCTGGCCCATTACAGTATTTGAGCAATCCCCAATATCAACTGTATGCGGATATATGCCTATATTTTAGTTCAACAAGAACCTCATGTCTCTGTTGAATGGATTACTTATGTATCTAGTAGAAGGCAAGATTCAAGGACTTTCACCCTAATATTTGCGTGTTTTGAGAGAGGGCGATATTATACTCCGCGTTGAAGAACCGTGCCTATAATGCACCAACTAGATATTGCTGTTGAAGGACCCGTCATCTGTGCTCGGAATTAAAGAACTAATAAAGAGAAATTGACCTATAAAAATCTAAATTTAGAAAGCTCCGTATACGATTTTGAGAAGCAATCATCTAACCACACCAGTAAGTTTTAGTTTTTGGTTTCTCTGCTTCCCGCCAAACATAACTGCAAATACCTACACGTTGAAACTGTAAATTCAAAGTCACAGTCCTAGGAAAGATGTAATTTTCAACTCCAGAGAATAAATTTCCCCTAGATCGTACGCTGACCCAACGGCCATCTTTTTAAGCCATTCTATGTTTCTTAGCCAACATACGATGCACCATGGAGACAAGAATCAGCCCATATCAGCTAAACGAAACTCGCATCATATTCGACGAACCAAGTCGGCGAGCAAATGAACATACAAAAGTTTTTTTTTTTTTTTTTAGCTACGGTTGTCGGTGAAGTAAACCGCGTTACCATGTTTATATGCAAGAGTTTCAGCGATTGTGGTAGGTCCAGTATCCGTCAGTTCGAGATGAAGCAGTGTTAATCTTGACGAAAGCTGTAATCATGGTGAAGAAACATCTTGCTAGGATCAAAAAAAGCCCGTCGGAATAGAAACAATAGTTGTTAACTTCTGAGCACACTATCTACCAAAGTAACTTGAGAGCTTCCGTTTTTTTTATTCTTTATTTGCATTTTTATTAATATTTTCTTCAATAAAATCTGAAACACTAATTCAATAACACGACACGGTGTATTAAAATACCTATGCGTGCAAGTACCTGATATATACATATTGTAAAGTTTAACTCTTCTCGAGTATTGAAATACTTGAGATTGCATTAAGTCTGCAAATCAATGCTTCCTGAGTAGGTTTAGACTTTGGTAACATCAAATCATATCCGTGTGGCAACCCCGAGAAAACATGTAACTGGGTGCTAATACTTGCATGCCAAAATTTGCTCGCATAGACCAGGATTTCTTCTCGGAATAGGTCCAGCTCACCAACCTCTAAGTATACTGGTGGTAGACCAGTAGCATCTATCAACCGAGATGGTGCGGCTGTTGCGGGAACAGCGTCTGTACCGCGTTGGCTCGGTCCCAAATATGCATTCCACCCCGTTTCATTATCTGTATGTGTCCAGGTAAGATATGGGGCGATAGCCTCGTCGGCTTTGACGGAATGATCGCTAAGCATGGGATAAACAAGTAATTGCTTTGAAATAGATGGGCCGTTCTTCTCCCGAGCGTAGATGCACACAGCTGCTGCTAGGTTTCCACCTGCTGATTCACCCATGGTGGCGATGCAGCGAGTATCCACGCCTAGTTCTAGAGCATGCTGATGCAACCAAACGAGACCGGCGTATGTATCTTCAAGTGCCTTTGGATACCGGACCTCAGGCGACAAGCGATACTCCACAGACAGAAATGGAATACCAGTCTTGGAGACATAGTAATGTAAAATATTATCAAAATCGTCTACTTTACCAATCACCATACCACCAGAGTGTATATAGAGAATAGCAGGTCCGAGATCAGATAAGCATTTGGATTTTGAGTACCATCGAAGCAATACTCTATGACCGTCTGCAGATATGGTATGAAAGTCTTTTTGCGTTACAGATAAGTCTTTTTTGGGATAACCGGCTTCGTAGAGATGCTTGAGATTTGACCCGAGACCATCTCGGTGTGCTTGTACATCTCCGAGGACTGGTCTTGGGCCATTTTTCTTCATCATCTCCAGCACAGTTGCGACTTCGTTATCGCGCTTAAAAGGCATTGCGAGGTAATATAGGTATAAAGCTGTAAATTAACAGTTACAATGGATGCATTTACGTCTGTAGGAATTTTGCTCTCACAAATCTCCATTTAAAGATGGTGACAAAACTATTTAAGATAACCATGTTCAAAAACGAATATCGGTGAACGAACACCGTAGGAACTATAATAGGGGGTCCTACATAATTGGTGGGTTGAACAAGGTCAGGTAATGCTATAGAGACGCTGTTACTTGCCATCATACCGATTCAGGTAGCACTCCTTTGACTAAACATCAGCAGTCGATTATTTCTACATCACTATTTTAATAATTTAATTTATTATCGCTATGGAGACTGTCTCATGTAACTTTCCAATATAATGCCATAGTTATTGAACAGAAGGTAATCCACGTCTAATTTCAATAGTTAGTCATTTCCACGGCAGCAATGGTAACATGATTAGCTTGGTAAAGGAACTTGAGCGGAGGCCGATCACCGGGGCTGTAACATTTGCTTACGAGGTACTGTCTCAACCCTTAGCCCATAGGTACCAAAATAAAATAAAATAAAATATTTTTTTTTAAAAAAAAAAAAAAAAACACAATAATTGGCCAAAAAAAACTTCTCTAAATGACCTAGAGGAACAAAAACTATGTACAATAATTAAATAAATTGTTACGTATTTAACTAATGTAGCCCTATTTTACCGCTCAAAAAGTTAAAGCTTAGAGAGCGATGAAACCACGCGCACATAGTTGAATAGAGACCATTATACTGACAGCTAGTTCAATTCATTATCGCAAGGAAGCACGCCAAGGGTCGTCTGAGGAGTAAAGATTAGTAAACTGCTATCATAAAGTTCAAATTGTTTTACCATCCCACGACTATCAAACTAACTAATGTCTCGGACCAGGAGATGTGCATTATGTCCATAGAAAGCAACAGGTTCTCCATCATTGTTTAATATCACCATATACAGCAACATTCTCAAATCCACGAATGTTAATCTGTAATGCATTTCCAAACACTCGCCTCGTGTTCTCGCTAGCATCGGCCTCTCTCAGCTCTGGCCCATCTAGATCATTTAGATGGTCCCACTCGTGCACCGCCATGAATTGGGGGGCCCCCTGTGCAGCTTTAGTATTAGCGGCAACAAATTCATATCGTTGTGAGCGTCGGTAACCGGGAACACGGCTGAGCATATACAGGTGCTCTCCAGAGTAGAAGGTGTTGTAATCATATGCGTCGGCAGGCTGAACTTGGACGTTGAGGACAAATGGAGAGCGATCTTCAATATAAAATAATCGTCGGTTACACATGCTTTTCTCTAATTTTCAGCACAAGAGTAAGATAGAGACTCACAGTGTCCAATTCCATTAGGATCATAGTCTTCAATTAATTTGTAGAGTCTGACATCCGCAGTAGTGGCGTGTATGCCACTGCTAGGTGGACAAACCAGCTGGAAAATCTCCTCGGTGTTGTTAATAGACTCTAATTGTGCCATAACTAGCACTACCTTGTCATCTGGAGGCTCGAGGTCGATGTTTTGCGACAATTTCATTTCATGCAGGTCGGTTTCTTTGCCATCAACTGGCGTCTTTGTTTTAAGCTCGAAAGTATTATACGCATGATAGAGACTAGCCCGCGTCGATTCAATCTTGGTCAGAGCTTTTGGAAAACCTTGTGATTTGTACCAGTCGATCCAGCTTGTGACAGCTTCATCTCTTGGTCTCGCAACAATACGCAGAAGATATGCGGATGTAGCCATCTCTGAAACAAAGAAATAAATTCTGGCTTACAGACGCAAAGAGGAGCTGGCAGAAAGAAATAATGAAGGTAAAGATTAAATAACTTTGCTAATATTGCCACAACTAGATGCTAATGATTCGGTTCACCCATCGCTTTTAGCGTCTTGGCAAGTTCGGTCTTAAGTATAGAGAAGGCAGTGCATGCAATAACACCGCCACCAAACCATGTTTGAGACGACCTCGCCCACTACCATTAGCTCCAGGATGTTCATTTGCAAGCATAATGAGATGACCCCGGAATTCGTTCACCGTTCCAAGGTGCGTTTTAGAGATGTACGCAAGTGCGCCATACCGAAGATAAATTTTGAAACTAAGTATATCACTACCACGTTGCGGACAACATCAGCTTATATATTATGTGAATTCTCAGTCTTTGGTTCGACTTGTTACCCTAATTCATTTTAAGTTTGGCAGCACGCGCTTTCTCTAAGATTTAGTTTATTTTCAATTGAAATGGCATCACGTACCGGTCTGTATAAACACGCTCTCGTCTTCGGTGCTTCAGGCGTGTCAGGTTGGGCCGTTGTGAATCAACTATTAGAGGGATACCCCAATAACGAAAATTGGGACAAGGTGACCGCATTGACAAACAGGTCATTGAGTGTCAAGGTCTCACAATGGCCCGTGAAAGACAGTCTACAAATCGTTTCTGGAATTGATCTCTTGAGGGGATCAACTGAGGATTTAATAAGTGTTCTAAAGAGGAACATTACTAATATAGATAATGTAACACATGTCTATTACTACGGTAGGACGAAGTAAACCCTTAATTTTCGTTCTTGTTCTAGAAGGATCGCAACTGTCACTGACACATGTGGGAACATAGCGTATAAAGCGAACACGGATTTCCAGCAGGAAAAAAAGGATGCTGTCGATATGCTTGCACGCTCGATCACAGCAATTGATCGGTTGTCAAATAAACTACAATTTGTTGCTTTTCAGACAGGAGCAAAGGTACTAAAAAGAATATTTATATAAGTAGTTCGAAGACGGGCCCATAGTTAACTCAGAGCAGATGTACGGTTTTCTTGATCGCTTGGACCACTATTTTCCAGTACCACTTTCCGAATTGTTACCGCGGTTGAAGCCACCATATTGCGACCAGCTGTTTTATCATGATCAACTTGACTGGCTCGCAGACTACTCCAAGGGAAAATCGTGGTCTTGGTCTGAAACACGCCCAGACATCGTTGTTGGATTCGCCCCAAACCATGCTGCGTACTCACTAGCAGCTTCTTTAGGGGTCTATTTCTCATTGTGGAGGGAAATCAATGGACCAGGTAGTATAGTTCCGTTTCCTGGCAATTATAACAGCTGGAAAGCAAAATTCAACGAAGGAGGGAGTGACATAATGGCTAAGCAAACCATCTTCCTATCCCTACGACCTGATTTATGTGGCAAAGGCGGGGCTTTCAATATAGCCTCAAAGCCGGAGTGGGAAGCCTGGGAGACCAAATGGTTGAAGTTGTGCGGGTACTTTGGTCTAAAAGGTGCACCACCATCCGAGTTTAAAAAGGAGGTTCGCGCTTATATTAACGACAATGTGGATACGTGGCGTCGAATTGAGAAGGAGCATGACCTACGTATAGATATTGCTTTCTCGGGAATCACAATCCCGGGTTTTGAGATCCTACATTTAGATCTTGCCGATTTCGATCGACAGTACGACTTAAGTAAAATTTATAATGCCGGGTTTGAAGAGAAACAAGATACTATTCAAGTTTGGGGAACAACATGGGCCAGGATGAGAAAGGCAAAGATGATTCCGTAACGGAATATACAAGAAAAAAGACAATGAACCTTCTGCTCTATTCTACTCACAGAAAAGTTTGCTTCTGTAGCTTTAGTTATATTTCAGACACCTCACAACAAAATGGCACTTTTTTTTATTAGCCATAGAATATGTTTCCAAATCAATAGGATAAAGAAGAAATGACTAAGGCATTTGTGACTATTCTTAGATAATTTTCTCATATTTTATTTCTTTTAGATAGAAGATAGTTGCTTAGTTAGACACTAATCTTCGACATTTACTAGGCCTATAGATGTTCCTGACAGAGAGCGAGCCCAGTGCTGTCTCATAATAAACACCACCTATGTAGCAGAAAATTCACGAGAAGTAACTCCGGATAAAATAACATTAAAAACTGGCTTGGAGATATATTGGCTCTCACTCATCTACGTAGTAGTTTTTCGATACGAGATGGTCGTTGATACTAGGTAGTCTGAGGAGGCGAAAACTAATTTTGATCTGTAGCACCTTAATGATTAAAACAATACTACCCGTGCCTGTGGACGTGGTGTTTTTGTTTATGTTCGCCTATTAAACCCTATTATTGACTCATACGCAGCAATTCATGTTATAGCGGAGTAATTTTATCCCCTCACGAGGTGGAATATATTTGGAGTATTAACAGTCGGCGATCGGTAACCGAGCTTACACATCTTTCTCGGAGACCGATAACCGGTGGTATTTCAAGACAAGATATCCATAAATTCTGCTGTAAACCGCAAAAGCTGATAGAAGGAAGGGGTAAAAATATTATTGCCACTCTTTACTTGGTTCTAGAAGTTGACCATTACAATGTCCAATGACGTTTTGGACAGATTTCGCCTTACTGGCAAAACAATTGTCATCACAGGAGGTAACCGTGGACTCGGTCTTGAGTTCGGGAAAGCTCTGGCATCAGTGGGGGCAAACATTGCAGCCATCGATCTGGATGATGCACCTTCAAAGGATTTCTGCTCATTGTCATCTTCGTTCAAGGAGAGAGCATTCAAATACTACAAATCTAATGTGGTGGACTACAACCATCTGAAGCAGACTATCGATATGATACACAATGACTTTGGAAGCATTGACGGATGGTATACATATGCTTAGATCAAGTTTCTTAATGTTTCTCATCACTCTAATATAAGTTAGTGTGCCAGCAGCTGGAATTATTCGTGATCGACCATTCTTGGAACATACCGAAGCAGACTTCCGGAATTCTCTAGATGTCAATGTAAAATGTCCATCAAGATCTTAAAGAGTGGTTCTAAATATGAATCTGACATGACAATATAGGTCAACGGAGTTGTGTTTACCATACAACACTGTGCGGCAAAGATGGTTGAGCAAAAGACTGGTGGAAGTATAGTTTGTATCTCTTCTACGGCAGGTCACAAAGCTCTCTATCCGCAAACTATCTCTGCGTATACGGCGAGTAAGTTTGCTGTGCGTGGCGTCGCTAAGCAGATTGCGCACGAACTCGCCCAATATAATATACGCGTAAATTCAATCAGCCCTGGGTAAAGCGCCCCAAGGATCTCCCTCACAACGGTTTCATTTTGCTTCAAAAGAAAGAGACTAAAACCGTATCGGTAGTGTGATGCAGACAGATATGCTTCTAGCTGTGATGAAGCAGAATCCGAGCCGGAGAGAGCTGTTTGAAAATACCAACGCCATGCATCGTCTCGCTGTCCCTAGTGAGCTTGTTGGTATGATGATATATTTAATGAGTGAAGCTGCTAGCTTCACAACTGGGCAGGACTTTTTAGTTGATGGAGGTATGGTATGATACCTAAAATTTAGGACGGGCAGCATGGCATTTACTGTCAATGGAAGAGACGTCGATTTGTCGATTTCAACAAGTCGGGCTCTACTAGCAGCCAATGTTACCGGACTTGCTAATCATTATGCGAGAAGAAAGAGCTATAGAAAAACTGCGTGAGGTTTGGGGTTGAAAATTATTAAATCTGAAAGTCGATTGTAGTTTGCGGTAGTTACGGAAGCATATTTCACATTTGCTTTGTTTCGAACATAACTATAGAAAAGACCCCAAGTTATATACGATATCGTATTCCCGGTAGCCAGATGCAACCGGTAGTTCCTCCGTCCATAATGGTCCATGTTCGGTCGCCATTTCGGCCATCACTCTAGCAGAAAAGTCTAGACCGTTAATACCAAGCTCCTTGTTACGCTCAAATAGGTCGATGTGATCTTCAACATTAGTTGAACTAGGAGTTTTGTCGACGCTATGCAGCAGTGGAGGAGCGGAGCAAATATCAATGTGGCAGACATTAAGGATAAGGCGAATAATGCGACGCACACGCCGCGCGACAATATATGTCGTTTCCAACTCGCGCAGGCCATGTATGCATGTTTGAAGATTACGCATCTGCCGTGACAGCAGCGCGTTGTTTGGTCGTTTCTCGGCGATATCGGCAATGAGAATCGTTGCTGCGGTAGCAATTATGTGCAGACCGACGCCGCTCATGGTAGACGCGTCGCCGTGCAGGCTCCTATAGTTGGTAACGGCATCCGCAATGTTTTCTGCATTCTCAATGCATATGCGTCTAGAGTAACAATCTTGTGCTCCAGCCATTGAGAGTGAAGAACCAAAGTTGGCAGTTGGGCGATGGAGATGGATTTTGCTTGAGCAGTACTCCATACTGTGGTCACGTAATGTTGGCATAAGTATGCAAGAGTCAGTTAAGAAGCAAAACGTGACTTACTAGAGAAGAGCTACTGACGGAGGCGCCGTTGTGCTGTAGTGTAATTCGGAGTCTAGTTTGCTGTTCCACTCGTTAAGCTGCGCACCTAGTGCCTGTAGCGTCTCGGGGGTACAGGTCATTCTATTTCTGCTTAGGCGTTAACTCTCGTCAGCTGGCAGTGGCACAACGGTCAACCTACAAAGCATCTGATATGTTACCACCGATCAGCAGAAGCCGAACCCATGCATAAGCGAGCTTCGTGTCCCATGATGCATCTAGACTCGTAGATGCGCACAGCCCTAATTCGTATTCATCGTCTCGAAGACTAACAGGGCGACCAAGGTACCGTGCCCAAAATCTGTTATCACGTTAGCTTTACTCGCATATAGTGTAGGAGGATCAGATTACCTGTCAAATATGAGGCATCCCCAATACGTGACCCGCCGAACTTTAATGTCGCGGGACGACAGTTTGGTTGATGTGAAATTTTCATCAGACCTATGAAGACCGAAATCGATTGCCAGGCTGCACGCCACACCTGCGAAACAAGCATTAGAAGTTTTATAGGTCTTAAGATATCACTCTATAGAACTCACTAGTTGATACCCAGCCCTTCGTATCCATGCTCAATGAGCAATATATTACTGACATCAAGAGTAGTGCCTGTACAGTTGTGATCCGTGGTCGCTGAAGCTCTTGATTAACAAATTTCCCCGCGATGCCCACAAGATAAGGTTCACTCTCCGAAATATCATCTTGCGATGATACTACCATAGCTCGCAGGTTCGGTTTGTCAGAAATGCGTGCAGCGCAGGCGTAGACGGTGTACAGCAAAGCTTTGCTGAAGTACCTTCCCTGTTTTGTTTCCAGACCATCGAGAAATTCCTCTTTGCTAAAAACCTGGAGAATATTGTGTTGATATTTCCAATAAATGTCTAGGAGATACGAATGAGTGTCATGGTCGATTAAGCTATCAAAGGACGTATCTTCTGGCACATTATGGTGACAGCCAGACTCTAGTAGAGAGGACGATACACTTTCTGTGAGATGCAAGCTCGACGTAGGTCCAAAAAACTTGTACTGGCCCTCCTCGTCGCTGTTCAGTTTCCATTGTCGTCCACACAACCGTGCGATAATATTGTCATCCTTAGCGTGCAGAGGAAGCAAGTTCGGCGGCGACGGGGCCGATGAGGGAAGAAGCGGGTGATCGAATGACTCATTCTCATTCGTATATATTGGACTCGAAATGTCATTCATAGTCCATGAGTCAGTCATCAGGTCGATAGGTGCAGGTCGTTGGGCTGAAAGGTTTTCGATAGTGGTCGTTGCTTCTACAAGAGCCGCTTCGAGGGAGGCAATGCGATCCTCGAGGGCTCGAATATGAGTTTTGGATGAAGGACTGCAGAATAAAATATAAATATCAAGAATTTAGCAAAGCATCCACGAGACTCGAAGTGCTCACCACTTCCGTTGATCTTGACTTGGCCATGCACAATCAATGCCCAACCTGTTGCAGCGTCTACACGCACTTCCCCCAAAGACACACTGGCTGAGTTAGTCAACCACCTCTCTGAAAACTCATTTCACTAGCAGGAGGCCATTATCAGGGGCGGGTACCTTGACTTTCTTCTGTCGACATTGATTGCATGCCAGCGTGGCGGTCGTGTCCCCACCCTTTCCGACACGTCCATGTTGTGCATCTACTCTACGCCCACGGGAAGGAGAAGAAACTGGGCGCGGAGGCGTGGATGGAAAATTATCGGTAGACTGAGACATGGTGCTTTTAGATGACTAGTATAGCTATGCTGTAGAAAGATGCAGAACTTTGGCAGACAAGATAATGAATATACTCCGTACATTGGTGAGTTTTGAGCTCTAAATGAATGCGGGGAAAATCAAAATTGCCCGAGCCGAAACAACTCCAGCTTTCTATACCGTGCTATACCGTACGCCAAGACAGTAAAAGCTAGCGCAATTCATCGTACTCAAGCCCCCTCACAGCAATTCTCTAAGGAATAAAAGATGAAGCAATGGTCTCGCAACGCAGCTATCGATAAACGAATGTGACGTAATGGACAGCTCTAACACTACGTTTTTCTTTTAAGGCTTCATAAGAACAATATGAGCTCCAAATTTTTGAATTTCTGACATAATGGTCCTTCCTAGATTCTTTGTATCTTTTGTATATTATGATTAGGTTCCATGCAATTGTAGCATACAAGAGGCGCGCAGTTGTCAAACTTGAATTTCTATTCACTCCCCCGCATAAACTCTAGGGCTCTCTGTCGCTGACGATTTGGCTATTGATTTGGCCCTTCTGGCGAACTAAGACGCGCTGTCGCCACTTCATTGCAGAAGATGGTTTAAATTTGGTGTGTTGAAGATGATTTGTAAGCTTATTCTAATGAGGTCGATTGCTTCTGTTGTGCTGTGTAATATAGTTCACAGAAGAAGAATTTGAAACGGTAGCATAGCTTTGATTTTTCTACCACGTTAACGAGAGGAAATACTCAAGTGGGCCCAACGATATTTGTACTAATTTCATTCCCCGCAGTAGCTAAGCCCATTTAATTTGGCGCTAGCATCAATCCACTACATTTCCCCCCAGATTTCCTAGAATTGGGTTGGGGAAAGAACTAGCAAATCTGGGGAGGTAAGACTAATGGAAAAGGGTTGCCAGGATCCCCGTCTTTTCTGAGCTACTCGGGCATATCTTTTTAGGGAAAGAAAACCGCGACCTCAATGCTTGTTTGTTAATTGTTGAATGCAATTTGTGTCTTAGCTAATCTTGAAATGAATCCTCAAATATCTAAGAAACAATGAATTTGCTCTTACAAGACATCCTCACGAGTTAATGAAAGTCGTTTCTATCTGCGAATTTGTCGTTTTCAAGATACACCTCAATCTAGAGTTCATGTTAGAATCACAAATGCAATAGTCTTGATGAGTTGAAGGTTAGCTGGAATACCTTATTGTCCATCTTTTTGTCAACGTCCTTGCAACAGAGACTGGCAATAATACCGACAATACCAAATGCCATGGAAGCAAATGCAACCAACCTTCGATAGTTTATTAGGGCCACATATACATGGTATAGAGTAGGTAACAGGACTGTTGCTTCGCTTACCGGATACCGTAAACATCCGCGTGTGCGACCGCAGCTTGCACTGCAGCGGCAACGTTTGAGCCAAATTGTGTTACTAGGTCTGGTTTATTGACTAGGGCCAAGACGTCTGCGATCTGCGATTGGTCGACACCAGCTGAAGCAGCAGCTGCTGGGACCAGACTTGCAATTCTTTTTTTGGTCTCATTGGTATAGATGGTGGTGTACACAGAAGCCGCGACTAAATACCTATTAGTTGGAGAGTACTCATAGAAACAAAACCAGAACCAATTAAACTTACTAGAGCCTGCGGCAAATCGACTAACACCAGCAACGCCACCACTAAGTCCCAGATTCTTGTGTTCAACACCCATCTGAGCAATGGCAATAGCGAGGTATATTGCCCAACCATAGCCAGTTTGGGAAAGAAATAAGAAGGCCACCATCGTACCTTTGTTCGTCGTTGTGCAAAGAGCCATCAACGAACCAAAGAGTACCATAACGAAAACAGAGCCAGCTAACTGCCATTGCCAATGTTTGATCCGTGAGCCAAAAATGGAAAGCATGCATGCACCAAACGTAATGGCTAAGCCTTGCGGCAAAGACAAAACCATAGCATAGCGCCAATCATTCCCTCCGTCGGTGTAGAAAGAAGACGTAATTGTGGGCCAGAGAATACTTCCAGAATAGTAGAACATGTTGACGACGGCCAGTGTGATCGCAGGTGCAGTGAAGTCGCGGCCATGAGACGAAGAGAAAATGTATGTGGGAGTTAATGGATGCTTGAGCTTAGCAAATATTTCCCACAGAGCAAAACATATTAGAAAGAAGAATCCTAAGACGAGTGATACAATAATGTGCGGGTCGTTTGAAGGCAAGACCGTGGTCCACACTACACCCATGAGGACTGGCACCGCCCCGACGGCGAATAAGATCGCGCCTATGTTTCTGTCAGTTCTATTCTACCCCTTAGCTAGGAAACAGCCTGCAATAAGTTTACTTACCAACATAGTCGATCTCTCTAAAAACCTGCTTGAAAGGCAGTCCATTTCTGTCTCAGTTAGCTACAACATTCTACTAGTAATCTCATATCTTATGATTAAAATAGCACGCTTCACTTACGGGTGAGCAGGTGGAAAGTAAAGAAACAAAAGTCCTAGGAAAGAAAGGAACTGAGCAATTGCGGCGGCCCAGAAATTCCATGTCCAAGACGTCACATGCAAGCCGTGCAATGCCGTGAGTGGAGCAACGGCCACAGCGATAAACGTAGCCATATCGGCAATGACGACACCTATGTGACGCCATTTATTTGGTAGGAGCTCTGGCAACGCAAAGGCGGCCATCTGTAAATCAGTCAGATTTTAAACACAGATAATCGCATGTCATAGCACAAACCTGGCAATTAGCACCGCCAAAGCCTGCGATAGCCATCCCTACTATGATCGAGTTTCCATGCTTGGCGGAAGCAATCACAATGTGGCCGACGGCGCATAGCAAATTTCCCAGTACTAAAAACCATCGTCGACCTAAGAGATCGGTGTTTGCGCCACTAAATTCATGTAAGAATACAAACTTATGAGCCATTCTCATATGTGCTTTGGGCCTGCGCACCATATCATGAAGCAAATTGTGATGGAGATAGTCCAAGACTTGGAAAATAATCAGAAATAAGTAATCAAAAGGCTTCTATTTTTTGGAGAAGAAAACCCACCGGAATGAACCAGATATACAAGTTATCCTGCCCAAATTGTGCAGCGACATTGGCGCCGATGTTTGCCATAACTGGAATTGGCCAAAACGACAAGCCATAACCGAGGGACAAAATCTGAAGCATGAGACTTCAACTCAATAAAAAAAGAAGAAGAAAAAGGCGATATGCTGTTACTCACTGCTACAACAATCCAAGTCTTGAAAGTGACAACTGGCTCTTCTTCGATGCCGTCGCGGCGATTGGTGGCTTCTGGGCTGCGCTCCCCAGAGTATTCATCTTGATGTTCAACAACCTTCTCATCAACTCTTTCTTGGGAGCTTTCGGTTAACATCTTTGCTACTGAATTAACTGTATAATTCAAATGACATTGAAGAACAATTTGAGTCTGGAAAGCCTTCTTAAGAATCATTTCTCCCAAACACATTCCTCACTCGTGGCTCTGTGGAGACCGGCTCGACTATATGATTGGTTCGGAGTTCGATCACCGGTGTTCAGTTACTCGGTGGGCATAGTGGATATGCTAATATCACGAGGATAGCTATCTGGTCCGGACGCCATTATCCGATTGTTTGGTATTTCTATTAGCGTAGATGGGGCTTCTTACCTGCCAACCGAAAAGGGTATGGCAAGCCAAGACCATCAGTTCCACATGAATGCCAACAGGAGCTAGATTAATAAAACGGCGTAAAGAACCTTTCAAGCTCGAATAATATTCAGAACATTTTCTTGAACCCTCCCCCCCTCTATTCAATATTGCACATTTACGGCCATGTTATCGCCTTTGCATGGAAAGCGAGTATGTAATATATTCTACGCCGACTTCAAGATGCTTTGCTCAAGTTCTCTTTCAGATTATAGTTTCTGGGGCCGCTAGCGGCATTGGCCTCGCAACTGCCCAACTCCTAGCCGAAAGAGGAGCTATTCTCTCTCTGGCTGACATCAACTATACAAATCTTGAAAAGGTGCTGGAGTCATTGCCAGGAGATGGTCATTTTGCGACCCAACTCGATGTAAGACAAAGTGCAAAAGTAACACAGTGGGTGGAAGATAGCGCGAAGAGACTGGGCGGCATAGATGGTGCAGCCAATGTGGCTGGTGTTGAACGGGAGGGAGGTCGACATCTTGCAGACTCAAGAGACGAAGACTGGGATTTTGTCATAGGCATTAACGGTGCCGGGGTCTTTTATTCGATGCGGGCAGAACTGCAGCAGATGTCAAAGAACGGCGGGGGGAGTATAGTAGGTTATAATTCATTCTCTCTTTTCGAGCCTTGGAAAAGTTCTTATGGTCATCTACCTGGGTATTAGGTCAACGTCGCAAGTGTTGCTGCATTTATTGGTTTGCCAGATACTGGTATTTACAATGCAAGTAAACATGCAGTTCGAGGACTAACGCGGACGGCTGCTCGCGAGTATGGAAATATGAATATTCGAGTTAACGCAGTTGCACCAGGTGGGTTTCTATTCCTATTCCGATATACACTTCACGCCAGGAATATTAACTCATAACTTCTAGGCGTAATAAGAACTCCTCTAGTCGAGAACATGGAGAAGACATTTAGAGGAGGAAGGGTCACTACCAGCATGCAAGCTATTGATAGGCAAGCTAATCCTCGGGAAGTAGCAGAGGTCATTGCATTCTTACTTAGTGATCAGGCGAGCTTCGTGACTGGAGCTACTTACAAAGTTGATGGGGGATGGTCTGCTTAGAACTTATCTCGTTCTCGGTCTCCCATTCGCTCGAGCCTGATTATCCATAATCAAAGTTGTGCCTTAGTGTTTAATCGTATTTATTAGCGAATCCTGACTATTTACGTCTAATCTAGGTAGAACCCTCTAGGGCAGAAACCACCGCCTAATTAAGTGAAGGTATTATTACACAAATGAGACAGTCTGAGTAGTAGTAGTACTAGTAGCAGTAGTACTTAAACAAAGGAGATTACGTTAGTGGTGAGTAGGGCTACGCCAGTGACGTATCCTCCTCAAGTTGGCCTGCCAAGTTATACGTTGGTATGCGCCCGCTTCGTTTGTGCCTTAAGTTCTGTGTAAACGTAATATTTAATTATTTGCTATGTAGGTCCTTAATTTGCCCAGCGCCAAATATTCCCAGTTTGTCCACTGGCATCGCCCAGTAGGACACTGACAACGGCCGGTCAAGCAACTTTCCCTGGTGAACCGTCAAGGAGTCGCCAAGATTAGTCGGCACGTTACCTAAGTCCAAAGAAGATCCACATAGAGCATAGCAGTCTTGTAGCCTACTTGTTCTTAATATACAGAACTCGAGCCTCCCCTATGTGAGCCTGCAAGACGGACCCGGCGCATGTACGATTTTACTCTGCTAACAACACTACAGTGGAATCTCTGGAATAGCCTTGGACTCCAGAAGATCTGAATCATCACCAATTACGAAAAGGTTGGTGGCCGCCTCGTATTAGAGTGGTTCAAACGAATCTGGCACATACCCTGCTACCGACTAATAGGCCGATTTGAGAGGACCACGGAATTGGCGCAGGATCTCGAATTTTCTATTATTTATTATTATTCTCATTATTTTGTATTACCTTTGACTGCTCCATAACTAATCCCACATCTTTAGTAAACTCTTCGTAAATTAACGGGGCATTTTTTGCCCCAGATCGTTCCAACCAGCATATATGTAAATAGCCAGCATTATATAATAAATTCAATTAAGCCCTACTCTGAACTTAGGTATTGTGGCCATGGTTTTAGTTTGTCGAAGAAGTGATCCCCGAAGTTGTTCGGAGATCGATCACCGATGGTGCAAATGAACTTATTAATATATCCAAATGCCAGTCGAGAGCTGGTAACAGCAAGCAAGTGCTTTTTTTTTCCCCTTTTTTTTAGATTTTGGTTCCAATGAAGACCTACCCCGATTTCGATGCAGTACCCCGCGTTGAGGGCCAGCCGCAGGGAAATGCCTGGGGCCTGTGGGGTAGAGATGATGAGCTAGGTAGTATGTTGTGCCTATCTGCTATTCATACACTTGATATGATTCTCACCAGTTAGCTTTAAACCTCCTTAGTCCAGAAATCATACTTGCTGCATCACGCGAAGTCACGCTAGGCAGGTCTATTCAGCTAGACCTTCGCCTCGACCATTTCAACCACACGATAGCTGGACGTGAGACGTTTGAGCAGACCATTATTGATTTCAAAGAGAAATGTAGAGGCCATGGTGATTACGATATCGTCGCACACGACGATGTGATCAAGATGAATACGCAGAGCAGTTCTCAATGGGATGGGCTTCGACACGTAGGCCACCAAGAGTCAGGGGTCTATTACAATGGAATGAAACATAGGGAAATTGATGAGGGTGCTAATGGGAGGCTTGGGATTCAAAGTATAGGCCACTTCCACTCTTCGTCTTATTTTGAGATTTGGGACTAACTGTGATACGATGTATAATTTAGACTGGGTCGATAATGGAGGCATTGTCGGCCGTGGCGTTCTTCTTGACTACGTCAGGTGGCGCGCTGAAACTGGCAAGGAGCTAGCAAAAGTTGATGCTTGTACTCCCATAACGATTGATGAGCTTGAAGAGGTTGCTGCATATCAGGGTGTCAGTTTTCGTATCGGCGACATCTTGATTATCCGCAGCGGATTCACTGCTTGGCACGATACTACTCCCACCCAGGAACGTAATGCTGCGCTTGACAACGGACAATTCATCGGTGTGGAAGCAAGTATGAGGTCAGTCAGGTGGCTGTGGAACCATCACTTTGCGGCTGTGGCAGGGGATACTCTGAGTTTTGAGGTCAGCCCAGTACCATTGACGAAAGGAAAAATTAATCTCCATGAATGGCTACTGACACATTGGGGATCACCCATTGGCGAGCTATGGGATCTGGAAAAATTGTCTGCGGCGTGCAATAACGCCAAAAAATGGTCTTTCTTCCTTACTAGTGCTCCGCTTCACGTGTACGGCGGAGTTGGTACCAGCTGTAATGCGATCGCTATTCTCTAAGATGCACGATTGATTGTCAGAATATCTTGTGTTATTACGCTATTCATAAATCAAATTTAGCTGGTTGTGTCATTGTTCATGAGCCGCTACAGAACGTTGAGGAATTGGAAGACGCAGGGTTCTCTAAAGAAGTCTAGACTTCAGGGCAAATATTTTATGGGCAACTATGGCTGTAGCACAATTAAATATTGACCCCGCAACGAACATGGGCACAGAGCATGTTCATATTAGCAATTATATATACTCGGATATTGTTTACTGCGTCGATAGAGACTTTCAAAATGAACTATGACTAAGAGACTATAAAAAAATAAAATCCTTGTACTCATTCTCCCAAGCCTCCCGACACTTTTTCTTGTAGAGCTGCATTCCTGCCATGTAATTCAAAGCTTCTCTTGGCTTTCCAGGGATATTATCTCCAAAATACCAGCTTTCCGTCTGAGAGAAGAGTCCTTCCTTCGCTGTCTCATTGACATGTTCGCGCCACGCCAGCTCTGCATCTACCGTTGGCTGAACGGAATAGTATTTTTTCTTCCTCATATAGGTCAAGCAATTCGCAATAAATTCTCCCTGTGCCTCCACACAAGCTGGGCCAGTCGCAAAGGCAGTAGGTGCTTGTGGTCCGTATGTCATGAAGAAATTGGGAAAGTTGGCGACCGTCAAGCCCAGATGAGTCAGGGTGCCATTAGACCAGTGATCTTTTATCGAAGTTCCATCAACACCTCGAATATCAATTTGCGATAAACTTCCAGTAACAGCATCAAAGCCAGTGGCCAAAACGACAACATCAATAGGGTACTCAGTGCCATCTTTGGTTTTGATGCTGTTAGACGTGAAAGTATCGACAGGATTAACCTTTAGGTCAACAATATCGACATTATCCCTATTGTAGCATTCAAAGTAGCCTTGCTCCAAAGACACACGCTTAGTGCCATATGGATGAGGCGGAATTTTGGGTGCAAGCTTTTCGGCTTTGACGGGATCGTTGATACGTACGCGAGTCTTTTCATACCAAAACTTGTAGGCAGTGTCATTTGCTTCTTTACTTTTGAGCACATCGGAAAACGTGCCAAGCCAAAAGTACACTCCACCTTTGGCATAAAGCTCTTCGTACAGGGTAAGCCTTTCCTCTTCGGAAACATTGAGACACAGGCGAGGATCGAAATCGTAGAGGAATCCGGCGTAAGTAGATTGCATAATCTTCACCATTTCTCCATAATTTTTTTTAAACTCGTTGTTCCGTTCCTTGGTGATTATTTTCTGCCCCATAGGTAATGCAAGGTTAGGTGTACGCTGGAAGACAGTGAGTTCTTTGACCTGAGAGGAAATAGATTGAATGACCTGAACGCCGCTCGCGCCAGTTCCAATGACAGCGACACGCTTGTCTTGGAACGTGATAGATTTATCCCAGAAACCAGTATGGCAGATTTGTCCAGAGAATTTGTCTAAACCCGCGAATGGAGGAATATACGCTTTGGATGCGAAGCCGGTGCAGAAAACAACGTGAGTTGCATAAGCAGTAAATGTAGAACCTCCTTTCGATACTTGGAGATCCCACTGGCTTGCATGCTGGTTCCAATGTGCAGCTTGCACTCTGGCGTTGAAAGTGATATCTTTATTGAGATCCCAAACTTTGGCAACATGAGCAAAGTACCGAATAATCTCGTCTCTACCTGGGTATCTTTCCGTCCACTCCCAGTTATCGAAAAGCTTCGGGTCGGTCAGTTGATAAACGGGGCATTCGGTGTCGACACGTGCACCTGGATAATTGTTCCAGTACCAAACCCCCCCCAATTCAGCACCAGCTTCAAACATGTGAGTAGTGAAGCCTAAGCCGCGAAGACGATGAAGAGTGTGTGTACCACCGAACCCTCCTCCGATAATTGCAACATCATACTTGTTCTCCAATGAGCCCATTTTTGCAAATTGGAACGCAGAAAATAATGCACCAAAAGAAAGAAACCCAAAAAAGAAGATAGCCAATGCGTAAATACTAGAAAGAGGACTTCGACGATAATTCTCCAAACTTCCAGCTATTTAAAGTTATAGTTGATTAAATAGACTTAAAATATACTTGGCTGTTCATGACACTACTTTCTCCTCATTGTTTCTTACCTAAACAGATTATAGGCCTTTCGAAATTGCCAACTGAAGTGTCGGTGTTCGATCTCCGCGAATGGTTTTTTGACGAAGCAGCCACAACGACATAGTCGAAAAGTACCCGCTGCAAGAAAAGAGCTGACACAATAAGTCGATTTTAAAAGATTATAGTATGATACTGGTTTGAGTTATAGCATCTCACCACGCCATGGCACAGAGGTTAGAATGGTGGTGTGCACTAGTGAGAAGAGAATTTTCTGCTTCCCAGAGCCCGCTGATCTCTCTGTGGCAGATGGCTAGGAAAAGACTGGGTGCCACTCGAATTTCTAAAATCTTCTACAAATCATTTGTTAGAGGATTCGCCAAAATAGCTACGCAGCTATAAACCGTACCCAAGATAATTCAACGGGTTGATAGTAAACTGTTGCCTACCTGGTAGGATAAATAAGCTAAAGCAAATGAATTACATTCAACCATTTATACCAACATTTTTCTGTTACCACATCTCACTTATTTGTGTTCCGATTTCGCCGCAGTTCTACAGTTGCTGATATAGCGAAACTACAAGAAAGAAGAGACCTACAACAAGGAAAAAGGATAGTAGCGTCCCTTTTTTTTTTTTTTTTTTTTAAAAAAAGAAAAAAAAGTAGAATTCACCTAATTCCAGATCAGACTCTCTTGACCTTATATCGGTTGTTGAGTAGTAATTATATAATATTTAAATCACCTGATGTAGTATATGTTTGTTGAGTTCAGGTGAGCAGATTGTTAATTGAAAAAAAGGAGAGATAACTGTGCCTACGGTAGTCTGTGGCTAAACCTTTTAGTAAGGGGTAGTCACAGTGCGTTATATACAGTAAATGAGTGTAATTCATACATTGCCCAACTCAACATATGTGTCAGCGCAGTTGTAGAGAATGCATTGTCTTGATTAAGCCCAACTAAGTAGTCTACGCCTAATTGCCTCACTATTTATCTATGAGATATAAGTGCCTAAGGCCCTCAGAATACTGGCCTCTGATTGGTCAGAGTTATGCACTTGCTGACAGTATGTTGTTGAGCTCAGATGATGCAGAAGGTTAATTGAAAAAGGAGAGATAACTATGCCTACGGGTAGTGCGAGGGCTACATAAGGCCTCTTAGTAAAGGGTATTTACAGTGCGATATATATAGTGATAATGTGATACTAATACGGTATGGACTTAACATCGAGAATTAATGCACGCACCGTCCTTTTTGTAATAAGAGGCACCGCCCCCTGCTCAATAGTATATTCTGATTGGCCACATCAACTCTATCAGTATTTTTATCGTACATCTGCCTTAACCTTTTGATGGCTCAGTACGGAGTAAAAGGCGCCTGGTGTGGCCTACTTAGGTAATCTAGTTCGTGTAGTCAATCAGAATATCCTATTGTGCAGAGGGGGCGGTGCCTCTATTAAAAAAGGGCGGTGCGTGTATTAATTTTAAATCATGTTTGTGTCAGTGAGTGGATAGGCCTGTGGATTGTAGCCAATCAGGTAAATGATTTAATCGGCGCCAAAGGCTCCAAAATACACAAACATGAGTTAAATGTATGTACATTTCGATGGCTCATAGCCATCTATGTTGCTTTGCTAGCATCTACTTCGGTCACCGCACAAGTACAAGCTACGGCGCTTGAAGGGGCTGGCGCTCCCATCTCTGACGTTGATCGTCTCTACACGGGCGATCAATCTTCTAATACCATCACCGTCATCAAGCCTTTAACAGGCGAAGTTCTCGGGACCATTAGCTTGGGTAGTAGTCGGCTTTCTGATGTCATAGGACCTCAATACATTCGAACCGTCAATTCTCACGGGTTAGGCTTCTCTCGAGACGGAAAGTACATTGTCTCTCTCAGTGTTACGACCAACACCGTGACAGTCATCCGCTGTGTTGATAATAGCATCGTATCGCAGACTTTCGCCGATAGGAATTCTCATGAGGCCTTTTTTGCTCCGGACAACCGCACTATCTGGGTGGGCACTCGTGGTGTTGACTCGGTTGATTTAATCGATGGCTTGAAGGGAGGCGTCATCGATAAGAACCCGACTTGGGGTGGTCCTAGCAAGGTTCTCTTTAGTCCCGATGGCAAGACAGCATACGTCAATCACATTCGGTCACCATCAGTTTCGTTTATCGACGTAAAGAGCCGAAGGGTAATCTACAACCTCACCGGGCTTGCAGATTCTTTTTCATCAGATATAATACTCTCAGCAGACGGCCGCAGTCTGTGGATCGCACATAAAATGATTGGCAAGGTTAGTGTCATCTCTACAGCGAAACGCCAGATCGTGTCAATCATAGAAACTGGTCTCGAGACAAACCATCCCAACTTTGCAGTAATCAACGGCACGACGCATGGCTTCGTCACGGTGGCTGCTTTCAATTTGACGAAAGTCTATGCACAACCTGACCCTGACCAGCCGCCGCGGTACTTAACATCTATTAGGGCGAGTGGTATTGAGCCCCATGGGCTCTGGCCAAGCCCAGATAATACTCATATGTATGCCGTCAATGAGCACAGCGATACAGTGGACTTTATCGACCTGGCTACTATGTCTGTAGTCAAAACAGTTGACGTTGGGCAGGAGGGTCAAGCTCTGGTATATGTAGCAAATGCAGTGCCAAAAGGAGACGGCACACAGAATCTTGGGCGTCAAGGGCTCTTTGACACGCCGGCTAACAACAGACTCGTGCAAGTGAACGGCGAGCATTCCCCGAATGGAACGGCCCTCATCACGATCCGAGAGCAAAATGGCCTCGACATGTTTCAGATCATTGGAAGAAGCCTCAAGCTGAATGGCACTTACACTGCTTCCGCGGTGTGCTTAAAATGTGGCGGGGCTCGGATTCCGCTTGTTGATTTCGTAGCCTCGTCTCCGACAACGACGGGATGTGGGCCAGCCCCACGAGTCTTGGCATTTTTCAAGTTTAATGGGGTGTACGATTTGAATTCCGTTGAGGTTGCAGTGAAGTGAAAGGGCTTCATGGTCATATTTCTGGTTTAGGTGGAAATAAGCAGAAGCTAGAAAAAATATTGTTAACAGAGTAAAAAAGACGCAGTCACAAAATAATTGTTGACAATTTCTTGTAATAAGGAATATTGTGAGTAGCAACTTATCCAGCTTTCTTTTCGGAGATATACGTATGAGCATCAGCGCACCTTGTTAGGTCGGAAGTGCCATTGCCCCAATTATTACTAAACAGGGGCGGACAATGTACCGACAGGTATTGCGGTAAAGCATATAAGAGATGTATACTCGCTGACAATTTGTTTGACTTCTGGTACTTTACATGCCTAGCATAGATTCAAACTATAGTTATCCCAAAGCCCGACAAGACTCCCACCGAAAGGCAGGAGGCTAAGAGCTGGCGGCCTATAGCACTACTAAGCACGGTAGGCAAGGCCATCGAGGCCTCAGTGGCCCGCCGGCTCACGGAGGCTGCCGAAGACAACCACATCCTCCCAGAGGGGCCAGATGGGCAAGTGGGTAGCCGGCGGCAAGGCCTCCCTGCTTCAACTAGACATACAGGGCGCATTCGATAACGTAGACCACCGCTGGCTAGTCTACACGCTTCAGTCCCTACGCCTTCTCGACTGACTAATGGCGTGGGTCCGCAACTACCTCACCGACCGCACCACGGAGCTGGCGTTCGACGGCAAAACCACTCCGACACGGCCGGTCACCGCCGGAGTGCCCCAAGGCTCCCCTCTATTGCCGATCCTATTCATCCTCTTTACCACACCGTTATTCAGGGAGCTGGAAAAGGTGCTCGGAATCACTACAGTAGGCTTCGCCGACGACACTAATACACTAACTGTGGATAAAACAATACGACTGTGTTGTTATCGCCTCCGTCTGGTGTGGGATATCGCCGTACGGTGGGCACAGGCCCGAGGCGTCGCCATCGCGCCGACGAAGAGCGAGCTCCTCCACTTCTGCCGGGCATGGCAGGCTCCCACCGAAGCCCTCCGGCTGAATGTCGACACCGTCTTACAACTATTTACAGAGGCCCGATTCCTCGATATCTGGCTCGATAGAAGACTAACCTTCGCCACACACTACAACAAAGTCACCAAGAAACTTAAAACACAAAACCTAGTCCTCACGAGGCTCACAGACAAAACGTGGGGTTGTACTCTCCCCTAAACACACATCGTCTTCACGACAACGATCCGGAGCCTGATCGCCTTCGACGTTGTCGGTGTACCAATCCCCACACCGAAGGGTAGGACGACCAAAGGGCTGACCAAACGGTTGGACAAGAGATACAACGACTATCTTCGTACTGTCACCGGTACATTCGACTCCATATCGTTGCCTCTATTGTACACGGAGGCAGGGCTCACACAACTAGATTTATACCTCAACCAACGACAGACCACACTCTTGAATCGAGAAGACTACCGAGCCCAATCCCGGGCCATAGGCCGCACCATCACAACCACACTCGGCGGCCGCCGGCGTCGTACCACGGTAGATCCCTGTACTCAATACGACGGCATCCTAACCTCCTGGGATAAAGACCACACGCTAGCCCAGCGGCAGGAACGTTGGCACCGTCTCACGGAACCCCGGCAGAGGCCTACCAACCAATCTCCCCGGTGGGTCGGTAGAGATGTGGCCAGGGCCCACCGACACCTCACCAAAGCCGAAAGCAGTCTTCTGACACAGGTGCGTACGGGCCACATCGGCCTGACGGCGCACCTCCACTGCATACACAAAAACCGAGACTCCCCTCTGCGCCTGCGGCGCGGAGGAGACCCCGGAGCACGTAATACTACACTGCCCCGATACGGCAGGAAAACCCCCGGTATGGTCCCAGACTCCGGCTGACCTGAATCACCGCCTGAATACGGGAGGGCCGGCGGCCCGTCCCGTACTACGGTGACTCAAACAGAGCGGGCGCATACCAGCGTATAACTTGGCAGGCAAACTCGAGGAGGATACGTCACAGGCGTAGCCCTGCTCACCACTACTGTAATTCCCTTTGTTTAACCACTACCACCACTACTACTACTACTACTCAGACTGTCTCATTTTGTACAATAATATCTTTATTTAATTAGGCGGTGGTTTCTGCCCCAGAGGGTTCCACCTAGAATAGACGTAAATAGTCAGGATTGGCTAATAAATACGATTAAACTCTAGCATAGATTCAAGCATAGATTCATAATCGTCGCTACCCTGGCTTCGGTACTTAAGCCGGCTCAAACAATTATGGAAGGTACTGTCAAAGTCCATCTATACAACATTGTTGAATTTCTTGTAAAACTCCGGCCACTTTGGAACGATGTCTGTTATGAACCAGAATGCCTATTCCTTAGAGTTTTGCACCGACTAACAATCTTGCAATATTCCGTTTTGACGAAGTTTGGACTAAAGACTCAAATTGGTTCTTGAATGAGCAAGCTACTAAATCATATTACAAGCATTTTTTTTTTTATATTTCTGTACCAATGATGCTAGAGAGAGATCAAGTCTTGTGAGTGATATAAATTTCATAATCCGTCCTGTTACTTGGTAGGTGGGGAATAAGCAGTACTTTGCTTAGAGAGTTACACTGTAACGCCACCCCTCTCACGAAATCATTGAGCCTGCCTATAGTATGGGACGACGAAGACTTAAAAACTAGGGCTGAGGAGGGCTGGGATACTCTAAAACAGTCTACTATTAACAACTGGGTTGATGAGATTCCTACAATTTTAAAGCAGGTAGCTGATTCATATCAATTAGCTGGTAGAATGTCAGGATATTAGTTAGAAATAGAAGGAGTGAGAAAGGTGTGGGTGGATTATAGAGGCTTAATGATTTCGTGAGGGTGGTGAACGCGTAGTCCTAATTACTTCGACAACAAGCTGACAAAGCAAATAGGAGAGCGTGTATTAGGTTGTAGGTACGTTACTGACACGAATTTAGAGAAGGACATTGATTTCAATGAAGAAATTAGCCCTCATGATAATAAACCAGAAGAATATTTGTGCTTCGCTCTCTCACCAGCATTATTTCTACGGCCAATTGGTCGATCCTTTCATAAGATGACGCCACCGCCATCAATGCGAGATCTACGCTGCATGTGTGAATAAGGAATATATAAACAAGCCGGCTGCTCAACAATAGATATAAATTTCAAAAGACGGTATATTCCAATGGTCATAGGAAGCCTTCAGAAAGGAAGAAATACATGCGCAATTTTTATAATTAATAGAATTCTTAATTTTCAGTTCATTAAAATCAACGAAAGAAGAAGACAAAAACTAATTAAATATTTTTGATGATTTCCGGCAATAGTGCCTTGTTGTACTCCCATAAAACAGTTGCAAAGGGAGCTGAGAATGCCGCTCCCGTATACCACGTTGACCGGTGCCCTTGAAGCGCGACTTGCTTTTGGATCAAACCACTCTTCACAACTTCAGCGGTCAGGCGTGGGTGCATCTTCCCATGATCTGAAAACATAGGGAAACTAAGCTTTTCGGAACCATCTAACTTTTGAACTGTGCCAACGTCCATCATAGAACTGATAGTCCTGTTAATAAGAGCTTTTATACTATCGGTAGTATCATTCTCAGAGCCCACGGCCGTGAAACGGAATAGATCTTTGGTTCCGCCAATGTAGGCAACGCTGCCTAGTTGAGGATAGATAGGGAAAACTGAATAGTTGAGCGATCCCGGATTGGATGTCCGATCCGAGTAAGATGTATTGATCTGTAGCGATGGGTGGCGCAAAATACCTGTATACACCGTAGCATACGCAAATTTGTCAAAGACGGTCTTTTCAGTTTCGTCTATATCAAACGGCTGCAGATTTTCTGTTGTGGGCTGAAAGGCAATGAGCAGTCTCTTGGCCTCGATACAAATAACTTTTCCAGAGATGTTGATCGTTTCTAGATGAATTTTTGAGTCCTCTCGTTTTGCTTTGGCCACAGTAGTCGAGTAGAGGACGTCACTGCCCAAAAGGTTGGCGACGCTCTCAAATAGATCGTAGAGACGCCCTGAGGCTGGCACTGCTGCTCTTGCTGTTCCTAAGAGCGCCTCCACCATGGGATTTGTCGATGCTTGCATCACCCACATGGTCGAGACTGACATTGTATCACCAAGTCCCTGGACAGTGGCGTCCCAGATCTGAGGTACAGCCGCCTCGATTTTGTATTTTGCCACAAACTGCCCAAAAGGCATTAGCAAATCTCCAGGAATGTCTTCCGGTAGAGGAAACTTGGTATAATCGGGCAGGAGAAATTCTTTGTATTTATCTAAGACTCCAAGAAAGATGCCCAGAGCTGCCTGCTTGTCCGCGTCGGGAGGTGCAGTGTAGTCTTTAACAGCCATTCCTGATTTGAAATCGATAAACTTGGCTGTGTTAGCCGTGAATTGCATTGAACCGCTAGTTGAGACATTCATGCGTGTTGGGAAGTCGTAAGCATCTTTGTACTGCATCCAGGCTTGCACGCCGACATTGACCGTCTTGTTTGTAGCTGGATCGACGTAGTAGTTCGTATGACCGCCCTTTGACTGCGTAAGTATTGGACTTGCAAATGAGTTCGGAATTTGAGGAAGTAAATACTAACTAGCCGATTGTTCTTTTCGATCAAAAGAACGCTCTTGCCCTCGTCTCGTAACCACACCGCGGCATGAGCTCCGGACGCCCCACCCCCAGCGATGACAACCTCACGAGATAAGGTCTGGCTGCAATTTTCCAACTGTGCTGTGGCTACTTCGTAGAAAGTGGTCACTATACACAAAACACTCACAGTAATATGCATTTCCACGGTCTGATCGTCCTGAGGCTTGATATGTAGTTAACAATAAGTATTGCATATCATGTATAACGAAATTTTAAAGGTCGAGATTCTAGATAAAGCGGAGATAGAGGGAATAAGCCTTAGTTACAAATTGAGCAGCCTTGAGCATTTATACATTAATCATTTAATCCCCACTGATCTTTCTTCTGAAAGATCACCTGCTTGGTATTCACAGTTGTTTTTAAATTTCGGAGATGGATTCCGTCAATCCCAATGCTTTATAGACAAGAAAACAAAAGAGCGGGTTGGATAATTCTTTGAGCGCGATCCTCAAGGATTTACTGATTTCATTCCGGCTATTCCTTCGGTAAATTTCTAGAACTGGTGCTTATCATTTACAAGAATGCTTGGGTATCAATCACGTAATGGCTCACTGCACCTGATAACTGTTGGATATGTATGGTAATCTAGAGCATCTCGTTTTAAATGCCTGTTTATTTAATACTACCATAACAATAGTATTCAAGTCTTTAGTTTTCTCTATCTTTTAACCTTGACTGTGTTTTGTCATTGATTCTGTTAGCACCGATGATATTAATTTATGGACGTGCACTAACCTTTCACCACTCATAATATGTCTAGTTGTTTCTCTTGTCGATGAGACAGACTCTTATCTTGGAAACAATAATATCAAGGCGCGTTGGAAATAGTAGATAATTTCTCTTAACACCGCTGCAAAGTGTCTCTACTTACCATAGGTATTGTAAAAATCGTTATAACACTGCGTCGTTCTCTTAGTGGTTTCTCTTCGAAGCAAATGACGACGCCCACACTCGAGCGTAGTAATCATTCAACGTAATATTCATAGCAGACATTTGTCTAAACATACTCATACTCGAACTTCACTCAAAAACTTGGTAATATAGAGAGATTGAATAAACCCATAACTGAAAATGAACATTGGCAAGTAATGAACAGGATGAGCAACAAGCCTTGGCTCGCTTGATTATCTCTGTCTATTAATGCTTTTGGTTTCGTTATTTATTTATATTCACATCATTCAAACTACATGTATTATTTCATTCTTCATAGAATACTGATTCTAAATATAGACTTCTAATATATAGGGGTGAACTTATTTTATTTCTCCGTTTACCGTAAACCATGTCAAATTATAGTTAGGCAGTTGATTTATCCTATGTTCTTGTATGTTCAATTCAGAGCTACAGCTACCGTTAACTCTGTAGTAGGGAACTGCCTTATCAGTACATGCAGATTGCCTTAGATCCCTATCCAATCTTCCGGGAAATAGATATGCTTGTACGTCAACTTGGGTTGTAGAGGTAAACATTCAAATTTACCAAATTCTTGATTTTATAACTACTCATGTGGAGTAATGTATTCAAGTCCGGTTTAGTATAGTACAGATAGTTACCCAGAAAGGACGCCAAAAAACCACGGCCAGAGTAACCAACTTTATACCTAACGACGATATTTATTACCTATATGTTTACGCGACAGAAGAAACGCCTTGTTTATTACCAGTATTGCCAATTGTGAATGATAAAGGCGAGTTTGACGGTTCTCAGATGCTATTAATGACCACCACAAAGTTATGAAAAAGACAAATCTTATAGAAGCCAGTTGCTGATATAGGCGCGTAATTGTAGCAAATTTTGCAGATTCATCAATTATCATCTGGGCAGTTAGTGAGGTTAGTTATGGATGTGCTGGAGCTTACCATGAGCTTCTAGTTGGCAGATAACAGCTATGTTGACTTATAAGAAACGCCAGTTACATGTAGGGGAGGTTAGCCCATGTAGACTTTAGCATGGTTAGTGTGAGACCTGTTTGAACAAAAATCGTTGTCCGTCTATTATAGCTGCTCTTATAATATATCTCTAGAGTGTCAAGCTGTTAAATAAAAGTTGCCGGTTGCTTTTTTACATATTCAACAAGTACGACATAGACGATAGTACTGTTAGAGAGTTCAAGTCCGATACAGAGCGAGAAGCCATCACAGAGCGAGAAATAAATACAGAGCTTGAATCTAATAAGGGGCTCAACGTATATGCAGAAAGTGAAAGCGAAACCGAGCGTGAGTAAGCAATATTTTCTTTTCACCTGGACAAAATCTCGATATACCAAACAGTAGATATAGCTTCAGCATTAGTGTCCATTTTTAATAGCTATCTGAGTAGAAGCCGACGGATCTCAGTAAGCCGGTCGATAGTTGAAGCATGCTACTGAAAACACTACCTTTTTATATAATAATGAGTTATAATATAAAAGAACAAATTTGTTAAAAAAGTGCGGAACTGCTACTATATACCTTTTCTCGTATCTAAGGTACTAGCTGAGTTATAGGTGCTGTTACAAGTGTCCAAGGGGACTGATCCTTTTTGTAAGCAGTACTCAACACTACCTAATCTTGACACGGCCAAGTAGAATCTGGCCTGTGACGGAACATAGAAAATGCGAGCTTTTGGACTACAAGTCGCTGTTAGAACTGATTTCTCAGTAGAATGCGGGGTTTGTTCTAAGTATGTAGTTGCTGTGTCTGCAGGTCACGGCACTTGATGAAAGCTGATGTCAGGCACGCTAGTCCGCTAACGCAACCGCAGCCATGGATGACAACATCGGGATCAGGTATACTAAACTGACATAAACGATTAGGTGGGTTGCAATGCGCCAAAATCAGAGTACTGACGCCACCATAGACCTCTATTATTATTCGTATCGTTAATTCAATACTATCGTGTGAATAAAAAAGCTCTGTTGCTGGTCTATTTTTTCTTCATGGAGCTGCGAGTTGACCACAAACACAAATATCCGCGGGCGTCTGTGAATGCTGGTGACATCAACGATATTGATAGTGTGGATGATCCTGCTACAGAGCCATCGTCTCACTATTCTATAGCGATTATGGGCGATCGCTGTCGATTTCCTTACCGCGGGCATAACCACGATAACCTCCGTGATGATCCGGACCTTGAGACTGAGCCGATTCTGACGAGACGCCGCGGCAGCTCAGACTCAATTATAGCAGAAGAGGCGGATAATCTCCACTCCAACACGACCAAAAAGTCGTGGAAAGGCTACATCTGGGACACTTGGGACCTACCGCCCGACCAGCGTAACCTGCTCTTCAAAGTCGATGCCTTCGTGCTTACCTTCTCGTCGATCGGCTACTTCCTCAAGAACCTTGATCAAACCAATGTCTACAACGCCTTCCTTAGCGGCATGAAGGAGGAGCTTGATATGTATGGAAATGAGCTTGTGACGAGTAGGTATACAATTCAAGAGAGGATGAGAGTTAAGAAACTTGAAGTAATACAAATCAAGCTGAATATGAACTGGTTTCTTCAGGTACTTCCATCTGGACCGTCGGCTACGTCATCGGTCAGATCCCATCCAATATCTTGCTAACTCGCGTATCGTCGCGTTGGGTTATCCCATCTCTCGAGCTTGGCTGGGGCATCGCCACCGTATGCGCCGCGTTCGTAAAGTCATACCATGCGTTGTACTTTCTCCGCTTCTTCGTCGGCTTTTTTGAGTCGGGCTTTTACCCCGGCATTCACTATATGTTAGGTTCATGGTACACACCGCAGGAGATAGGTAAACGGGCTATGATCTTCTGGCTCTCTGGCTCTATCGGGAAACTTTTCAGTGGCTTCCTCCAAGCAGTTGCATATGAAAACCTCGACAACGTAAATGGTCTTTCTGGCTGTGCGTGTCTGGCTTCCAAACTTGTCGTATCATTACTGTCTAGCTAACTAGGTCTGTTCTCTGTAGGGCGTTGGCTTTTTATTGTTGATGGTTCGTCTTATTCCAGTTAACGTATTAATCATTAAGAGCAGTGCTTGGTTACTTACTGACAGTCTGTAGGACTCATCACGTTACCTCTGGCCTTGCTCGGCTTTGCCTTCTTCCCTAACCTTCCCCAGAGCGGCAATAAAACTTGGTGGATCACAGAAGAAGAGCGACAGCTTTCCGTCGACCGTATGAACGCAATTGGACGTGCGGGAAAGCAACCATGGACAAGGGAGAAGCTCGGTCGTATCTTCCGGAGCTGGCATACTTACCTACTGCGTAAGTTACAGTACCTAGCTTTCCATATCCAGTATCTGGCCTATACCTCTACCAGACCAGACTAGCATGATTCTTTACCTGCTAACAAAACAGCTCTCCTCTATATTGTTTGGAACAATGGTGGTTATCAGAATGCCATGGGATATTGGCTGAAGAGCTTTAACGAAGAGCCTTATCCTGTCCCAGGCGTCCATTTCACTGTAGCTCAAATTAACAACTGTAAGATACCCTTCTAGCCGCAGCCATTGATAACTATGATTCTCTAACAATAATATATTTCTAGTACCCCTCATTTCTACAGGGATCTTCATCGTCATGGCCTTCATTTGGGGCTGGGTCTCAGATGCTATCAACGGCGCCCGCTGGCCTTTCATTTATTTAGGAGCCGTTATCCATGTTTGTCCACCCCGACAATAACAATATATTACGTAATCGCTGACATGCTTTGCTTAGTTCTTCTTTGCCGCAGTTCTCTTGAGAATGCCGCTTTACTCGAATATTGAGGCACGGAAATGGGTCTACTGGTTTAGCGACATTGGTGTACGTTTCTTATGTTTGGATTACTGCCTTCTACGTTAACGAATTATAAGTTGACATAGATGTTATCATACAGGGTGGAGCTGGGCCGCTCATTCTCATATGGATCAACGAGATATGCTCAGCGGACACTGAGAAGAGGGCACTTCTCGTCGCCACAGCAAATGACTTGGCATATGTCCTCCAAGCAATCGTATGTTACGAAAAGCATCCTTCCTACGTTTAGCAAGATTTTGTTATAATTTTTACCACATTGAACTATGTCAGCAAGTATGGGATGCTAACTGCAAATGGGGTAGGCACCAAATTTTGTCTGGAAGACGACTGACTTCCCGGCAGCGAAGAGAGGGTACACATGGTCGATTCTTTTTCAGTTTCTTCTAGGTAACATCGCCGAAGGCCTTTAACCCAACATCCTTTACATCTCCAGAACTAACAAAGATTTTAAGTTGTCGTCACTGCAACAATACAAGTCATGATCTGGCTTGATAAGAAGAAAGAGGCCGAAGTTCGTCGAGCGAAATATGCAAAATGGCAGCCCAAGCCGCTCCCCTATACAGACTCGCCTGTACACGAGTGAAAGGGATAGAATTATCATCATAATTTATCCGCGTCTTTGAGAAGATAGGAGGGAGCGTACTTTTTTTTCCTCTGGGGCCGTAATCGGGTCTGCTTCTAGGTGGGAATTTGGTATTCAGCTATTCGTGACGGAGTAATACGGAAAGATGCTGTAAAGAAGCAGCGACGTAATGTCCAGTTGTAATTCAATCGCCTACTTTTAGCACGAAGCATATCGGTCAAGACAATTAACTGGGAAACATGGTTTTCTCTATAGATTCATAGAAGGAGTCTTTATTTATTGATGCCACAAATTTCTAATAGATTAAAAACTACTGGCGTGACGGCTGGTATCTTTGAATTTCAGTACCATAAGAGTTGCCTTATCTTTTACATTCTTTGCTTACACAAATCAAGACATCTTCTAGACTTTTAGTTGTTTCTTACTGAGCCCAAGTACGTTAGAAAGTCAAGCGTCTCCATTTCGAGAAAGCAGTGAGGGCTTCTCGCATGCTAGTGTTGGTTGTCAAGCCAGTTTGAGTAGAGCCATTGATTAGGAGAGGCCAAAAGGATATCCTAGAGTGAGGCAGGGCGAGGAGCCCTCTCTATATAGTGCTATATACAATGTATGACCACGATATTCAAGTGATAGGCATACGGTATCAACCTACAGGCATAGTATTATATAAGCACTACGAAACATTGGTCATTTCAGTCTGTCAACAATGCATTTTACTCCCTTAGCAAACTGTACAGTACCTACATTTCGG
The DNA here is from genome assembly GCA_002917075.1 of Hawksworthiomyces lignivorus. Classification (NCBI taxonomy): domain Eukaryota; kingdom Fungi; phylum Ascomycota; class Sordariomycetes; order Ophiostomatales; family Ophiostomataceae; genus Hawksworthiomyces; species Hawksworthiomyces lignivorus. The sequence goes on from NTMA01000019.1 coordinate 71,159, forward strand.
CCGAGAGGTGGGGGCTTTTCGCTGGAGAGCCTATTCATTGGCTCAAATCAATCTCGTGTTCTCCCAGGTCCCGTCCAAGCATTAGAATACTGTCGCCGAGTGCGTAGGCCTGTTGATTTTGGCCAATCAGGTTAAAGTATTATTGGAGCCCGAGGCAACAGTTCGTATAGGTACCTACCTAGGAAGGTACCTAGGTAGGTATAGACGTACATATTCTATATTAGCTAATAAATATGATTAAATCAATCTCGTCAATTTTCAAATCCATTAGTACTGTAATGCTCAGTTATATCTTCATTTTGTTAACGATACAGAAGTGCAGAGAATTAAATAACGGAAGATTTTAAATATGAGAACACCAAATTTGTCGAGTGTCGCACGTCTAGTGTGGCAAAATGCTATAGCTCGGCATTTTCGTTTATTTATACTCCCATACCCGGAAGCTCAGTTAGCCCTGTTACACTTAGTCAGCTGTGTTCTATCTTATATCGAGTACTTGCTACATAGTGAAGTTCTTAAATGGCAAATAGAGAAATCACAGCTTACATCCATCAATGTCTTCGTCAATAGTGCTCGCTTTAATACATTCGGCCGCTTTCTCAGGAGCCTGGGTTTCTAGACTTTTGCACACATCACCGAAGCAACGGTTATCCATTGCGCGCTGGAGGGCGTCTCCTTTCCACCCAAAGCTAATAATATTAGCTAATGTTAGTTTAATGGCTTGCAAGTTACTTACACATAATCTCCATGTTGAGAATACCCGTCTCTGTTTAAAGGTTAGTATGTTTCTGGGTCTTCGGAGGGCAGAGGGTGAATATAGCCGTTATGGTGGTGGGTTTGATACTAAAATGACATGCTAGGTAAACGTGTGGACAGAAAATACATAAAATACAACTTACTCGTCCCCAGTACTCCAGACAAAAGGCTGCTGCGATTTATCCTCAGGCCATAAGTCCGGATCATTGAATGGTGTTGTCTGTAGGCAATGATATTAGTGTTGACGAGTGACAACTTCGTATGGAACAACCACATTTGGCATTTCCAACTGAGCAACAAATGGATTTCATAAGTTACTCACGTCCCATATAACCTCGTACATGACTTGTGGGATTCTGACGGGATGGCTATCTGGACAAGTGCCTCCGTCGTAATCAAAGTTGTCCGTTATCGAGCCTTTCACTGGATATGCAATGTGGCTCTTATGGTCTGCACTGTCCAAATTAACGCCATCCCAACAAGTGGGAAACGTAATAACACTTCTGATTCCTCCGTCGCAAAACTTCTTGGGCAATGTAACGCTGTCGGGAGGAGCACAATTCAGATTATTATTATCCCCACTCTTGGGCATGCACCGATGACATACTTTCGGGTCAACTTTCCCTTCTTTTGCAGGACCTCGGAGACTGGCGTCACCGACAAGCATTCGGAACCCGGGTTTAAAGGCCATCGTCTTGTTTGTTCCTAATGGAGGGATGTAATAGACTGTTACGCCACCTTTGCCTTTCAGTCCCTCGCTTGGCTTTTGCGGGACTCGTTTGTAGGTTCCATTTCTAGCTCGGAAATATAGAACGGCCGTCCAGTAATTAGAAAAGTCTTCAGAAAATGTACAAGATGTACAGCTCGATTTTGTAACAAGATCGTGCGTCTCGTGATTCATGGATGCGTTGAAAGAATCACCGCCCACAATTTGGTGGAGATGAGGAGATGGGATCAAACCTGGATTGACGAGCGGATCCAGACGCTCGACAACTAATTGTGAGCATTCAAATCGAAGCATAGGCGGTATATTTGCTGTCGAGGGGTCAAATGGGCCTGGGTCCTGGCAAGAGGCTCGGCCCACTTGATCTAAGAGGCTAGCCAAGCCGAGGATGAGAATTTTCCACAGCGGCATCCTAGATACTGAATGTGTGACGAGAGTCGAGTGACTTGCATTGCGAGGAAAAAGGATTGGAAACAACAGTATGGACATTAACCCATAGCTCTTAAATACTTTTAGCTCTTACCACTTCCAATGCCACCCAAAGTCTCATAAAACATATATATTGACATGCCGAATTCTTATATATCAGATCGGGTAGCAGATTTAGGCGCCAGTGTATGTTGCAAGCCCCCCAGCGAATTATATTTCGACTATGCCGGCGATTGGTGCCTCTTGTGTGGAACGGAAATCCCATATTGAGAACGGCTAAAATCATACTTCCGGCTTAATTAATGCTAGTTATTGACTCCCAGAGACACCTGATAGCTTCCTATCAGCTGTAAATGGTGTCAGTTGGACTAGCACTAATATATATCAATGATTTCAAGGCATCGTAATATTAACGACAAAGTAGGTACTTGCAGTTCACCCTATCTTTAAATTGCTTACATGCTATTTGAAGATGCTATAATATTACCATGTTTAGCAATACCACTTCCTTTTACCCTACTTTACACTTAATAGGCAATTTTCTTCGATTTTTGAACTAACTTGCCTACGTGTATAAACGCAATCAGTCTCACGTCTGCTGCATATTTATAAGGCTATCAGCAACCTTTATTCTTCTCTCCTATTTTGTGATTTCATCTATTTGCCTAACGCAGGTCTTGACATATATATCAAATCCTTGTTTAGCACAGCCACTCCCCAAAACAGCTGCGATGGGCGCAAGAAAATCAATGTCAAACAAGGTTGCCGAGACGAATATTGACGCGACATCTATTATGCAAGGAGAGAATTGTCTCGTTCAGGATGACGTGGTTGCGCGGAATTTCTACCGCAGCTCTGTGTCTGAGGCTTATCGGCTGAAACCTGAGCTTGTTGCGGAGCATCTCGTAGCTATTGGGATGGGAAAGTGAGTTTTTTTTTCTTCTAGATTTAATCGTATCGCCTGTGTGGAAAACGCACATGTCCAATTCTCGCACGATATTTTTACGGTTGACATCTAATTATAATTTTTCTTATTAGTGGCTGTTGTTCGTCGTGAATAGCTTTGGTTGGATCGCAGACAAACTTTTGGTCGTAGGGTATCACCGCCGTGCGGCCGCCGGTTGCAAACGAATTACGGACATCACACGACTAAGCTTTAGTTCGGTAGCGTACTATCTGGGATCTTATTATCGGCGCATCATTTTGGGGCACAGCGGCAGATGTTTTCGGCCGGCGACCAGCTTTCAATGCGACGATCTTTATGGGTGGCATTTTTGGTTGCGCAGTCGCAGGCTCGACAAAATTCGTTACCTTTTGCGCATTATGGGCCTGTGTAGGTATCGCAGCTGGAGGGAATGTTCCCGTCGACAGCATCATTTTCTTAGAGTTCATCCCACAAAACCATCAATGGCTTTTGGTTACTCTATCCGCGGGTGGAATTTTGGCCAAGTCGTAGTTGCACTGCTATCGTGGGTCTTCTTGGCCAACTATGCCTGTGGTGCTGGCGATGCGCCATGCCCGCGATACAATAATATGGGCTGTAATTTGGCCTCATTCGCATATTTATTTTTCGCATTCCCGAGTCGCCTCACTTTTTGTTATCCAAAGGCCGTGACGCCGAAGCCGTCGAGTCGGTTAATTATATTGCACGCTACAATGGTAAACCTGAAACTTTGACCATCGACATGCTGCGAGCCATTGACCAGCAACTTGAGATCGAGTCGAGAGCGGAAGCATCGCCTGAAAGTAATGTGGCACAAGCAAAGGGTTTGTCTCATCTTGGGCTCCTCAAACAGAGCTTTAAAGACTATTCTTTTAATAGCTACAACAAACTTTTCGCCGGACGCAAAATGGCACAACATACCTCGGTAACATTTCTCATCTGGCTGACGATCGGCATAGCATACCCGCTTTATTTTGCTTTCATCACGTCTTACCTCGAGACCAAATCAACCTACAACGCCAACTCATCTCTTGGCTATACGTATCGGGTCTACTGTATCGTATCCGCTGTTGGTGTCGCTGGGCCACTAGCTGCGGGTTTCTTAGTTGAAACCCGTTTTGGACGGCATTGGATGATGGCCATCTCGTCGATTCTCACTAGCATATTTCTATTTGCCTACACGGCTGTGGGTACAGCAGCGGCTGGCATTGGCTTCCAATGCGCGACAGGAGTTCTAGGCAATTTCGGTGAGTTACCATTTTCACCACGTACATTTGACAATTTCTCTAACCGTTCCAGAATATGCTATTACGTATGCATTTACACCGGAGTCTTTTCCAGGTCCTATACGAGGAACCGGAACTGGTATTGCTGCTACCCTGCTTCGCTTCGGAGGTTTGGTTGCATCATTGATCTCAACCTATGGTGGATACACAGTCACGCCAATCTACGTCAGCGCAGCTCTTTGGGTTATAGTAGGCATCTTCTGTATGGGACTTCCGTACGAAACCCATGGCCATGCTTCAATTTAAGCTTGCTAAATGTTCTGTTCAATTGCTTGTTTAATTTTTTTTTTCGCCTCAGCTTATAAACTCCCCGAAAAATGGCTGCAATCCCCTAGCCGTTTGAGATATCATATTCTTACTTAAACCTAGTAGTCAGACTTGGGGATTTTTTTTTTAACAAAATTGCTTCTAACTCCGTGTTAATGTAGACCAAGAATATAATATGTTTCGTATTAGATAATTCTAGGTGTTGCCGAATGCTAATTGGTAAAGATGCAGTAGTTAATGTAGATCAATTCCGTTACAGGAAAGGGCTTTTTGTATTCCACGTACAATTTCGAACGTAGTCTCGAACGTAGTCTCAAACGTAGTCTTTAGGCCAGCCATTACACATAGCCCCTGCAGGAACAAATCAGAGTTTAGCAATTGCCGGTATAGCAAAGTGTGGAGTGTAAGGTAATAGAATCGACACAAAACTATGATTCACAACGTGCCTCATATGCAGCGAAGTAGATTATTACGCGATACAGACTGGTGTCGTTTAACAAGCCTATATCCTGGCAGCGATACTCGTAGATCTTTGGGGAAGCCTGCCAGCAGCAAAAAGGGTCTAGCTATTGAGATTGACATAATATAGAGAAGATAAACGCGGACTGAAAAAAACTTGATAGCTATGTGTGTCGTTGGTTAGACTGCCGCTTATGTTCAGGTCGCTACCTTCAAGAAGTTGGAAAAATGAATGCGAGCCAGGCAAGCAGGCAAGTTACTATCAACCCTTGATTGCTTATTAGGAGTGACGGAGTGATGGGAGGGTGGGGGGATATACAACAGAAACAAAAGTGGTTCACATCTATCGCATCCCAGCTTTTCAGGGGAGACTAAATGGCAGTTATTGCAATTTTACCTGCATAAACTGGATCGGACAAACAGGGGCTGTTTAAGCTCTCTTAGCAATCATAGTCATACGATCATGGCTATATAATATAGATTTTGCGCCGAATAATTATCTGATACGATTGTATCCGTAGCGTATTCTATCTATTCTTCTTCTAAGATCTCACATTACCATGTCGATTCTCCTCGTCTTGACATGCATACGTCGGTGTCTAACTTGGAACAAAGCGCTTCTTCTTCGCTTAATTTGTCTGTATCCATCTCCCCGGTTGGTTTTGGTACAGCTGGCCAAATCTCATATCCAAGTTCTTCCTCACGTCGGCGATGCTCCATAACTTCCTTGCGCACTGTGTTTTGGATAAAAAGAGGACCCTATGTAATGCGTTAAGATGACGTTTCAAGCAATACATGTAGCTGGACAGTTGATATACCTTTTCTTTTTCCGGGTGTAATTCGCCAGTAATATAGACCTTATTATTTAGATTTTTTTGTGCCTCATCACAGAGTTTCTTGTCTTCGTCGAGAACCCGTTGGTAAAACTTGATAATGGCATCGAAAGCTTCGTCAGTAGCATTCTTATGGCGGTACGTTTCGTTTTCGATCTTCGTTAACGTGGAACTAATAGGCACCATACGTTGGATATAAAAGAAATTGTCTATGTCCGAAGATTATTCCGTTTTGAATTCATATTAGCCATCCCTTCCACTTGATAATGTACTAGCATTAAAAGATGTCAGAAAGGAAAAGGGAGATTCTCACGTTACTGTAACAGATATAAATGGAAAAGCAAAAAAAAAATAGACCGCCGGAACTGCCCCCTTTCTTCCTCAGTTTTGTTGATGATGGTATGTTCGAGATAGCCTGCGTTTGGTTCAACTCGGTACTTTGATAGATCAGTGACTCTGGCAATGAGTGGATGTGATGTTGGACAATGGTAGCATTCGTTATAATTGTCGACGACAGCCTTCCAGTTAGCATCAACATCCATGCCCCAGGTATGATCATACAGATACTCTTCGCTGAAGTCGAAGTTTTGAAGATTTTCATTTCTGTCAAGACCAGCAAAATCTTCGGCCCAATCAATATCGGGGTTGCCAGCTTGTAGGTTCACCCAAACAAAATCAGCCTTATCAACATGCACATGGATATGTAACAATCCATGCTGGCTCTTGTCAAATCCAGGTACCGAATCAAATCGCGGCGTTTTGGCTAAATTTCCTTGTAAACCGTAGGACCAGTTATGATATTTGCAGCTGAGAATTCTTGCCGTACCGGAAGCCGCTTCTATGATCGGATATGCACGGTGACGGTAAAGATTATGGAAGCCATTGATCTTCCCAGCACGGTCCCGGACTAGAAAGATCGGGTACTTGCCTATGTTGAAAGATAGATAATCGCCTGCTTTTTGGAAGCGGAGGCTGTGCGTGATGAGAATCCATCTCCGTGAAAATATGGCACGACGTTCTAATTCGAATAGCGCCGTAGACGTGTACCAAGACGCAGGCAAACTGCGTGAAGCAGGAGGTTTTGAGGTACCATGGACAGGAACTTCGCTGCCTTTCGTGCCGTTGGCTCCAAAGCCTAAGTAATGCCACATATTGAATATACTTTTATAGCAAATTCTAGTGCAAAGTTTCAGTGGCGGATAGGAAAGATTTGACACCACAACGACCTCAGATAGTACGACCAACGACTAGGAAATATTTATTACTTGAAGAATATAATCCTTGATGTTGTACATTTTTAATTCATACGTCATGTCATGTAGATATGGAATTTGGCGCTGAGGTTGCCAAGAGTGGGGTTCGCTCTTTTTTTTTCTTTTTTTTTTTTTAAAAAATAAAAAAACGGTGAGCATACACAAGAACAACCCCATACAGTCTTTACTGACTAGTAATTCAAGACTTGACTAAAATAAGTAATTTTTCATCCGACTAAATTTCCGGATGTATGTAAGTGGTTTTTCATTTAGCGTCTTGCCTCTCAGGCTCAGATAAGATCTGATTTAGCTTATGTATACGAGGTGAGTTGTGTAATTTTCGACCTCCCGGTCAGGTCACTTTCTCGACGCGTTTCCGTTGTTTACACCCAAATTGGGCGTAAACAACGGACGTCTATAAAAAAGTGACTTTTGTTAGAAGTATGATACTTTTTAGCATTGTTTTTCTTTTTCATTCTTTACTAAAAAACCACACACACACACACATATATATATATATATATATACCATTAATTACCATTAATCACCACTATGTCTGTCCAGCTTCGTCTGACAGAAAAAATATATGTGAGGCACCTTTATCATGGTCTTTATCTTACGAAGACTCTCGTCAGTACTCTTATTGGACACTCCTTTCAACAAATCAAACGTGTTCTACGTGCTCGAGAGTTGAAAAAGTGTGGTAGGCACTCAAAGCTTACCGATACGGAAGTTTAAATTTTAATCGAATTCGTAAAATTCTCGAAGGAGGCCAAATATATGTCTTATTCTGTTTTATCTCAGGAGCTTTTCGACGGTCGTTACGGTAAATATACAATTAAGTCAACGTTGGAGCGTCATGGCTATCACCGTTATGTGGTCACACAAAAGCCATTGATCTCTGAAATCAACCGCCGAAAACGTCTAGTTTTTACACAGGAACATCTAACATAGACACCACAATAGTGGGATTCGGTTTTGTGGAGTGACGAGACATAGGCTACGAGCTGGAATCATCGTAAAATCTATGTCACCAGACGCTCTGGTGAAGAGCTGGACGAAACCTACGTCATCTCGAGAGATAAGAAACTAATCGACTGGTTCTTTTAAGGTTGTTTTTCTAAAACAAGTGGTAAAAGCCCTGACATCTTTTGGTAAAAAGATTGGGGTTCCGTAATAGAGGTAACCTATCACGAGTATATTGTCCCTAAAGTCGATAACTGGATCTAACATATTCGTGAAGATGACGAAGTACTTATTTTCATATACGATAACGCTCCAGCTCATGCTCAAAGAGATACCGTTACAGAGCTCGTAAATCGTGGGATTCCGGTACTTTCTTGGCCTCCTATGAGCCCTGATTTAAACCCAATTGAGAAGTGTTGGGACTGGATGAAAAATCATATAATCCAACACCTTCTTAACGATAGGCGGCTCAGTTACGATCAACTTTAAAAATGGATTCAAGAAGTTTAGGATGCCCTCCCCGCCTCCTTCTGGCAGCACGAATTGGTCCTTATGTCGTAGAAGCTTCAGGCTGTAATTGATGCCAATGGGCGTAATACGAAATATTAGGTGAGGTGATTTGGCACAAGTGTAGTTCTCCACTCAATGAATGTACTGTATTTTTACTAGGATAAATGTGGAAATAGAAACCGTGGTGGTGTTCTGTGGCAAATATAGTGATTACAAGGTAGGGGGATTGCTATTTGATCAACCTACCTCGTAGTGACTATGCATGATCGAGGGGAAGGGGCTTGTTCTATTTGTTTGTCTCGTCAGGGAGGCTCTACCTACCTTTTACAAAAAATATACCAGAGGGTTTAATATTTGCTTATGGCCTACGACTTGTATCATGTTTTCAATTATTCCATTATCCTGATACTTCTAAATGTTTTCACTGTTGAACTTGATTAATGCGTGATATTGAGGATTGTTGTTCATGCATTGTTCCCTTATGCTAGCAATCATTTCTGGCTCAATGAAAAACAAAATTTGGTATACTTCGATGGGGATCATATAATTATTGCGCGTTGCGTATCTAAAATCTATAGAAGTTCAACTTATCACTTATGAGGCGAGCCATGCAACGTTCAAGAGGTCGAAATCTGTGTCAAGCATAAAGTCATTGAGGTCGATCTCCATCGGCAAGAGCTGGTGCTGGTGCTGTCGCAATATTGCATTGTTTCCACTGGTCATGGCGAGTGGATTGTGTAGTTTGACGCCGCAACCGTGGTTGTGAGCCAGATCCAGGACGCCATTACGAGTTGTTTCTATGGCAACCATCTTCGGCTTGAGATTGTATGTCATCAATAAAAGTACTGCTGCTTTCTGGTCCGTCCCTAGTCAGCCGGAGTGTCTGGCTCGAAATGATCGGCATCGGCTTCAGCTGTGACAAAGAGCTGACACAACGATCAACTACGTGGTTGCCACGATCTAATTTTTCGAGTGCCTCGATGGCCATTTCGAAGTACGGGAGAGCATTTTCGATGAATTCCCAGCGGGAAAGTCGTTTAGAATCGTGTTGCACGTCACAAAAGGCTACATGGACCGCAGCAAATACGACCAGCGCGGCGTTGAAAGTATAGAATAGCGAAAAGTTCCACGCGCCGAGGAGATCGCGGCGGGGCCCGTCGGCTAGAACAATCGTGTGCACAACTGAGATAATAATTTTGGCAGAGTCGATACAAGTTTCGATGCTACTGATACCCATTTGCATGATCTTGCTGTGGTCGGCATATATCGAACTAACTCTCGCTGACATTCCCGTGAATTTGTTGTTAATACTACCGGTTTCGCTCCTACTGCCAATGTAGCTGGGGAACGGGCCACACGTCTCTAGAAGTTTTTCCAGGATAGGCCTATGAAGTAAGATCTGGAGGTTGTGATACCTCACTGAGAGCACAACAACGTATCGGGCTGAAATCTTCCTAGTGGTATCGATGCTATTAATGTTCGAGGAAACCACTGGCGTACTGTATACGAAAAGTTGGTCATGGGCCAGCTGTGATTTCCAGGCTTCAAGATCCTTTTCGACGCGTAGGACACAAGAAAAAAGTTCCGAGTCAGTCCGGAGATCGTCGAGACCCAAATTCTGGCCATAGCAGGTGTCGATGATCCTGTACATGACGCTGTAAAGTTTTCTGAGAAGGGAATATCAGCTCGATACTGACAACCAAAGACACAAACTATAGACGCACACACAAAACAAACATACATTGTGGCTGCGTAAAAGAGACCATCCATTTGTGGTGCAAGCTCCGCCTTTTGCTCATGACCGATGATCTGCATATTGACAATGGGTAACTCAAGCTTCAGGTAGCTTTCGTGGATCATAGATGGGCGACTAAATGTCATGCTGAGGGTTCTTTAAAAGTTAATGAATTCTGCTTGCAAGTTATGTGCACATCATTGGGGATAACTCACCTATCCAACAAAACACACCCAAACCACACCCGTTTGCGAATCTCGCACTCTAATGCAGAGAATGCCTTATTCGTCTTAGGTGACTGTAGGCCGAGTTGTAAGGCTGTCGTAATTGCCAAGCCATGAACTGTCCATGCCTGCACCGACTTTTGCGTCCCCTGTAGATACTGTCCTAAAATCAGTAGGTATTGCACTAGTTCCAGACTGATGTTGCGCCGCGACTCCTTGTCACATAGTCCATTCGCGCGCTGGTAATATACGTCCGACTCTGCGATGCGCTTTTCAGAGGATACGGACGTGTCGACATGAAGAGTCGTAGCCATTGCAAGAATTATGTTTAACAGGCCCAACCAGGTCCGCCGCGCCTTCGTAAAGTTGCTCTTTTTCATCTCGAAGTATGTCTCACAGAAGGATGCTTCGTGCACAAATGGCACCAGTCGGCCTGTCTTTTGGAAATACTCCTGGATTAGGCTCCAAGTGCGTACTTCTGATGGCAGCGCATAGATGTTTACCGCTGTCTGCCCTATACCGCCACCGTTCTTCAGCCACTCACTATCGCTGTCGCCCCCCCTAAGCCCATGCCTATCCGCTATGTGCAGTCGTGATACGCTCACACTGCCCGACACTTCGCGAGTGCGACTGGTTGAAGACGGAACTAGGTGGCGCTGATCATCCACGCGGGCCAAGGCGAGTGAAATATGTCGCAGAAAGGCGATATTTGAGGAAGGACCAAAGTACCCCCAGTCCTTCTCGTCAGTGAATTTAATTGCGCCCATTCCGTCGATAGAGTCCTCAGTTATGTCGAGCTCACCAAAGCCATTCCCGCTGTTAGCATCTTGACATATTGCTACACCTCTTACGGTTGGTGCTAAATTATTTATTACTGTTCTCGGCTCAGCCAACGAGGCTGGAGCGGCCATCTGGGGCCTCACTACATTGCCTTCTCCAGTACTGGCACTAACAGCACTGTTCGCTGCATCCAACCCGCTTGCACCGTCACCACCAGCAGTAAGATTATCAAAACCTCGGGACGTTGATGCATTCTGCAAGGTCCGGATCTGTTCTAGATTCGACTCGATTTCCCTAAGGCGCCGTTCGAGACGCTCCAGATATCTATTTGGTTAATGCAAACATCAACGATAAAAATTTAAAATAAAATAAAATGAAGAGCAGATGGACATACGAACGCCCAACTGCTAGGTTAGCTGCAAGGCCAGATTGTTCGTATACGCATTCACAGCCGAGTTCAATACAGAGAGAGCAACTTGGTCGTCTGCCGTCACACTGTCATGTAAAAAAATATTCTCGTATCAGGCATTGCCTCAAATAATTATGAAATTCCCTGATACTCGAAGGAAGACATGAAATGGAGTGGAAAGTGAAATAATAAAGAAAGGGACAGAAACATGGGAGAGCTAGCACATGGATTCACTCGAGACTTGCGGTGGCGGCAGCTGCCGCATGCTAATGCCACCCTGCGCCGCTGACTTGGCGTGGTTTGTTCCTGCTGTTGACATAACTGCTGTTTCCCATGAGCCCACTAAAGGTTCGATCATTTGTATATTAGGTTGGTTCTTGAATTGCGGCCCAGGTGAAATGGCCTGACCTTCTTGACGCTTGTCGTTATCCACCATCGTCCGATGTGAAAGAGCTGAGGGATATGAAGGATTATTTGAGAGCGGCTCATAGATGTGCGGAAGTCGGAGGATAGCAGGAAGAGCAGAAAGGTAGAAAGAGAAAGAGACGTGTAGACAAACGCGGCGCGTGGTAGAGCAAGATTCGCTTGATAGGAGTCTGTCAGCATCGGAGGAAAAGGGGAGAAAGGAATCGTTTCTACATTGTTTCTTCCATGCCAGCCAAGAGCAAATGTTCCGCTTCTGGTAAAGTCAAGTTTAAAGGACAGGGGATATCCCACTTCACCGTGTAAGGCATTGATGAAACCTTCCACTCTGAAGTCTTGCCTTCGCTATTTACCGCTCCTTTCTGCCAGATGACCGTCTTATTTTCTATCTACCTAGCACAAGTGGGTGTGTTTCGGTTCTACAAACAGACAAACGGCAAAAGCCGGAACTTTATACGCCATCCTATGATTCTGCATATGTTGTCTTCACTCTTCTCCTTCCTAAAGCTGTGGCTTGCTCGGCTTCTTAGTGTGATTCCATTTATTCGAAAACGATAGCACTTCAGCGTGCAAAAGCGCTTCGTGTTTCGAGCTTAGGAAGTGCACGCCGCCAGGACATTTCACTAGCCGTGCCTCTGCTGCATGAGTAAACATCTTAATATCATATTCGGCCTGTTTTACGCTGAACACTACGTCGCAGGTGCCTTGAAACCAGAGTACCGGACAGTGGACGTAGGGCAGGCGTGCACGAAGGCCATCACGTGTTGCCAGCGCCACGGCTGCCATTATGATGCGCCGCTTACCTGAGTTTCCCTTATAGTTATCACGGATGGTTGCAGCCCAATAGTCACACGTTGCCTTGAGACAGTCTTTCCCAAAGCCAATCTCCATCAGATAGTCGTAGTAGTCGTCTCCGGGCTCAAAATCGGGGTCTAATTCTCGAGTACCAGCCTGAGACACTAATGCAGATGTGGCAACTTGGCCATCCCAACAGCCTAGGTTCCGGCTATGCTCAGACTCGGAATCCATCGATGAACCGATGGGAATAACACCTTTTACCTGAACAAGGTCAGAAATGTCATTTTTCATTTCTCTTCTTTTTATTATTAAAATTATTTCTCGAAAATTATTTGCTATGACTTGGAAGGGGAAAAGAAAAAAAATTTAACCTTACTCTCTCTGGTGCTATTAGGGCTAGACGTACAGCTATCCAGCCGCCCTGCGACGTGCAAAGTGTAAAAAATTGATCGATACCAAGTGCGTCCATTAGCTGTAAAGCCATTATCGCAGTATCCCAGTAATTAAAGCACTCGGTTCTGTGTGCAAAAGTGCGACCATGACCCAGTGGTTCAACAGCGATGAGATTTGCCATGGCGCATAACGTTTCGTTTTTAAACTCGGGTTCGTAATAGTCAACCGTCACAGTAAACGGGTTAAACATGACTAGAGTGGGCTTTCCCTTGTCTAACATGGGTTGAGACAGCCGGTAGCCGACGTCAATGCCGCCAAGATGTGGCACGAGAAGGATGCGTGTCGCAGAGGCCATTGTGTCCTCAGGAAGATACAGAGGAACGACACAATATTTCAACCAATAACTGGTGGCTGAGGCTGGTCTTCGTGTGTCTTGGAAGAACTATAAAGACGAAAATTTATAAAATAGTGAGATCAGCGAAAGAGGTAGACAATATTGGGACCTGTAACGAGTGGAAATTGTGCGATGGGAAGGTTAAAGGTGTACTAGGATGCTGATAAGTGACGGCCGTGTCCTTTAGGGTATCCAAGATGATGGCAGGTCTTAATATTGGTCAAGAACTTTGATCAACTTCTTTTTACAATTACTATTTCCTCCTCCTTTTCTACATTCCAAATCGTAAACAACACATCAAAGCCGCTTATTAATTTTAATAGCAACGGCTTTCTATCCGACAGAGACGATTTCACCAACCGAACTCCCCGGCAACTTCCTTGCTTTATTGCCAGCCTTATGTCCGCGTAAAGAATACACAAAATACTGCAAGTATAATCTAAGAATCTGAGTTGAATATGGCAAGGTTTAATATTGCCGAAATATCCCATACTACCATTATTTTTTCAAATAATACATAAGGCTATGAATCTCAGCGCCTTCGCTAATTGTCAAAGAATTTGAATACTGGTCTAGACCATCACCACATGCTTCAAGCTGTCAGCCACCTGATATCCATTACAGACTATATATTACTTCTTTGAAAACATTTTTTATACGACATACTTCATTATGAACATTGCAGATGCAAATCTACATATTGGTATTGTTGGCGCTGGCATCGGTGGTCTAGCGACTGCCATTGCGACGGCTCGCGCAGGCGCTAAGGTTACCGTACTTGAGTCCGCAGAAGAGCTTGGTGAAGTAAGTCTCTGTGGTGATTTCTACAGTTTCCCTAAATATTTTTCTGACCACTGTTGCGCTTCGCAGATCGGTGCTGGAATTCAGATGACGCCCAATGTTTCGGTCTTGCTACAGCGTTGGGGTGTCGACAAGGAGATTGGCGAGAATCTCGTCCAATTCGAGGAACTTAACATGCGCCGTAAAGATGGAACCCGAATCGGCTATACCAAAATCCCCACTGTTGAAGAGAGCCTTGGTCGTCCTTGGTGGATAGTGCACCGTGCCCACCTGCACGAAGGTTTGGTCATAGTCGCCCAGCGTCTAGGAGTGAAGCTGCTAGTCGGTGCTGCAGTCACAACTCTTGAGTTTCGAGAGTCACAACTAGTTACCGTAATTACACTTTCGAAGGGTTCGTTTGCTTTCGACTTTGTCATCGGTGCCGATGGCATAAACAGCATCACGCGTAAGACTCTATTCCCTGAGGTCGCTCCCGAGCCGCCAACGACCAATTGCGCATACCGCGCGCTTGTTCCATACGATCAGATCCGCAAGGATCCCGTCGCTAGGGACCTCGTCAAGAAAAATACCATGGAAGTGTGGATGGCTGACAAAGCATACATCATCACATACCCAATCAATGCCGGCACCATGATGAACTTGGTGTTATCACACCACCGCCCTGAGAAGCTGCGTACCACTGAGCGCGATATTCCTATCGGTGAGCTACACAATGAATATAAAGACTTCGATCCTCGCATCAAGCATGTAGTAGATATGATAGAGAGCACAGTAAGATCATATCTGCGCTATTGGTTTCTTTTAATAATCTTTCCTGGCTGTCTATAGTCCCGCTGGCCATTGATGGTAACCAGCCCTCTCAAATCGTGGTCTTCTCCCCGGAAAAACATTTCCCTCATCGGCGATGCTGTCCACTCCATGGTTAACCACATGGCTCAAGGTGCCGCCACCGCTATGGAGGATGGAGCCTTCCTCGGACGGTGTATAGCCGAAGTTATTAAAGGCCGGTTGCGCCTCGATGAAGCTGTCCATATTTATGAGAAAGAATGTATGCCCAAAGCCTATGCCAAGCAACAGGCTTCTTTTCTCAATGGTGTCATCTGGCATCTTCCAGACAGACCTGCGCAGCGCGCTCGTGATGCAGCCATGGCCCCAGAGTTACAAGGCAAGTATTACGTCCGCAGCAGCAACCTATACGGTGACCCGCGCACCGTGCTGGAGATATACGGATATGATGCAGAGGAGCACACCAAAGCTGCGCTATCGGCATATTTCAACGGGGGCCATGAATCGTTCGATACTGATACAGGCATCACGAAAACACATGAGAACCAGTATCTAAACTGGTTTACGTCTCCAGGAAAGGCGAAGATTTAAGTAATAGACGAATAAATAAGAAATTCTAAATCTCAAACTAGGTGACTTAATGTCGTTTGATTACGGGTCTCGATCTATAGGGATTTATATAAAGAATATCTATTAATTCCATTCGTTACTAGCAGGATCTAGAAACGCCTTCCGCTGGTCTGGTTGGTTGACATACATCGACCACCCTGGCTGTCTTCCACATAAAAGTACAGAATTTCATCCATACTGTCTCGTTTTATAGTGACGTTCTCATCAGATTGCTTTTTTCGCACCGCTTGTTGGCTGCACTCCTCCTGGCTTGGACGAACTAATTGGCGCCCTTTGCGTCATATATAACACGTGTATTACGCACAGCGCTGTGTTCTGTGGAATTGGGCATTCAGTGCTCTAGTAATAGGTTCCCTTCAATAGTAGAATGCACAGTGTAAAATCTATATAAGATCCTGGTCTAATGCGTATAGTTAACGTATGATTTTAGCGTAGTTGTGGGGTAGGCAATATTGTGCCTTAGGCTGCAACAATATCGTTGCTCCGTATGAAATGAATCCGATGACGATAATGACTAAGCATCGTCGAACTCATAAATCAGGTACTAGTCAATGATTGGCTAATAAGTATGATTACTATTCCATTGGCTGCGCTTGACATAACATAAAAGTGGGGATCATACAAACAGGGAACTGATAACGAGCATCGGCCTTTCTTGGACCAAATCGTGCCCCCCTCCCTAATTCTTCCATCATCTTTACTGAGTTTGGCTTTGAAATGCAACCAACAACTGCACGAAAACGGCCGCTATCGACAATATGCCGGTCCAGGCGGGGCTGCTCTCGATGCCGGTATCACAGGAAAAAGTGCGACGAGGGGAAGCCACAGTGCGGACGCTGTGCAAAGATGGGAAATGTATGCCGGTATGAAGTAAATCTGAAGTGGGGAGGACGACCGTTCCAAAAGTCATTTGGAAAATACGGCGAGAAGGTAGAGAAACTAGGTAGGGAAACGACGCCTGGCTTCTTTTCGCAGACTCCTTCTACTAACAAAGCAGAAAATGCCGAGGGGAGTGGATTTGTTTACGCAGTGAGCCGTCCTGCAGTTGAAGCGGAAAAATGCTCAGAAGTTGCAGAAGGGGTTTGTAACGAGCCGGTAGAGTCATCTGAATTACCAGTGGTCCTAGACATGGCAGAAAATCAACCTTCCGCAACATCCGCATCAACCTCCGAGTTCTCTGTCCAGGTGTTACACAACTTTAGCCCTTTTGACCCTTTCCATGAACACTCTCCTATTCAACGCTACCTCTTCCATCACTATATCCAAGAGACAATTCGCCTTACTGCACCAAGCAGCTATGTGCGTAATCAAATATGTCGGGCTATCGCCCCCATGTCCCTTAAGCATCCCTCGCTCTTTTTTGCCGCAGCTGCGTTCGCAGCCCAACATCTGCGGCTCTTAACTGGATCCTCCTCTCCTTTTATTTTGAGCCGCAGTGGACAGGCAGCCGATGCAGATACCCTCGTGGCCAGCCTCCAAGACCAGAGCATCCGTGCACTACGTGCACAGTTGCCTGCAGTTTTGTTAGATCTCAGTGCCTCTGACTATGAGAGCTGCCTGGCTACAACACGCACTCTATGCCAGGCCTCGATTCTATTTGGAGGGCCATCTTCATCATCCTGGAGAGCCCATCTTGATGGGGCACGGGCCATTATCGAAACAGCACAGCCCAAGACGGTAGCCCTGCCAGACATCGTGCCAAAAAGGCCGTCGTCATCATTGACTTCTTCTTCCTCCTCCTCCTCCTCCTCCTCCTCGCTTGCCAGTTTCCTCTTCAGCTGGTATAATAATTCGGAAGCATTGGTGGCGCTTTCTCCCATTGGTCTACTAAAGGGCCAACTAGAAGTTCGTGCTTTGCAGAACAGCAATGTCTATTTTGACGTCTTTGGTGGCGTAGCCTCGGACCTTCCCGATCTCTTTCGCGAGGTAGGGGCTCTCTTGACAGAGTGTCAGAGGAAGAGGAAGACGGCAGAAACAAGCACTGCCGGAGAAAGGAGTAGCTCGGACCATATGGAACCTCCTCTTCTCTCCAAAGACGATATCTTATCCGAGGCAGAGGTCCTGATCAAAACCGTTCACGAAAGGCTGAGACGGGACTCCCTCGAGAGGCTGAGACTAAATGAAAGTCTTCGAGCACGGCTCTCGCCCGATGATATCCACGATTACGCCCTCAGCAACGCGGGATACCTCCATACGGCTCTGCTTTATATCCATGGTGGTATTGTACGTCGACCTAGTTCCGCGCCGGAAGTTCGTTACTCTGTCGAACACATCATTTGGTGCGCTCAAAATATGAGGTCGCCTTCAGATCTTTCACCACGGGTTCTCATGGTTACTCCACTCTTTACCGCAGGCATTTGGGGACCGCGAAGTTCTCATGCGCCTATTCGTGCTGCCTTCGAGGATATGGGACGCTGGATGAGCACGCAGCATGTCCGTCAAGCGACATCCGTCCTCGAGAAAGTGTGGTCAGCATTGCCTTCAGACAATTCTGAATACGATGTGCTGTCTTGCTTAAGTAAGTAAAATGCCAAACGCTACTTCAGCACTAAAGTCAACTAACAATTACAGAAAGCCAGAATCCCGAGTATCTTCCATACTAGGGTAGGCTATGTAGGACTATGAAAATAATCACGAGTAAAATTGAGTTATGGATTACGATGCTTTTCTCATTAATATTAATATTATCGATTAAATATTCTACAAATCGACAGGTGTGAACTTGAGAAGGCAGCACTGCCCCTTTGGACGAGAAGAGATGATTTGATCAGCCATGGACATATCCGAAGTCATTCCCTCAGCTAGAGTAGTCGTGAACTGCGTGTAGATATCTCGGAGGAGAATCTTCATCTCGGCCATAGCCAGGCTAAAAAGATTAGCAAATAAAATAATAATGACAGCTAGCATCATGTGGTAAGCTTACTGTCGTCCAAGGCAGCCACGTCCCCCGCTAGAAAACGCAAAAAAGAGCCGGTTGCGATCTGCCTCATCGCCATCCTCAGCCAGCCAACGGTCTGGCAAAAAGGTGTCGGGTTGAGGGAAGACCTCCTTATCACAACGGTGAAGAGAGTAAGGCTGGCAGCTGACGATAGTGCCTCCTGGTAGCCAGTATCCATCCACTTCTCGACCCTCAGCCGGAACCACACGTGGCAGACTCATAGGAATAGAAGGAAATAGACGGAGTCCTTCCTTAACAACGGCATCGAGAAAAGGAGGTGAAGAACTAGCATCTGACAGTAGTTCCTCCTGCAACCGCTTTTGAATCGCCCTGTTTTCTTCCAAGGATAACAGCCACATCGTCCAGCACAACGCGTCGCCCGTGGTCTCTATTCCTGCTGCCATGTGGTCGAGACACTCTGCTGCCACGTCGATATCGCGTAAGCCAAATTTCTCATCCCGCAGCCGCGAGGTCAGAGTAAAATTCGCAGTGTCGGATTTTTGGGCCGCATCCAGCACAAAGGCCTTAGCACGCGGGATCTTGCGAGCCGGGGGGAGAAGTCCCAACATGTCGGCCATCTTGCCCAGGCTTGGATTGTAATACTCCAGAAGTCGCCCTAGTTGTTTAGTATATGGACGTCCTAGTCCTTTTAGATTCTAGACTATATCTTCACTCACGAACTAAACTGTTATCGAATGATACCTCGCGCATGATGGCCTCGCCCTCAACTTCATTAATTGAGTTGCTTCCATAGGGATGGAACAAGTGGTGTGTCACCCCATCAAAAGCGTAGCAATGTAGGTAGATCTAAGAATTAGTAGTGTCCAGTTTTTTTCTCCGTCACGCGAGTGATACTCACATAAATATCCACAACTTGGTTTGGCGACTCTCGGCACTTTGCCGTAAAACTACGGGCTCGCTCTTCTAGTCCTTCAATGGCATGTTCACGCATCACATTTGTGTTAGCGTAGCGATCGGCCACAATGCGCCGTCGTTTGCTGTGCCGCTCCCGGTCCAGAGTCGAAAACATGGTTGGGGTGTTGTACTGCTTGAAGAGGTCGTAAAACGCCGTCTTATCATACCCACTGCCTCGTGACATGTAGATCTCGCGCATGGCCTCAAGCGATGTAAAGGCCACTTCATTAGGTGCCAATCGCACTGCATTCCCGTATTCTTGGTGTAAGGCGTGAACATAGCGTGTGCGATTTCCGCGGAATTCTTGGTGCTTAAGAGGCAGAGAGGAAATGAGCGTCAACCGCGGACCGGGAACGGCTGCCAAAGGTGAAAAGAGTCGCTGGACTAGCACAACGGCTATGGCTAGAATGACGGCTGCCGCAGCAGAAATGAAAAGAATTGGCCAGGAGATCATTCTGAAATGGATGTTTGGGTAACCACGAATAAATGAGAAAATGGCTTGGCTGGGTGAGATATAAAGCAGTGAAGCTACATGTAGGCTGGCCAGAGACAATATTAATTTAGCACCGCATGGTCCCTCTATATTTTACTATCTGATGAGATTGAGGCCGGGAATAATATACGATTATTGAGCTCCGGCAGTTCATGCAGCTCTTGTCCATAAAAGGAATGTACAAGAGATCGTATCTTCTCATTATTAGTGGTCGAAAATCCATTAATTGATTTGGGAGATTCTCTACCCAATTCTGGCATCCAATTCGATTTGCCAATCGTCTAGAGAGTGCGGCGCAATGGTATGTATGTATGTATGTATGTACTCCGTACATAATGCTTTTTGCACACATATCTCATCATACTTCTTATCATTCGCTTATCATTCCATCGCTACCACCTTATACAGGCGTTGGCCAATCTCCACTTCGTCTCCGGTTTTCCAGCTACTGCAAGCGCTACGAGTTGTTTCTTCGACAAATGTGGCACTTTCCCGACACGCCATCGATGGTAGTTGGGAATGCGATTCCCCAAAAACATATCTTTGTTCCCAGTGAGGCGGTTGGCCCTCCACATCAACAAGCTCCTCTTTTATTACCGTAAAAGAACCATCCCGCCTCTGCTGCTCCATTGCGATGAACATTCTGCCCACACAGCCCACAAAGGCTGTGGAGTCCTCGTGGTCGCTTTGTAGGATCCAGTGGACCTGTGCGCCCTCTATAGGAAGGGCCCGCCACACCTCCTCATACGGAGTTATTTCGTTGTTCCTCTCGGAGCACGGCATAGACCCCGTTTCTAGATCGTCTCCATTGGGTAATTTTGTGAAGCTTCCTTCGTCCGGGTCGAACACATTTCTTGAATCGATGACATGGTACCACTTGCACCGCACTGTAGGGGGTTAGGAGTGACGACAGTGCAAAATGCAATGAAAAAATAAATAACTTACAAGGATCTAGAGATAAGATCTCCCTGCGGCCTGCAAAAGCCCAGTCAATTGTATTGTCGGCCTTGTTCACACGCAGGTCGATAAAGTTTGAGCCAACGCCCAGTACCGTTGTAATGGTGGGCTCGCTCGGTGGCTCATCGTGCCAGCGGATAGAAATGCGCGTGGACAACCTAGGTGCCATTGAAAAACCTTGAGCGATAAAATTGCCTTTCTAGTCGTTTCTTGTTCCTACCCCGTACTTTTCCTTCTTGACGTGCCTTGCAAAATGGCTCTAATATGCATCCTATTTAATACAGGATGGATCTCTTATAGATTCCTGATTAGGACTAGCCGTGCGTATAGACTACAGCGGGGAAGTTTGTCTTTTTGAAAATCGGAGAGGCAGATAAGATACAAAGCTTCGGTACCTAGCGAGCCGAGAAATATCCACAGATAAACACAAAGGCTAAACCAAAAAAAGAATTTGCATCCGACTGAGAGTAAGACTCAGATCAACGAAAGGCCTAGATAAACGTCAGACGAAGAGAATGCAAGGATACAAGGACGGTAAAGGAGAAGGACGTCGAGATAAGAAGCAACAAATAAATATCGTCAAGACGGATGCCAATGTAGCTATGAAAAATGGATTCTGTTCTACACCTTGTTTTCTAAGCTGATCGGCGAAAGAGGGAAAAGAAAGGCAAAACCGGCTGACAACAGAGGACACACCATCGCGCTCCCGTACTCAAACTAGGAAATGAGATCCAACAGTCTCGATCCTGAAAAGGCGGAGGCCATATCGTCTGCTGGGAGCACCTCTCCCATTCCCGAGAGCAATGATGTGGCAATTTCGCCTTCGAAAGAAGAAGGAGGCATTGAGCTTGGGATCAGTTCAGTCGTGATCACCGGCGTCGACGGACACCCTCTTGTTCTCAGACCGTCCCCCATTCGGGGCGACCCGCTGGACCCGCTCAACTGGCCCCTCTGGCGCAAATATACATGCATCATTATTGCCTGCTACAGCTACTTCTTGTTAACTTACTTGACTACGGCGCCCGTCCCGTCTTTTTTCCTGCTTGAGGACCAGTTCAATGCCACTTATGAGCAGACTAACTGGACATTTGCCATCTCCGCATTCGGGTTAATTTTCGGGCCCCTTTTGACCGCCGGACTGGCTGAAACCTACGGCCGTCGCATCTGCCTAATTGTCAGCACAGCCATAGCCTTGCTAGCCAGCGGGTGCACATCTATCCGCACACAGAACATCAGCGCGTACATGTTCGAGAGATTCTTGCAGGGACTAGGAGCTGGATCCGCCTGCAACTTGGGCTTGAGCATAATCAACGATTTGTCGTTTGAACATGAACGTGGACTACGCGTTGGTTTGTGGGCGCTCGCCGCCAATGTAGGCACACTCTTGGGAGGAGTTTGTGAGTTTATTAGACTCTTATAGTAAACCTATATTTTCCTGATGCTAATGAACAGTCGGTGGATTGATCGTCGCCGTTAACCAATTCTGGGTGGCTTATCATGTCACAATGGCTTTTGCTGTGCTCTTGTTATTGATTATCTTCGCACTACCTGAGACGCTTTATCCTCGAAAGTACATGCTCCAGTTGGAGGCCAAAGGCAGGCTTGCATCAGCTGAGGGGCTTCCTCGAACCAAAACACTACCCTATTTCGTATGGGATTTCCGTCCCTTCTCCTATATTTATGCAGAGAGGTATAATTTGCTTACATTTTCTCCAGAACTTCCAAAAAATCCCCGAAGTCCATCACGCCAAGTTCTGGATTCCTTGGGTTGTCGTCTTTAAGCTCTGGGCCTACCCAAATATCGTCCTTAGTATTATGGCCTACGTCTTTGGCCAGTACTGGTGGATCGTCGCCATCACAACGATGGAGCCACTCGCCTATGAAGAGCACTCACCTCAAATTCAAGGCGTGTTGTTTATTGGCCTGCTGGTTGGTGTGCTGTTTGCCGAAGTCTTCTGCTCGGGCCACATGACAGACAAGGTAGTCCTGCGCTTAGCGGCCCGCAATAACAACAAGCGAACACCCGAAATGCGCCTCTGGCTAGGACTGCCCGCTGCTGCGATCTCGGGTGTTGGATGTATTCTATGGGGCATATCGGTAGAGCATAGCTGGCACTGGGCCGCGGGCCAGGTTTCCTTCTTTTTGTGTATGTATTGGACCTTCGCTTGTTGTTTTTATCTTCTCCTCTCCGCTAACTTGTCAGACGCTCTAGGCCTTCAAATTGGAAATACAGTCGTGTCTGCCTATATGGTGGACAACTATCCCAGTTTTGCAAACGAGCTCTCTGTGTTCTATGGTGTTATTATCAATGTGGGTTCTAACTGACCAGCTAAATTCTCTCACTTTTCTTGCCTGGTACTAACACCTACAGCTGTCTGCTTTCCTTGTACCATGGTACATCTATGACTGGGTTGAAACAAGCAGTAAGTCTTCTCTTTTTTTTTTCGCGAAATAGCGTGGATTTTCTAACATAATTAGATTACACATGGACATTTTCGGTTCAGGGAATCCTCTGCTTTGTCATAGTGATACCAGTGTATGCAATTTTACTCAGATTTGGCCAGCGTTGGTGGAAGCCGGCTCAATTTGGTTCTCTAGATCATTTGTAGACTTTGTTAAGACTTAATAAATTTGCTAATGTTCACACCTTAAAAACATCTGGCGATGTGTTGACGTGACTTTGGAACGCAGAAAATACGCTTATAATGCCTACTTGCGCTCTTTGTCTCTAGGTATATGTCATTACAAATAGCTCGACTGCTAGCCCCTCATAGGGACGTCTCCCATCAAAGAAACAAGAGTAAGCAGGCCCCCCACACAATCGCAAATGCATTCCATTTCAAGTTTAGCGTCCGCCAGTGAGCAAAGAAAAAGATAACGTGCTCTAGGGCAACTTGTGGAGATATAAAGTGCTCGTGCGGCCGCCTGGTGGTAATATAAATCAGGACCTGATATGCTTTAGCAACACAGCGTAGAGTGAAGATCATTTCCTTCTCGCACAAAAAATTTATTCCGTAGACCATGAAGCCGTTATCTTTCTGCGCTCTGTCAGCCGTCCTGGCTTATGCTACCGGAGCCTCTGGCTGCCAGCACCATCACGACAACGACCGAGAATGGACAAAAGAAGAACTCGATGAGCTGGAAGCAAAATGGGGAACTGATGTAAGAGCTACAGTGATTATTCGTCCGTCATTTCTTGCGACAAATTTTATTAACAATAAACAAGTGGGGTTTCTCCGGTATCAGCACGTTTGCCCATTTGCCGCACGTCAAATGCTTGACCACGCCGTCAGCGGCATTTGACATTGGTATTTTAGGAGCTCCTTTCGACACAGCTGTGAGTTACCGACCAGGAGCTCGTTTTGGACCCCGAGCTATCCGAGCGGCGTCAGCTCGCCAGACGTCGTTCCGGGGCTTTAACCCGCGGGCGAACATAAATCCTTACCAGAGTTGGGCGAAGATTCTTGACTGCGGCGACATTCCCGTGACTCCCATGGACAATACCGTGGCCCTGACACAGATGGAAGCTGCTTTTGGAGAGCTGGGTAGCCGTCCCAGCAAAAGTGAAAGCCAGTTGCCGCCACGGCTCATCACTTTGGGAGGTGACCACTCAATTGCGCTGCCAGCTTTGCGTGCTCTTAAAGCCCGCTATGGCCCGCTTCGTGTGCTTCACTTCGATGCTCATCTCGACACCTGGCATCCAGCTAAGTACCCTTCCGCTTGGCCCAGCGACCAGGCCCATTTCAACCACGGCAGTATGTTCTGGCTAGCTGGCCAGGAGGGATTGTTGGCCAACTCGACCAGCACCCCATCACTGCACGCAGGACTCCGAACACGTCTCTCGGGTAACGATTTCGGCGATTGGGAAGATGACAGCGCACAGAACTGGGTGCGCCTGACAGCTGATGATATTGATGATGTGGGCACTGCAGGGATTATCCAGCGAATCCTCGACACATTTGGTACCGACGAAAACTCTCCCGTCTACCTCAGTGTCGACATTGACGTGTTGGATCCTGCATTTGCTCCTGGAACAGGTACGCCGGAGCCGGGGGGATGGACAACGCGCGAGTTCATCCGAATTCTACGTGGAATCGAAAGTCTCAATCTCGTCGGGGCAGATATTGTCGAGGTTAGCCCAGCTTACCAGGGGAATGGTGAAGAAACGGCTCTGGCTGCCGCCCAAATTGCATATGAGATCCTCAGCTCTATGGTGAAGCGAGGGCAGGTAGATATGGGAAGAACCCGGGAGCGCGTACGTGATGAACTCTGAATATGTAGTTATGAATGACGAAAAGGGAAAACAATTAAATAAAATAAACGAATAAATAAACCCCTACCTCAACTTTCTCATCCGAGGTTCTTGATGAATAGAATTAATCCTCTACTAGGTGCAAATCCAAGTATGCTAATGAGACGCGCAACTAAAGGTATGGTTCAGTGCACTGAAGGCTATGTACTAGCCATTCTGAATCGTTAGATACGGTAATTTGTGTTCTCTGATAAAGCTTGAATTACAGGACTGTGGCAGCAAGAAATAAAATCGGTACCACCATGTTGGTGGAAGTGAAGTGAACAACGCAAGCATTGCGTTGGCTCAATTCAAACATCTGAAAACTTTCAAAACGGAGACGGGTACAGAGTGACACATTTCTTAAGAGATGCGCCTTCATATAGGTGAAGCGACCGACCAGTGACGTACTATCCCAAGATGGTTAGCAAAAATCGGGGCCGGTGCAATGAACTGACTTGTATTATTTGTAAAATATGAAATTTTGGAATAGGCTCTGCTTACAATGTCATGCATAAATATTTCGCACCTTTGACGGAGGAATCCCGAGAAGCCCGAGAAGCTCGAAGTCTGAGACCATGAAAATCAAATTATGGGGGTATTTGAAGAAAGCATATAAAAAAAACAAGTAACTATTGAAATATTCAACACTAAAATGCAGAGATCATTACAGCCTTGCTCAATATTACCACCTTGTAGATCGATCTTCGTATTAGGTAATTGTACGTCCGTTGTGGATTTTTCCTGTGAAAAATTACAAAATTTGATTGCTGATTAGAAAGTATTATTGTCTGATTTTTCAAACACTTCTGTGTATCCACATATGACAACGAAAAAAATACAGCTGTATACATAATATATCACATATAACTATAATATAAGTCGCAGACATTATGACATTAAAATTAGCCTAAAGGGGAATGAGTAAAATGTGATAAGTCTTCTTTGAATCCCTCGAGATGATGCTCAAAGAACAGTCTTATAAGCCAATATCTGAGACCCTAACTCTTATTATTATTATCTTCGCGCGTTGGCCGTCGGGAATCGGATAGATCATACAACCTATTCTAGAGAAGGCAAGGTGTTGTGTGCCTTTGCTTTATCGTGATGCAGCAGAGGATTACGTTATTATCTCGCGGCCGGTCATTGTTTGCTCAATACAACGAAGACGAAAATATTGGTTCTTAGATTTCACGAAATTTGTGTCTATCGGTAAGATATTTATTGTCGTTTTTGGTTTTTCAACATTTATCTGTCAAATATGATGATGTAGGGAACATTTCTGTCTTTATGGTAACCACTGAAAGTATGTTCAAAGCGGAAAGCTGAGGTGACAAAACTGGGCAGGCTTTGCGCAATAATACTAATAAATAGTACAGCTAGACTAGTAGATTTTGTATATAATTCTTGATATAATATATCCATAAAACTCTCATTTCTGGTTTGAGAAGTTGAGCAAATCTTGTTTCAAGTGCGATTTAAAGTTTTGCATGTAGAGTTCTAGACCGCTCCTGCATGGGCATCTAACAAGTCTCTCACTTCTTGGAAAATTTTGAGAATGGACGGCGACTGGGCCTCGATATCCTTCTTGGTGTCCTCGCCCAACTTACCCTCAGCCATCGCGAGATTCAAGTCAGGCCCTACACCACTGTGAAAGGACAAAGCAGGACGAGTTTCTGCGACGCGCAATTTCATGCCTTTTAGCGTACCATTGAGATGGTCGCTTGCCGTAGTCCCTCCTTTGATACCATAGCTGACGATGCCTGCCGGCTTGCCTGTCCATTCGTTGTATAAGTAATCGATGGCATTTTTCGTGCCACCTGCTAGACCAAAGTTATACTCTGGAATAACCAGAATGTAGCCATCATATTTGGCGATTTCTTTGCTCCACGCAATCGTATGGGCGTGGACAAAAGAACTTTTGAAAGGTACCATGGCTGGTATGACTTCTTCGTCGTAAACGGGCAGGTTGAAGTCAGCAACGTCAACGGATGACAGTTCTACGCCGTCTTTGGCATTCGGGCCATTTGATATGATGTCTTTGACTAGAGCAGCGACCTTCGGTCCAACGCGAGGTTTTCGGGTGCTGAACGAAATAATTGCAAATTTCTTTATGGCCGACATACTGAATGAAATTGGTGCGATATATGATGGCAGACACAGATGACAGGGGTGTTAGGTGTGTGGTGTTTAGGAGTTCAAATAATAAAGAGAATCGCAGAAAGAGATATGTTGATTGAAAGAAAGAGGGAACCTTGTTCTGCGTATATAAATAAAAGTGTTCGTATACCAATATCTCGCCACAGTTGATTGTAGAGCGCTGCAGCTTGCGAAAAGACCAAAAAAAAAGAAGAAGGAAAGAGAACCCCCTTTTAAGTTATCTGAGAGGTAGTAATATATTCTGGGTAGCTGGACAAGTTACCTACGCGCCATCACAAAGGAGCAAGTATAGACATTTGTAGCTAAGTATTGTTTAGAGCACTTCTCTAAAGTATTTGTGCAGCTCCTTTGGTACATTTTAAGGCTTTCTATCATCACAATATGGTATAATGGCCCGAGTATGCACCTGTAAATACCCCGAGACGACGTGCTTCTCATAGCTCCTACTTCTGATTTTGAAGTATAGATCAACCGACACAATTTGTCGCATCTTGATGTTTAGTTTTGGCATCTGATAAGCATTCGGAGTACGGAGGAGTACGGAGTACGAAAGCTGCCCGCATTACAAACAGACTCGCTATTAAATCCGCACTAGCTACATTTGGATGCCGCGCGGCACGATAAGACCCTCCAATGGCCATTTGTAGCTTGGGCAATTACTCTTCATGAATGAGTGGTCGAGTAATATGCTATTTAAAGTATGACCGTAGATTAGCTATGAGGGCACATAGAAGCAGTTTGAGTGAAATTTATACCTTTACCTCTCTCTCGTGTCCTCAGTAAAAGTTCGCGACTACCGCTAGGTTTGGCAATTCAAGCACCCTTTGAAGTGGCGTTCTCGTCAAATGGGGATCAACTACTTTAGCAAAAGCATAGTGATGTTTTTGAGATATCTCCCTGGACGTTTCTTCAGTTGAGTATCGCTCTAAGAGCTGCTTCTAAGTTTGCTGACAACGTTATTTTGGACCATTTGGTATCCGCGATCAGATACTTGGAGTCCAGAGACAAAAAAAATGTAATCAAGAATTATGTAACATACTTAGGCACAAGCGACCTCATTTGTCTTTCGCTTTATAGGATCGTGAGAACTTAATTTATGAGTACGCAAGATACCTTGCTCAAGAATAGTAGTTTTCATAATAGCAACACTTATTGCTCCGAAAAAAAATTCATCCTGTTATTCAGTTGACTTTCGCCTGTAGATTTAGAGCAGAATAACTTCTATGCCAGCCTTTTATCTCATTTGCTACCAGTAATTGCCGCTTCTTTATCGGCAGCTAGAATCTTCTGTATAGCTGGTCGATTTGTGCAACGCTTCCACCAAGCATTGACAGCCTCGTGATTGACGACGATGTGTCCATACCCACACGCAAAAAGCCTTTGAATCAGAGGAATGTAGTAGATGTCCACAAGAGTAAAATTATTTCCAGCCATATAATCTCTTTCGTGTAAGAGATCCTCTACAACGTCGAAAAACAACCCGACTGATTGTAGTGCGTTTGAGACAATAGCATCATCAGGAAGCAGTCCCATGAATCTCTTAGCAAATTTCTCAAACGCAATTCTTCCTGCAGGCTCTGCAAAATAAAGCATTTCTACACTCTGTGCCTGGTCGAACAATGCCACAGCCTCGGTATCGGTCTCGGGAGGTAGGAGTGGAAAGTTGTACTTTGTAGCAAGATATTTGCAGATTGCACGACTCTCATAGAGGGTAAGTCCTTCCGCGAAAGTTATGACGGGTATTTTCCCCCACGGATGACGCATCTTGTGCTCTGTAGACTGTGGGTGACGCCGTTAGCTTCAATGGTAACCGAAAAAATTATAAATGACCGAGGTAATATTCTGTAGACAAGGGGAGACTTGGAGACTTAGTACGAAGAAACCGTGTCATCTTCCAAGGAAAACGCCTCTCCGACCCCCCTCTTACTTTTTGTTGCCCATTTTGAATATTAAGAAACACAAGTTGATAATCAGTAAAGCCGCCTTCGGCGAGAGTGAGGCGAACACGATCAGTGTTTGTCGAGCCACGTGCTCCATACAGCGTAAATTCTGGCATTTTCGAACTGCGTAGGAGTTTCACCAAGAACCTACTGTGATTTCCGAACGTCGACATTTTGTGAGGGCTCATGTCAAGAATCGAGGCAACAGCTCGATATATACTCCGCACGCCATCGTCATTACGTCGAGAGCAAAACCCAACAGCATCCCCAGAACTCGGATGTCTTACTTCTACAGGAGATAATTGGCATTTGTTCATTAGATACGGGGAAATTGATTCGCTCTCAGCCTGTACTGGACGTTTCAACAGCAGCACGGGCGGATGGTTGGTGGGTTCGCTTTTGCTACCTAATCTGGTTAGTGCTGATTCTTTGTCTTGCATTCTATGTTCGGTTTCCTGAAAACGCAGGCAAGGCGGGCAAATAATATTACAGGTTTCTTCCCAGTAAGGGACTGACTAGTGTTTCAATGCACCGCTGCCAGGAGTATCCTTGTGGGTCTTCTGCCTATTCTAACCACCACATCTGAAAGCAATCTCATGTACTCCGTACTTAGGAGTAATATCGCGCTTGACGCCAGGCAGCCCGGTTCTTTTCCCTCGTGCTTCCGAAGATACACGGAACCGCATTGTCTAATTCGCTCGATCGGATTTATTGCTCTCTACAATCATTCCTCTCGTCTAAAGAGTGCTGATGAGAACGCGATTGTCCGTCCGCATCCAAGGATGGCCAAAAACAATGCCCCAGATAAATTGAACAGCACAGGCCGGGCCAAGGTGAAAACTGGTTGTGCTACTTGCAGGTTAGTTACAGCGGATAGAGCACACCGCCGGTCCGCCCCCTTAGATTGTGAGTTGAGACGAGAGACCATCTCTGCGGCGGTTGTGCTGACCTAGCAACAGGATTAGGAAAATCAAGTGCGACGAAGCAAAGCCGTTCTGCCAGAAGTGTGTTAGCACTGGCCGTAACTGTGATGGCTACGATTCACCTTTCAGAATTTTTAACAGCCAACTCGTCAACCAAACCCACGCTAGCAGGATCAAGTTAGATGCTGGTTTGCAACGTATCTGGCATCCGATCATTGCGATCGCCCCTAATGATGTTGAATTTCTCAATCGTTGCTTCTCAACCAAAACTTTGTTCAACGTGGAACTAGACTGTGATGAAGAAGCTAAGAATGTCCTCCAAGCTAGCCTGGTTCATCTACCTACGCGGCAAGCAGTCTCATCTCTCAGACTTCTTCGAGAGGACCTCGAGACATCTGGAGACGGTCCAGCGTCTGTCGCGCAACCGAGCAGGAACTACTGTGACGGCCTCCAGCTCTACTGCAGGGCCTTGGGGGGTCTTGCATCTAACTTACAGTCTCTTAGCTCTGACAGATTGGAATCAGCACTACTTTGCTGTCAAGTATTTATCAGCATTGAACAAGTGCGGAAGAATTACGCTGCTATGGCCCAGCATATTATTCGAGGGCTCAGGATCATGCGCGAATATCGCGCATGGCCAGGAATTGTCAATGCAAGCGAACTGGTACAACCGAACCCCAAAAGATTACCATTTTTGGATGTTTTCATCATCAAGCTATTCGCTGCACCATGTAAATTTGCGGATCCTCCAGTAGCAGCCGATTCAACCGGGATGATGCCCTCTGCGTGTTTGACTGCACCTTCTGAGCACCAAGTGCTAGTTAAACCTCGCAATCTTCGCACAATTGTACCCGACATGCGGACAAAGCTTACAAAGATCTCTGCACTGACAGTTGAATTTTTGCACAAAGTTTCTCAAATTGAATTGATAGATAACACTCCTCGACTACTATCTGGAAAAGCAGCTCTATTGGATTCTTTACAACTGTGGCTTGTTGAATTTGAATTCATCCAGGCGGAGATCGAACCGTCTGGTTCTGAGTCTATCTCAGTGTCATTCTTGCGCTTATTCCATCTGGTGTTAAAAATTGTCCTCTTGGGGGCTCTGGACTGGTCATCAGACCTTGATTCCGAACTGCAGATTGAGAGCGTTCGATTTCAGAGCCTAGCTAATAATATAGGTGAAAGAGTTAAAACTTACAGAACATGTAGAGGGAGGGATGGTGATGTAGGGGGAAATGCTATTTGAGGTAATAGCGATATTTGCGGTGAAAACGTCGTAAATATTTCCCAGTCATTCAGCCTATTCCCGTGTTTTCATGATTAATATGATTTACTCGCTCTATTGCTAACAACCCATTATCCCACACGAAAAAGCTCACCAGGAAATTTCCCTTCAAGAAGTAAGCCTCTACAGTCCCTGCTCTAGCCTGCTTAGAGGGTGTGCTTTCATGTACTCCTGTGGCACAATTTGTGTTTTATTTAGACTAATCGACTGAGGTTACCGTGGCCAATTAACCTGCAAAGATTCTCTTAAAATCATGAAATATGCTGTGATATCTGCCTAAGGTTACCGTCAGTCCAGACCGAGCAATACGATGTTGTTCTTTGGTACTGAATGGCTGCGTTTTATTTTTATTTTTATTTTATTTTATTTTTTTAAATAACTGGTTATATGGTATCTCTTTACGCCCCTGAATTTTTTATATTTGGTATTCTATATTTTACTCTTTGTTTTATAATGTCTTTACTTTATATATTGAGTCGTAGGCGTGGGGACCCCCTGCGCAGTGCTGGAGAGATGTGGAGGATTTAACTGTCTGAAGCTATTCTACCCTCTCTCACCGCCCTAGGGCCATACAAAAGGGAGTTCCAGACTTTTTGCTCCTTTTAGGTGGGATTGTAGAAACGTTATGAATTATTAAGATATTTACTTGGGTGCTATGGAGACGCTTTTATCTAAAACCCCTGCAAGTGATCCATAGGAACAAAAAAATACGTACAGCTTCTGAAGTAAAAAAAGTAGCCACTGATCAACCCTGGCCGCCCTGACTATGCCACTTGTCCCAGCAATTCCTCGTTGAGTTTTTGTACAACGTAAATTTAGATGTACACAGAAGTTTGCAGTGGATACACTAAAAATTGTGTTGGGTTATGCTTAGTATGTCAGCGAGTGCATAACTCTGACCAATCAGAGGCCAGTATTCTAGGGGCCTTAGGCATATATATCGCATAGATAGATAGTGAGGCAATCAGCCGTAGACCACTTAGTTGGGCTCAATCAACAAGACAATGCATTCTCCACAACTGCGCTGACAGAGTCCTTCCATCACCTCACAAAACACTGTATTAACATACTTAACATACTGTAGACTTTGTACTGTGTACACACTATTAGAGAGGGCTTCTCTCTATAACTGCTTCTTCGCTAATTTCTGCCTTTTGAATTAATGGCTCTAACCCACCTGGATTTGACATCTATAATATGAGTAGCTTATGCTTATACGACTTATACGGATAGCCACACCCATAGATGTTCATTGGGCTGTATGGTGTGCTATTTAGCCGATTGTGGCCTGCTACAGCTCACTGTCAAAAGTGTGCCTTGTGTCACTGCCTTAGCTGGCTTCGTGGCATGTTGCTCGATTGTTTTTGTTCAATTTGGGCCACCTAATAATAGTGTCACGAACAAAGAAAAGAAACGTAATTCTTCATACCTACTCAATAGAAAGTATGCATCAATATCCTCGTGTGGGATAAGGCAGAAAACGACGTGCATATGTAGGCTCCCTGGGCAACAATAGAACTTCAGTGTATTCTCCTAAACCGCACATGTTGAACATAAACAAAGTGCAAGCTTAGGCTGACTGATTTGATTGCTACAATAGTATGAAGCGGCCGCGGACGTAGTGGTGTGTTTAGAGCATGCACTCTTTAAACCAACGTACTGGTATGCCTAGAATGTGCACTTTTAAAGCAAACCGGGGAGCTGTCGCGATCGTGGTAAGATCCTTGCTCAGACCCCGCAAAGCTTAGCATATGGTTAACCCTACAAAAGCCCTTTCGCTGCTACGGAGGTCCTTGAGAGCAGCATTCCATATTTCACCGCTTCTGACACTACGGCAAGCTAGCCATCAACTTTCGGACACCACTTAAAATTTCAATCGTCACGGATATCGCAAAGCAGACGTCAACAAATATGTCTGTCGGGGGTGCAATAGCAGCGGCCAAGGTGGGAATTGATTTCGCACCTTTGCCAAATGCTATAAACTTAACTCAAACCAGTACAGGTTTGGTTCAGGATGTTGCAGATGTGGCTCAGAACAGATCAGCTTTGGCTCAGAATGCTCCAGCTCTGGCTTCAGGTTTTACAGGTGTGACTCTGAACGTTACAAGTGTGGTTGTGGGTGCCACAGGCGCGGCTCAGACTGCTGCAAATGTAGGTCTAGGTCAAGACGTTGCAGGTTTAGCCCAGAATGTTGTTGGCCTTGCCTGGAGAGCTGGAGCATACTTGTACAACTCGTCTGAGTTGGATAGTAAGCTCGCTCAGTGCATGAAGGAGTATCAACAGACAGAGTATCTCGAGGCGTCTTCCACCGCTTCAATCCCAAAATCGACAATCTGGAAAACTACTCCGGCCTTTCGAGAAGCAAGATTCTTACTCAAAGTCTACAAAGATATCGAACGGTACATTGTAGACCAAGCTATAACGGATGCCGAGCTTCGCAGTTTGAATTGGCAGGCTACCGTGACTATTTACGAAGAGCGCAATTTGCCAAACATCATCAGCCGCCTTTCTCAATGTTGCATTTCTGCCAGAATACGAGATATTACTAGGACCGATCTGGAGCAGCGCTTCAACATAGTCAGCCTTGCTCGTATCGGAAACGTTGTGCTCTCAAATGCATTTGCCGTGGAGAGAGAAATGCGAAGTCGGCGCCTGAGGGCTGGGCTTCCCCAAGAAGAACATCGCGTTGTCCCAATTCTTGGACGTCTATTGAGCTTATTGCCTCTATGTGGCATATACGAGATCAGCCTCTCAGATATAGGTACGATTGTCGCGCCCGCCATGAAAGCCTTGGCACTGACCTAGATAGCAATTATTCTCGGCAAGGCGGCCATGTTCGAAACTGTCGCCAGATCTCGAATCGCTGCTCTGAGAGGGCAACACGCTACCCAGGTCATGAACTCCTTGCTATTTGGAGGCAGCACGCAAAGCACAGCTAAAGGCTTCGCACAGCTGGCTCCGACATTCAAAGGCGAACGTGTAGTGGCCGGCCGCATCGACGGAAACGGACAACCACAATTTGCGGACGCCAATGTCGCAAAATTTTGCCGGTTTTCTGGATCCGTGGATCAGAAGCATGCAACCGCTGGAACTCGGATCTACATGCTGGACGGCTGGGCGAACCTTATCGCGCAAAGAGAGGCTCTCTCTCGAGACCGGTCTGGCTCTCAAAGTAATTCACCTAGCACAGCAACTGATATTCATGGAAACAAATTCGTGTATCCTGGCACACCTGGTCAGATAACGTTCACTGTGAAAGAATTACCCGGTGGAAGTCTTATGGCCAAGCCCCGGAAATTTGGTGGCTATGACTACTTATGCTCAGCATACTATAACAAAGGCCGCAGCAGCTCAAGGGCGACTGGTGAAGAGAAGCACTTTGGAGGCATGGTCGGACCTATCAACTGCGACTGTATTGGTCTGGATAGGAACAAAGGACAACTAACTGGGACTGGGAGGTACGGAGAGAGACTGCCGATTGTCAATCGCACCTTTGTAGGGAATTCCATCGAACACACCAAACGACTCGCGCGAGAAAAACTTTCAATCCTATGGTGCTCTGGAGACTGGCCCATGGGCGTTTTCTTTATGCAAACACTGCCTCAAAGCTCCTATCTCCAAGGCCGAGGAGAATGCCTGCATTGTGCGCTTGAAAATGCTGCTTTAGCCGGTTGTGCAGAAGTGATTGCCTGTGGAGGCGGACGGGCCTCGGCCGAAGCCAGAATTGGTTGAAAAAAAAAAAGGAAGAGTATCAAATCCGATGAACAGGGGGCTAGTCAAGACACACAGAATTGCGTGCATATGAAGTTTTCAACAAACTTCATATAGGACATGAAGAAAGACGCATTCAACAGCTGTCTAGGATATACACCTAGGCTCCATACCTCTAGGAAAAGAATCAAACTATTTCCATGAAAGAAGCTAGAAGAAAATAAAAAAGAAGGGAAAGAAGTCAAGAATACAAGAGAGAGATGTCGAGAAAGAAGAGCTGTATCTATATGCGGTCGTCGGAGAGGCAGCGAGGGCGGGGCCAATCAGCAACAAGCATACAGTGCCACATTTCCCGGTTGGGACAGTCGCCGACTCTGGCGCCCACAACACTGTGTTCAAACTTACAATTTAAGTTATTATTAAATTACATATACTTCTGTGCTACTCAGGAGGCTATATTGTTCCTGCTACACTACTCTAATCCTTCTATCCTAAAAACATAAAACCCTCCAAGACTAATCATCTTAACAAGGCCCTTCTCACCAGACAGTAGCATTGTAACATAAGTAGCGAACGTGTATCGCCTCTTCTCCTATTCCGTGGTTAAAATAATGACTAACAATATAACAAGAATAACCCCGAATGTATTCACTACAACCTTCTTTAAGAAGTCTGTCTACGCGAGCACACCAAAGCCAGGCGTGTTTCCTCAAGCACTGATCTCGAACTCGTCTTTGCCCCGAGCGATTTTTGAAAAATCAATTTCCATCCACGAATTGAAGCCCTTCTACAATACGACGATAAGTTCCCTGGAGACACATATGCGTGTGAAGAAACGGGAGTCGATACATCCATTGAGTGAAGTCTGTCGACACCTCTCTTTTTATAGACCTACAATAACAAACGCGTAATCTCTGTCCTTTGCGATATCTTGTATTGCCGCCAGGAGCTTTTGTTGTGACCCATATTCGGCCTCAGGTTACTAAATCATTTAGGTCAGGGGGATCTTCGCCTCATAAAATAATTTGGGCATTGCCTAATTAGGCGGTTAGTGAGCGCCCGATAGACACACAGGTCTAATCCTATTCGAATTAATTCAACACCAATATTGTCACCAAAACAAACAACAAAATGGCCTCCCTCCCTGCCTCCTTCCCTGCCTCCCGGAGCCGAATACGAATCACGAGAAGCCCTCCTTCAGTAAATCAATCAGTGGGCAACGCCTCGCGGTTGTCCTTTGTTATTAGTCGGTCAAACAAGGAAGGTTCCGGCAGACTTACTTGCTTCTGTGCCTGTGATGATTTGGCGCACCACCAGACCCAACGAAAGTATGACCAAGGCATACTACGACTAGAAAGACTGGCTGGCTATACTCTGTCTTGGCTAAAGTATCAGCAGATGACTCTTAAGTCCTGAAGCAGCGGCTTGATCGGTATTCTGCATATAACCATGATCTTAGTACAAACCCTGCCGCTCATTCTGCCCACTCCGTTGTCTCAGCCTCTGAAAAGGATTTAATTTCGAGCAGTGTTACTGCAGGTTTGACACCAAAAGAGGTCTAGTCACTTCTTCGAATTCATCACCAGTCTTTGATTACCTGGCAAGATATTTAGAACTAAATTGCTGAAGTGGGGCGGCAACGTTACCAAGGCTTAAGCCCTACACATGCCTTTGTTATTGGCCTGCAAGATAATGATTTTTGGAGCTGTCTTGAGGTAGATTTAAACAGTCGTATTGCTTTCGTATTTTATCTGGAGAAACCTAAGCTGACTGTTGAGTTAATGGAGTTATTGCCGCCTGTCTCGCCAGCCCACTCCCGCCGTCCATTACAGTACCAGCAGGCAGATTACGAACTGCCAGCAACAGACATACATCCGCCCTGCCTGAATGTCAGGATCGCCTGGAGACTCGCGTATCCACGATCTGATTCTCGAGGCATTTTGGGCTGCAAAGTATGCCAGCTTGGGCAAGCGGGAAGCCATTCAGCTGGCGTCAAAAACGTCGAGCTTGCCCCGAGCCCCACACCTAGCAAGGATCTTATCACCTTGGAGGGCAAACCCCTTCAGTTTGGCACAATGGCCCTTGCTTTCCAAGAAAGTGCCGAAGGAGGGAAGCTGAAGCTGGACAGCTGCTGGCCAATGATGGCGATATGTAGGCTGGAAGCCATTTTTTTTTTGACCCAGCTATCATTACGTAGGTTGAGTCTACAGGCTTATTTTAGTAGTTTAAACAATTCTTGGCCAGACCCAAGTGTCTAAAAACAGTTAACCTTATACGTAGTTCTTTATGCTGTCTACTAGAATAAATGCTATGGCCAGTCTATAATTCAGAAGCTTAATGGCAATGACTTCACGCAGGCGAGCAATGACGCATTTTATTACGCCTGCATTATGCTCGCGCCCACTGAGGATGAACGTGGTCAAGGCATTCAAAATAGCAATTAAAGCACACCCACCACCTTGGTTCGTTGGTCGGTAAGATGGTTTCGCAGTTGCCACGTGCGACTGGATGGCAAGCCAACCGAGCGATCTCACTCTTGGCACGATCTTCGAGAAATGTCTGTATCGAATCCGGGCTTTTCGCTGCGCATAAGCGACACACGTCTTTCATTTGTACTTCAGAATTGCGAGGCTGTCCCTTTTCTACATGGAGCGAGCAGGAATTGAAAATATCGTAATGATCGGGACGACATCTTGCTAGTCTGCAGCACTAGGTGAAGTAGCATCGCCGGCAGTATGCTCGGCAGCTCTTTAGATGCTGGGATGCTTGCGACTCTTTTATAGAGATTCTAGTCGAACAGCTCTTGATTCGGATAATTAGCACAAAATGTGATTTCGGTCCCGCTGTCAGGGAAGCCCAGAGGGAATGTACTTTGCCTATCTGGATTCCGCATAGGTTGCACGACGACTTAGTCCCTGCGTCGTAGGCGTAGAGCCGGAGGAGGTCTAGCTGCGCCTCTGTGGCTGACTCTCCTAGAAACTTGGTGCGAATGGCTTCGGAGGATAAGGTCATGCTCAATAGGTCGGCGAAGTGCAGATATTTAGAGATCGCAACAAGCGCAACGTACGGAAGAGGTTGAACCCTTCTAGCTATATCCTTGTCTTTGCGCGCATTGTCTTTCCCTTCCAAGACTCTAGCATGATTTTGTCTACCAACCTTTCTCCGGTTCTAAAGATACTTGTGTAGATATCCCGAGGAAAATCGATAGAACGGCGAAATGAGACGCAAAAGTAACAGAAGAGGAGAAATAATAATAATATAGGGAAGCAACAAAGGAAATAGACGCTCCTTGATGTCGACTTGGCGAGAAGAATTATAACCTTATCCTAAAAACGAAATATCGTCGTAATCTGTGCAAATACAGCCTACACAAAGCCCGAGCAATATGTTCACTACGGCGCTGAAAAGGTAGACCACACTTTCAAGACGAAGACCAGTTAGCAAGAGAGTCCCCTAGCGGAGAGCAACGGACTGAGCCAGATGAGCGCCTGGACCCACCTTACACCAATTCCGTAGGCATGGACTCGGACCATACCGTGGCAGATATCATCCGGCTAGTACGGGATCGTCCCGTTTAGCAGCATGGTCGTGAGACTCGCTGCCACGAAGAAATTGCAGCCATCTGTCCCGTTCTTCCAATCTACTGCCGAATTGCAAGGACCGTATGAGCCGGGGAGAAACCTAGATGCTTTGGAAACGCCAACTAGAAGGCCAACAGCCAGGAGCAGGTCGGCAAAGCCGATGAGAGGTAGACGGTTTCCTGGAACAAGGGGCGACGGCAAGAACATGACGCAATTCCAGACGAGCGTGGCCACGCCCTAGAACATGTAGCAAACAATAAGTTAACATAAACGGTGGCGTCGCCAAAAGGTAGAGAAAGAAAAGGTACGTACAGTTTTACCCGCTACATCCAACCCGCGTAGGAAGACCTGACCATTTGGGAAAACCTCGACGTGTGATACTTCCTCCGCGACGTGGTAGACATGTAAGCCTTCGGTGGCAAGGATACAAGCTGGCAAAAAACAGGCAAAGCGGATAATGGACGAGAAAAATCCTTCAAAGAGCATGACGCCAATTGAAGATGTAAATGCGGATGCGAGCAACCGTTGTACAGATCGGGAGTGAAAAAGTCCTAATCAGCGAAGGAAAATGACGCAACAATGATTGGGCCCAGAAAAAAGCTTCCTTTATATGTCGCTTCACGGATGAAACTAGTCTCAGAAACTCGTAACGGTGTCTTGGATAAGAGGCAGCTGAGGCTTGTGTTCGGGGTTTCTTGCTACAGTCGCCGTTCTTTGTTTCGATCGCGTGACTTCGAAAAGATAAAGACCCAGAGAGATGTTGCTGAGGCCAATTAGGTAGTGAGGCTGACTCGAAGGTGGTGCACTTCGAATTCTCTCATTGATGAGTGCTGTAGTGTTCGGGCACAGCATCCTGCAGGTTATCGTATGCTGCGTATCTTTATTTTATTGGCTCAACTACTTGGGCTAAGCTTTGAGTGTTTCTGCCTGAGGAGCTGCCTATTTTGTAGACGCTGGCTGGACAGGGAATTTTTGCTTTTGGCAAACACAAAGTGTCCAAGTCAAAAAATCTGTCTGTATTGGTCCCTACACACAGCTTGAATTTGACTTCTGTAAAACCACCGCAATGTCTAGAGATTCTAGTCTCCGATAAACTCATAGGCGACTGATTGTATCGCACGAAAGTTAAATCTTCTCTATGAGACCAAAGTCCTTCTAAGAGACACACCACTTGAAACAAAGTACATCAAAAATGGTAGTTCGTGGACGTCGGCCAGAACAGCAGTTTCTCTCTTTACATGAATATCCTCTTTGGGCTGTGGCTCTCTCAGCTGAATGTAGCTAGCTGCGTGGATATCTGGCTTTTTCGTATGTCATTACTTAATGACACCAATGATCAACTGAATATGGCTGTAGAGAACTTGCACGTAAGCATTGACTAGTTCATGGTTCTCTGTCTTGCCGATACTTAATCTCAGCGATGCTCACCCCCTCTGTCTCTAGACAAGTCAGCGGTCAAGTGGTCGTAATTTTCCTGCCTTATACGATAATGCTTGATAGATACTAGGACCTCGCTAATTTACCCTTGAGCACTTTATAAGAAATATAAGGTTCTCTAACAGGAGCGCAGGGGGATTTACCCTTCTGCGTTAGTGCAGTGGCCTCGTTTTAGATAACATGTGGAAGCAAAAGGGAATTGGAAATGTGCTACCGCAAGGGCAAAATTGAAGAAAACAAAGCCAACCATGTCTGCCAGACGATGAGCTAAAAATACGCAGCGAAAGGAGCGAATGCAGCTGTTGTCTAATCGCCCCCCTTTAACAGTGTCAAAGGAATTAAATAAGAGAAGTAGGAAATCGTATAACGGTACAGAAAACCAACGTAGAGCTTTGTATAAGTTTCGGGACGCTTGCTGTAATTAGCTGATATCACTTTTCTGTACTAGGCCCAAGATTCACTGGTATAACAAAACAAAAAGATGAGATACATCCAGCAGGGTCCACAAAAGTGACTTCGTTTGAAAAAAGTCGATATAAAAATGGTGGGTTGGGGATGGCGTCGGGGGTCGGATTTTGTGGTCGCGAATAAAATATAAAATTCAAACTCTATTCTCTTTTTCTTGTCGGGGTTTTGGAGTTAGAGGGATCGGTATTACGGCGTTGGCAACTATTTCAATGGGGTCCTAAGCCCGCCCGCCGAGAAGACCAATGTTTGTCTACTTACTGACGTCACAAGATGCCGTCTCAGCGATGTCGAGAACTGAAATTTGGTCTCTTAGTCGTAGGATATATATATATAAAGTCTAGATATCCCGACAGCTTTTTGAAGAAGCATACTGCCATCAGTAGTTTATCATCTCCAATAAGTTGCCTTCTGCCGTGCACACCTCACAGAAGTTGTAACTCCTTGTCACTATTGCATTTCTCGGCCACCGCCAAAATGTCAACAGCAGAGAAAGTTTTCTTCCTCTCCCGCGGCTACAAACTCACCGCCCTGCTCCATCTTCCTACGCCGGGAGCCCCAGACCGCTCTGGAGCAGCTGTCGTGATTGCCCACCCGTGGACTTCTATCAAGGAGCAGTCTCCGGCCAACTACGCTCGCGTGCTGACCGACGCAGGGTTCGCGTGCCTCACCTATGACGCCGCATATAAGGGAGAGTCCGAGGGCGAGCCGCGCGACCTCGAGGACCCGTACCAGCGGGTGGAGGACGTCAAGTGCGCCGTCACCTACCTGCACGGCCGCGCGGAGGTCGATCGCGGCAAGGTCGGCGTCTTGGGCATCTGCGCGTCCGGCGGATACGCACCTTTTGCGGCGCAGACGGACCTGCGCATTCGGGCAGTCGCCACCGCCGCGGCCGTCTGCGTCGGGACCATGGCCCGGCGCGGCTTCGACAGAGACTCGACCACGGCCGAGATCCTGCGGGGCCAGCTGGAGGCGGCCGCGCAGGACCGCAACTCGGATGTCGGTGCGGGCGATAGGGTGCCCGCCGTACGCTTGCTCCCGGAGAATTTCGAAGACGCCGCGTCCCTGCCCGCGTCCTTCCGCGATCTGGCGTCGTACTACCGCACGCCGCGGGCGTACCACCCGCGGGCGACTTACACGACGATCCCGCGCAGCTGGGACATCATGGCGAACTTTGACGCGTTTGCGCACGTTGACATGATCAGCCCACGCCCGCTGCTCATGATTACAGGCACAAAGGCGGCGGCGAAGTGGTTCAGCGAAGACGCCGTGAAAAAGGCCAAAGAGCCGGCGGAGCTAGTCGTTCTTGACGGACTCACGCATGCGGATCTGTATGACAAAGTTGACGATGCTGGTGCAAAATGTGTCGAATTCTTTGTGAAATACCTGACTTAGATTTATCTTACTTGTTTACCCTAGTTCTTCACACTTAAATGAATTTATATGTTAAAAGTATTTACACCTTACGATGCCTCTCCTCATCTTGATCGAAAAGGAAATTAATGCAAAAAACCATATAGTACGTGCTTGGCGAATTTCCTGTATCTCCTAGAAGACTATGTCAAATGTACTAGCTTATCTTACATGATCATAAGTGGCCATCATAATTGATTTCTTGTATTTAGTTAACTTGTTTCTAGATCTGCCAGAGAGCAGACGCGAGATGTTCTGACCGAGGCCCAGGATATTGCAAAAGAGCCAGGCCGCCGCGAAGATGTGTATCCATCGAGGCTCTGTGCCCCTGTACTCCCTCGACATAGATAAACAAAATACTTGCAATGGTAGCGAGTTCTATGCTCTTCATGGAGCTGTCAAGACAGTTGTTCAGAGAGCGTATAGCTAAAGTGTATCGGGTAAGAGAATACTCAGCAGCAGACCTAGTACCATGCACCGGGTCGTGCCAAGAGAGCGTGGGCTGGTAATGTTCCCTGCTTATCGTACTAATTGCGAGAGCCGCATTGTAAATACTAGGCTCCATATGGGCATACTGAAGGACGAACGCTTTCCACGAAGCGCTCTCAAAGTAGATGGCGAAATCCGTTGCACAGACATGGCGGAAGTAGTCAAAATGGCCCATTTCATAGTGGCACGTATTGGCCATATGATCTGGTCGATCTGCTATTCGATATTGCGAAGCGAGCGGCATTTTAATCATTGGGAGAGGGAGAAACACTGTCTCGGCAGACTGCACGCGGCTTCGGCTGGAAGTCGCGGCAAAATCGCATCGGCGGCCAGTGCTGGTGCATTGTGAGCAGGATGGTCGTGCTTCATCGCACTTTTTGTGTCTGATTCTACGAAGCACTTAGTGTCAGTACCGTGGTTTTCCGCATCTCCGCAACCAATATTCACAAAGGACATACTTGCAAGTCTGGCACCCGCTTTTGACCTTGTGCCGCCTCCTGGCACCTTGGCGAGGTTTCTTCAAAACGGCGGAGCCGTCATCCATTGAGGCTATCCCGAATCATCTAAATAGATGACAGATCTCTGCATATATAGTTGTGTGTGTGTGTGAGCGTGGCAGAAGGGGAGCAAAAGAGCCATGCTGGCTAAGTAATCTGAAGATGTTGTGGGAGCGTGGAGCGATGTCTGCGTTTTGAGGGGACATGCAAGTTTGAAGTGGTCCTAGGCGTACAATTTGCACAATATTATTGGCTTGTGCGTAATTTGAGACAGCAGCCCACTTTAGCGCCGTCCAGCTGCATTGCGTTGCTCACGCCAGAACCGGACTTCTCGAACGCATGTTAGACATCATGTAGAGGAGAATACGCCAAAACAGATTTACATCGATGGCTAAGAAAATGCATAAATTGGACGGCTATCCCCCAATATCGCCAAAAGTCTCTTTTCGGCCAACAAACAACCCATCCAAGAATAAATCACCCTAAGATAAATCAAGCTTTCAAACATGGCTACCTCGTTATTTAGGACTGTTCCTCTAGAAGACACTCCCGAGGCGATCGCTGCTTTCCGGGAAAAGATGTAGGCATGGGAGCAGGCCGACATCGCAACTCTCGGCTCCTGCCCGGCTCACCTAGGCCAATCCGACTTGGACATATGCCTTCCAGACAACTTCACCAGCAAGGCCATTCTGATCTGGTCTGTGCCAGGCGCCGGCAGTGGTTGCGCCCCCAAGAAATGCCCCCTCATTGTGTACTTTCACGGAGGGAGCTTTGCCTTTGGCACACCGGCCTTTGCGCTCTCGCCAGCCCGGGTGTTTGCTTCGTATTTCGTCGCCATTGTCGTCTGTCCGTCCTACAAGCTAGCGCCCAAGAACCCGTTCCCGGCACCGATGCACAGCGCGTGGGAGGTGGTCGCGTGGCTCTCCGACCCGCAAAATCTCTCGCGAGGCCCCCTGAGAGACAAAAATGTCTGCTTTGACCCGGCCGAGGGATTCGTGCTCGTAGGGTGTAGCGCCGGCGGCAGCATCGCTGCCGTCATATCCGGCGTCGCAGCTTCTGCCAGGGCGGGCCACGCAGGGCTGTCACATGCGGCTGTCACATGGCCTTCCGGCGATCGTCTCTCCCATAACCGGGCTCTTCGTTTCGCTACCCCACATTGTGCACTGAGACATGGTCCCGGCCAA
This sequence comes from Hawksworthiomyces lignivorus, assembly GCA_002917075.1. Taxonomy (NCBI): domain Eukaryota; kingdom Fungi; phylum Ascomycota; class Sordariomycetes; order Ophiostomatales; family Ophiostomataceae; genus Hawksworthiomyces; species Hawksworthiomyces lignivorus. The sequence continues at coordinate 115,640 of NTMA01000019.1, forward strand.
GTGCGCTGCGGCCTTCCGCTCGCGCGAGGAGAACGCCAATGCTCCCATTATCGATGCGGCTGGCCTCGTGCAGTCGGCCGCGAGGCTCCAGACCGACGCCCACTCACCTTGGTTTTCTCCGCTCAATCTCAACCTCTCCGAAATCAATACTTTTCATCCTCTGAGAGTCTACGTGCATGGCGGTTCTTTGGATGTTCTGCGCGATGATGCGATCATTTACGAAAAATTCTCCGGGAAGAACATATCTACAAAACCAGAATAGACGTGCTCGACGGTTATGGACATATTGGGTGGGTTTCTCTACCGCTGGCCGAATCACACACAGATGAGATCCGCGAAAAGTCACTCGATGCTATGGCATGGCTCTTGAAGAAGGACTCGGACAGAAGCCAGCCACTTCCGTATTGATGAGGGGTTAATTATGATTCAAGTGAGGAGCCAAGTAAATACAAGAATGCAAATTTATTTAGGGTATGATGCAGTAATTCAAATTCAAGTCTTGACTTCATATAATATTCCCATTTGCGCATGACACTATGGCCCACCGAAAAATCGACTTTAAACCAATATTAGCAACTGCAAGACGGTCGAAGACCTCTATATCCGAAGCACGGTGGTTGTAACCAATTGACACGAGAGTGGGTATGAATTTATTCCTCATAGCTAACAGCAGATCCTTTGGATAGCTATAACCAAATGAGAATATATAGCTGCGGTACTTGAAACAGAAAACCCCTACCAAGACTGCGAAGTTGGGTTTCCATCACTTTTGCCACTCTTTTGTTTTTCTTAAGCTCTTTTGAAGCGATGGATGTAGACTCTAGTTGCCTTGTAAACCCCTACCACACCCTTTTTAATCTCATAACGTCCATCATACAGCGGATATACTGCTACCGCAAAAAACGCGAAGAATTGCCACACAATTGCTACTGTCGTCCAGCCAGAGAAGAAAGACTTTGTAAACACATAATTGCGATACAAAGGCATTGGCCACGCTACAAATGTCACAAGTACCAACACCGCCCATATGATCCAGGCAATTTTGTACCAGCGGTGCAACTCTTTGAGCATCTCCACACTGAACGGGTGCCGTAACTCATCTAAGCTGATCTCGGTCATGCGCAGTGTTGTTTTCCGTGCAATTTCTACAGATCGCGTTTGCATCAGAGTGTGCCTCTTCAGTCCGTTCTCATTGTCACGGTTAGAGTCTCCCTCCAGGTCCGAAGGCAGCACCACCTCATCATCCGCTGGGGATATCTTGTTAGCGTTGCCGCCAGCAATGCTGCCATTTTTTTCATCCGACGACGACGCCGTTAACATTGATGAATCTGCCACGTGCAACTGTGCTTCGTTTGCTAGCTCGATTCGCAGAAACTCGCGCCAGTCGAACGTGGTAGGCTGGTACTGGGAGATTAGTACCGAGTAGAGCGCCGGTGAAAAGAATGAGCCGCATGCGCCGTACAGCGCAGGCAGACCAGCTTCGGTAGTCGCCAAATTGATGGTGCCATATAGAGCTTTGGCCGTGCCTAGCCAAATAGCTAAGCCCGTAAAGAAGCCGAGAACTGGCGACAGGATGGCTGCCAAGCGTGTCTGTCCAGACCAGCACAGCGTAAGCGCTAGTGGGATGATTCCTGGACACGATAGGATAGGACGAAAATAACCGATCCAGGTCATGTCGGCGCCTCCGTAATTAAGTGCAAGCGAAATACCTGTGATGAAAACAGCGTGAAATATGACACTGTAATGACTAACCCGCACAAGCGTTTTGTCTGTCGCCTTGGGGTTGATATATGTCTTATACAGATCGTACGACAAGATGCTGCTAACGGCTATCATTGCGGACGACACTGTACTAGTGAGAGCCATGAACAACAAGACAAAAAATGCTACAATTCCATGATCACCAATGAGTGCTTTGATGGTGTATGGCATGACGAAGCCAGCACTCACAGCCGCTTGAGTTAGCTCGCCCGGGTACGTCGGGAAGATAGGTGTGTTGTGGAGGGCGCGGGCTGCCAGGCCGAGAACGGTGCCAAGTCCCCAGGGAATACCAAATATAGCCAGAGCAGCTAGATCGTATCCTGGTACAGTGGCGCCGACCTCAGTGGCAAAAGACTTCTGCCAAAAGGCAGTATCCATAACAACAAGGGCAAGGTTACCAAATTTGAGGATAAGCCCCCAGATGATGGCATTCTTGGATTTCATGGTAAGGAAGGAGCCCTCATAGTTGCCATCAATATAATTTTCGGCAGCCGTAGCCATGACCTTATCGTAGAGCCCATTGAGCCCACCAACAGCGTCGTTGGTGAGTACGCTGAGAGTGAAATAGATGATCAAGATCAAAGCGATAGTAGTGTGTAGATAGTCAGTCAAGAATGTAGCCTTCAAGCCACCAACGGCCGTGTAGAGAACAACTACCAAAGTCAGCACGTGGACAACACAAAATCGTGTACAAACGCAGTCGATTGAGACTTACCGCCCAAAGGGATCAATACGGTGGCCGCCACAAAATGCATGCCGGAGATCCCAAAGATAACTTGTGAACCAGTCAATATCATGGAGGCACAGCCGAAGACGTTATTTGTGTTATAAAACACGAATCTTGTCATTATGGCCCCTGCTCATCTCGAGGGTCAAGCACAGGCGCTGCACACCCTCGGCACTGGCACTAAGCACCTCTGCACTGGTGCTGAGCACCTCTGCATAGGGCAGACTCTGCCTGCGCCACACTGGTATATGTACGGCTTCAAAGACGGTAAATTTTATATACCATAAAGGGCAGGAGGTCCCGAATTTAGTCCCAGCAACCCCTGCAGGGCCAGCGATTTAACGACATCGCTTTATTTAACTCTTTGTGTTAATGCTCCTACAAGTCTATAAATCGAACGTGTAAGGGTTCAACTGGCAGGTGCACAGAGGAGCCCTAAGGCAAAGGTATAGGCCTGATTGATCGAAAGACTAAAGATGCCAGAAGAAAGGAGGCTCTCCCTCGACTGCCAGGAGCGAAGCTCCTGGCTGAAATAGGGACCCGTCAAGAGCCGGTGGGGCTGCAGGGCCCGTCAGGGGCAGGTGGGCCGGTGGGCCGGTGGGTTGCCCGGCCGACCGCCTTCTCCGGCCGTCTTGCTGGCCTGCTTCTTGGCCCTGGGCTCGCCCTGGGCCGACCCCGGGGCCTTGGCCCATTACAATTCGACCCCTTAAGCAGCCATACGGTTCATCGACGGCGTCCTCTACACTGAGAAACGTTTTTTTTTATTTTGAAGTGAATAGTTACACTTTCACTTGTTAGACGTTTATATGACTTCAGAGGTTTTTTACTTATCTTTATATTATCAATCTTTATGCTTTGCTGTATGCCTGCTGTTAACCTCAGTAAACTTAGAATTGCGGTATTAGCTTTTAATTTAAAAGGATAATTAAGTTTCGTGTAGGTGTAATTCCACCTGAGCACCTACTACCGATAATTTTTCAGCTTTGTTCTTGCCCTCCACGGCCTCCTCCTTCTGTTAAAAAAAAAACTAGCAATCCGCCATCTTTTGCAAAACGACACAAATGTCTTGATCATCTTAATCACTGGCAATCCGAGGGATGTTCCCAGGATGGTGGTTGAGAACATATTTCATATCAAGACGACCAAGTACTTCGTCCCTACCGTAGATGTGGCTAGAGCACATATACCAAGCTCCCTTTGTCTTCTTGAGTCGGGGGCTTCTATGCCGAAGACCAATAAAACAAATATGAGCAGTCAGACGCGAAGCTAAATGTCAGCCTACCATGGTCGAATCTACGGCAGCTCCAACCCGAATCTAGATGGCGATGGTGCTCGGCATTGCTGCTAGCAGATGCCACTTCGACCAGGATTCCGTCCCCCTCTCCGGTTACTTTGGAGTGGTACGTTGTGGATCTGTAGCAGATCCTGGCCGCCTCGGAAACATACTGCTCGTCGTCGACATTGATGCGGCACTGCCCGAGCGAACGCATGCCGCCGTTCTGATACGAGAAGAGCAGGCCCTGGCACAATTTGGTCTTGGTGTCACGGAAGATCCTCACCGAGCGAACACCGGCCAGCGGCGCCCAGGAAACATATGTGAGGTGGTCCGGATGAGGTTTGACGGCGGCGGCGAGCGCGGGTATGTGGGCCGCCGCCGCCGATCGCATAAAGTGCAGGTTCTCCTCCCCTTCCCTATCGCCTCCCTCATCCGAACCGCTGTGATCAGAATCCCGGTTGTTCTTGTCAGAAAGTCCCCCCAGAAGGGATACCGGACGCCAGTCGAACGGCGCGCCATGGAGAAATGTGATGTGTTCCCCTCTGGCTAGACACATTAAGTCCTGGTCAGCGGGTGGGCGGGCAGATGGTTGCCCAATAATCACATCGCCCGACAGTTCTTTACGTATCTTTTTTTTTATCAAAAAGAAAGAAAATATTTAGCAAACAAGGGCAGCTTTTTTCTTTTTGCGGGAGTGTGCGGGGGAGCGCAGTCCAGCTTACCAGCAAGGAGAGCCCAAAGTCCTGGACACGCTGCGCCCCGATGGCTACGACACGGTCGGAGGGAGCCGCTCCTGAAAGAGGCAGGAAGACGCAGATCACATGCTCCTCAGCACCCGTGGTCAAACTCTTGAGCATCTCCACGGCGCTGTCCCCGTCGCTCGCGGACCGGTGAGCATAGATTCCTAAGATCCGACCGCCGAGGCAGAAAAAGGTCAGCCCATAGTAGGCTCTGCCACTGCTGGCGGACCGACTGACCTCAAGCGCGTACAGCTGAGGCGATACCGGCGGCGCGAGGAGATGCGAGCTGGCTGGATTCATGCGAACAAACCGGACCGGATGGAGCAGCTTGCATGCGGTTGGGTCTGGCGGTGTGGCGGTGTTCCAGAGAGGAAACCCTCGGTGCGCCTGGGGCGTCCGCAGACGCAGGAGATCGTCCTAGGTCTGGTGTTAAAAAGGTGGACAAGGAGAATGAAAGAGGGAAAGGGGATGGAGCGTGTATGCACTAGCGTAGGCCGGACCTGGTATTCCACCTCTACCTCCGAGAGGACGTCGATGTGCTCAAGAAGAAAGGTTTCTCTGTTGGGGATGGGCGTCTCCGCGGCCTGGTATGTGGGCCGCCTGGGCAGACGTTCAAATCGACTGATGCCGTGCTGGTCGATGGTGATTCTGACATACGGCAAAGGTGTGGAAGGTGACGACGACGGCGAGTCGGGTGCGTGCGAGGAACCCATGAGAACTACGGTGTGCCCCCGCTCCCAAGACAGGATCGACGGCAACGGCATCAGTTGGGCCGTTTCCTGGCGTCCGGCCGGCCATCGCTGGATTCTTAGGCAGAGCGCTACCACCGAGACTACTCGCCAAAACATTGCGCCGTGCGTCAGTTCAAAAATTTGGTGGACTAGCTCTGGCGGTAGGACGGCCTCTAGCTGAGGCACGCCTGCAGCGGCTGCCACGCGGGCAAACGCAGCGAGCCAGCAGTCGTCGGTAAATGCGGGGCCGTTGCGGTCCAGCCGGAGAACCACGGCGCTTCGCCACGGCCGCCTCCGGACGCCTGCGCGCCACAACCGGCCCAGTCCAGCGTCATCGCAGTCGTCATCGACGACGAGATCGTCGTTCTCGTCCTTGCCGCCGTGCGCACGTGTCCCTCCTGCGGCATGCCGCTTCTCCTCCTCCTCCGCCTCCTCCCGCTCCCGCTCCCGCCATTCTTTCTGAAAAATCGCAAAGCACTCGCAGTGGACGACCACGTACTCGGGCGCCACCCGGCAGTCGGCGCAATCGCGGAGACGACACAGGGTGTGCCCGATGGCCGTGTCCGTGGTCCGACGTTGGACAGGGAAGCGAAACGGGCGCGTAGTGTACCCGTCATATGTGGTGGCATTACCGGACACTGTTAGTCAGAGAGGTGAGAATGAGACGAGGGCCAAAAAAGTAAAACAGAGACGAGGACTCCCAATAGGAGCTGTCTACATAGGAGACCCACGAGAAACGACTCGCTCACGGGTGAGGACGGCTTCTCCGCAGGCGCCACATTGCGATTGTAGCGGAAGGTGATCCGTGCTCGTGCGCGCGGAGTCGTTGGCACTACCGACGGACATGGCCATTGGAAAGACTGAGAGGGTCCCGGGGGGGAAGGGGGGGGAGGTGAATGAGCTTTGAGCGAGCTAAAAGAGGGAGTTTAGAGAGAAGCACCCCAAGTCCAGATAAACCAACTCAGCTCTTTATTTGGCCAGTTTTAAAAAATACTCACTGCTACACGCCAGTGACGATAGAAGGATACCACAGTCTGACTATTTGTTTGACTAAACCAACATCATACACTTGAAAATCCCAATATACTGAGAGATGCCATACAAAATTGGTTGATTCCTGTAACCTCCTATTCGCGCAGACGGGCGTGCGAACATTCAGTTTCTGCTGTCGTGTACATGCACAGCCACCAAAAGTGGACCCTTTAGTTTATCGTACTACAGTACGAGCTGTCAAGTGAGAATCTCGAGGATTAGCGGACTTAGGGACCAGCCAGCCACCGTGGCGTAGTGGTTAATACGCTGAACAGCGGCGCCAGACTTACACCACAAAATGCCACTCCAAGACCGATAAGAAGGCCATAACCTGTGCCTTGGGAGACTAGCGTTACGCCGTGCGCTCCGAGGATTAGTCCAGACATTTCGAACTGCTTGTTGTATCTTCCTATAGAGACAACTGTTGTTACAAGTATAAATTCGCAGCAATGTATTCTGTACCTTGCATATCAATTCTGTCACCTCTTTTTCTTGAACCGCTCTCATCTACTCACCATGCACACAGGAGGGCTGGTGCCTTCTCACACACGTCCATTTCTACTTTTAAATTAAATTGTAGTCCCTCACTGCTATCTCTGAGGCAAAAAGCACGCGACGCATCCTGTGTATTATGAAATAGACAACCTTGGCTAGATTTGAATGCGGCATGTGGTTACAGTATGCCGCAAAGTGACCCTGAAGACGTAAAATGCAAATCGTTGGACAGTCGGAAGCTGCGATCCTTGGAAAAATGCCGGATGCAATTATGAATGATGCGACATAGTTGGAGTTATGTTTTTCGCCAAGAATCAGGCTGTCAGCAGCTATGTGTGGATCATTTCCAATGGCGTTAGGGATGTGGGCTAAATGGTTGCATTCAAAAGACGTTGTCAGCAAGAAATGGAATTGCGTGCTATAAGTAGCATATTGTGTTAAACTAGAAAGCTATACGAGATCATCTTAATCGAATTCGAGGCTAAGTTATCGCTAAGCCGAGACAGCCGTATCAAAGCAACTTTAAATAGAAGCATTGTACCATTCTCGTTTTCCCAGGTGCTCCAGCAAATACAAGGTAGGGCCGAGAAGAAAACATGACTGATAACACATCCGCAGTACCGGCGGCGCTTGCCTACAACGGGACGAATAGTACAGCCGGTGGTGGTGATACCGACAATAGCGATATAAATAGCGGCCCCAGTTGCGCACCGACCAAGAAAGAACTCATCCTCAATGCTTTTGTAATGAACACGCCTGGCCATCTGGCGCCGGGTTTGTGGCGTCACCCGCGGAACAAGACCGATCAGTACACGAAGCTTAGCTTCTGGATTGAGTTAGCAAAACTACTGGATGACGCAGGCTTTCATGCCATGTTCATTGCTGACACTCTCGGTCCGTACGATGTATACAAGGGTCCGGCTAATGTGGTACCAGTGCTGGCATCCGGCGCCCAGTTTCCAGTGAACGATCCACTGTACCTGGTGCCAGCCATGGCTGCGGCAACCAAGAACCTTGTGTTTGGTGTCACAGCTAGTACCACGTACGATAAACCGTACGCACTTGCGCGCCGTCTTTCCACAGTCGACCATCTCAGTGAGGGCCGGCTAGCCTGGAACATTGTGACGTCATACCTAGATAGTGCAGCGCGTAACCATGGCCTTGCGGAGCAGATCCCACATGACCAGCGCTATGCCATAGCCCACGAGTATTTAGAAGTATTGTACAAGCTGTGGGAGGGTAGCTTCCGTGACGGCGCCGTGGTTGCCGACCGCACGCGAGGCGTGTATATTGACGAGGACGCAGTGCGCCCAATTCACCACCAGGGACGGTATTTTACAGTGCCGGGACCACACTTCTGCGAGCCTTCGCCACAGCGGACACCTTTTCTCTTTCAAGCTGGTGTATCTGAGGCCGGCAATAACTTCGGCGGTAAACACGGTGAAGCTATTTTCATTGGCGGCCAAGAGCCCGCTGGCGTCCGAGCCACTGTTGATAACATCCGCCGTGTCGCTGCTGAAAACGGCCGTAATACATCCCACATCAAAATTCTTCTTGGAATTAGCGTTATCGTTGCCGCCACCGATGCCGACGCTCGTGCCACACGCGACGAGATGCTCCGCTATGCCGACACTGAAGGTGCTCTGGCGCTCTTTGGTGGCTGGACTGGTATTGATCTCTCCGAGTACGGTGACGACGAGGACTTCCGCCTCTCCGAGTCACCACGTATTCGCTCTCTCATCCGCCGCTGGGCCACCACTGTACCTGGTACCAACAATTTGCCTTGGACGAAGCGACGAATCGTCGACTATCTCAGCATCGGCGGCATGGGCGCTAAGATTGTTGGTGGGCCAACTACTGTCGCTGATGAATTGGAGCGTTGGGCCGATCTGACCGGTGTCGACGGATTCAATTTATCGCATGTCACCAACCCAGGCTCTTTTGAGGACATAGTCGAGTTCCTGCTGCCGGAGTTACGTCTCCGAGGTCGTTTCCGTTCCACTGTAGAAAAAGAAGGAGCTACCGCACGTGAGGTATTTTTGGGTACCGCGCGGCTACCGGAGGACCATCCTGGTAGTCGGTACAAGTGGCAAGCTGGTGAAAAGATTCCGCAGTACGAGAAAGTGGAGACTGATCTACGAGCTTCACTTGCAACAGATCTGAGAGAAGAAGGTCAGCAGCAGTAGAACAGATATCTCCTACTTGGTAGTGGGTGTGCAGGTTTCCGTTGAATGTGGTAAATACATCCTTATATTTGCTGTTGTAGATACAGCTGTGAGTGGATAGGATAATTGGAATACACTGAAAAACACGAAATTCTAACAGCATCCTTCAAATCTATGAGAATTTGCGAACAGACAAAATAGAAAACAAGCCTGCTTTAGTGATATTTGGTGTGTTTTTCGGCTTGAGGACATTTCCCCTCTAAGTTTAGAAGCGCTATCATAGATGCAGAAAATAGGCTTACTCTTACATACTTGACTACATTTCAGAAAAAAAAATCCAAGGCTAATCATCTTAGCAGCGTCATATATATGAAGGAGAACGTTTTGCAATGAGATAGTAAATAATAGTTAAACTTGCATTGTCGATAGCACTGTAATATCTAAGCCAGACTGCCTTTCTTATACGGATACTCTTTGGTGAAAGCCTCTGCAATGTCAGTGCGCGTACTGATCCAAACACCCTCGTGCTGCTGCGCGTACTCGACAAAGCTCTTGAGCGCTGCAAAGCGACCGGGTCGCCCCGCCAGCCGGCAGTGCAACCCTACAGTCATCATCTTCGGCATCCCTTCGATACCCTCTTGGTAGAGTGTATCGAATGTGTTCTTTAAGTGTTCCAGCCAGCCACCTGGCGCGTTGAAGCCGGAGGGTACAGTGAATTTGTAGTCATTGTTGTCAAATCTTGTATAGTAAGCAAGACGGTAATACCATGGGGATGAAAAGACGCTACTCACGAGTACGGCAGCAACAGTAGCCCTTTGGCTTTCGGGTCATCCGCCTCCTCTGGCACATCCGTCCAGTACGGTACGTCGTCAGCGTAAGTGTCTGAATTCCAGAGCAACGGGTAACCCAGCTCACGGAAGACCTGCCACACTAGGATCCGCGACCTGCGACTAGGCCGGCCGTAGTACCAGCCTTTTGGAACGACGCCACATGTTCGCTTCAGCGACAAGACCTCTTGCTTGATCAGCACCTTCTCCTCTTCCAGCGATACCTGTGTGTAGTCGATCCACCGGTACGCGTGCGCGGCAATTTCGTGCCCATCTTTGACGCACTCTGCACCTACGCGCGGGTTACCCTCCAAGGCCTTGCCTACGGCATAGAGCGTGAATTTGAGACCCTTGGAGCTGAAGAAGCGCAACATGCGCCAGATGCCGGCCCGTGAGCCGTACTCGTACTCTGATTCCGCATTGGGGTCCCGCTGTCCAATGTGCGACACCAGTCCGGGTCCCTCACGCAAGATCCATTCCGAGCCTGACGTGCATTTTCATCAGTTGGATAGCTGAGAGAGAAACATTGGGATCCGGTGCTTACCCTTGTCACCGTACAACACGCTATTCTCGCCACCCTCCTCATAGTTAACGACAAACGAGATCGCAATTTTGGCACCGTTAGGCCATTTTGGGTTCAGTGATTCTTTACTATAGCCGACTAGGTCCCGGGGGGTGTCATAAATCGGGTCTGGCGCGTACGTGGCGGACGCCATTGTTTACGAAGTGGTGTTCAATTCGAAGTAGCGTAATATAGAATCCGATCAGAGTAATTGACCGTGAAACATTAAAATCCATCTCAGAAGTAAACAACACCTCCAGTTTATATACAATTATATTATGGCATTGACAGACCCATTGACTTCAGGGTGCCGCACCTTCACGTCGGGACTAGACAAGTCGGATTTAGGCGCGATCAGATAGGATTGGTGCCACTGGAATCTTGCTGTGATCAACGATCGACTCCACTGATAAGAAACCCATTCCCCTTTACAAACTTCCGTGGAGTATGATTTCCATTATTTAACGTACCTATCCCACCACTTGCAGCTCGAGAGATGAGCTCTCTTCAATCAGGATAGCTGCGTTATCAATAAGCTTAGGTTTATTACTTAGCCAAGAAGTAAAGCATTAGCCGGGCCATATCTCCGTTGGCATGGCTGCTTATGTGTGTTATACTATAAACTTCGATTTCAATATATATTTTATTCAGAACACAGGTGTTACGATAATAAGTACTAGAAGATTGCTTATTTGACAAATTGAGCATCTTAACAGAGAGAGTTTCTCGACTATATCATGTCATCAATACATGTGAACCCTTATTTTAGACTTGACAAGCAGAGGTGGAGCAATGGCATTCGTTGCTAGTCCGTAAACACAACATTTGATAACAGGACGCTCGACAATTATTTGGCCGGCTTCCGAGCTAATTGGAGCCGTTTGGCGTGGTACTCGCCAGCATTAACCGGCTCGTGCATCTCACCTGGCTTGCGGCAGCTCGGTAGCACCTCGATGTTGGCCTCAGCATTGGGCGAAAAAAAGAACGGGATTGAGTAGCGCTCCTTGCCCGAGTTATTGAACACGCGGTGGACTGTGGACAGAAATTTATTGTTTGTAAGTAGCTGTAAGAAGTCGCCAATATTTATAACAAACGAGCCGCGGATCGGCGGCGCCGGCACCCAGACGCCGTTCTTGTTCAGCACCTCCAGCGACCGCACGTCGTCCTGCTGCAGCAGGACCGTGAACCAGCTATAGTCGGTATGTGCGCCGATACCAATATCCTGGACATCCGGAGACTGCTGTGGTGGGTAGTGCAGCGCGCGGATGCTAGCCATCGGGAAGCTGACCATGGCCTCGAAATAGTCCTCGTCCAAGTCGAGTCCTAGGGCGAAGAGCCGGAGAAGCTGCTGTGAGAATGTGTGCACGTAGTTGTAGTACTTGGTTAGAGCCTTGCGAAGAATGTCCCCGTCTTGAGTCGGCCAATTATTCTCAGATGGGCCATCTCTGGCCGGGAAGGGCAGATTTTGCGCGACATCCGTGGCGTCGTTACACATAACGAAGGCCTCTTTGAAGTCACCACGCGTCGTTGGGTCCAGCCGCAGGTCGAAGAAGGGCTCGTAGCCGCGGAACTCGGGGTGATTCCGCATGTAAGCCTCCATTTTGACCTCGGTGGGCAGCGCAAAAATTCCTTAACCGCAGTGAACGTCTCGTCGATGACGTCCAGTGACAGCGTGTGATTGGTGGCGTAGAAGAAGCCGACTTCAGTGCAGACCTTGTAGATGTTTTTGGCGACCTCTTTGCGCTCCTCGAGCACCGAAGACGTCATTTTTGACATGTCGACCATTGGTATCTCATCAAACGTTTTGAGAGCTTTCTCGCCGCGTAGTATCGGCCGTCGGCCTGGTTTACCACCGGCATGGTACTCCACATACTGCATGATCAGTACGCATGAAATAGAGCGAAAGAAGCGCTTATCGCATTCCGCCTACCTGAATTTCCTCGGCCATCGGTATCAGCATTGTTCGACTCATAGCAAGAGATGATAAGGCGCTTCTGATTATCTAATGTGTATATCTAGGAGGTGTTTGTAGTTGGCGCAGAAAAGAACCTTACATACCTGTATCGTTGATGCTTAGCGGTAGCTATATAGGTTAAAGGCGAAGCAAAGCTATTCAGCTATCTAGATATAGCACCAATCGACTTTTGTCAATCTCTTTTTCTGACAGCGGGGGTAGAGCTATCGAGACTACGACGCTATTCCGACTATGTTCTAAAGTCATGGGCCTATCACATTCGCTATCATGGTATTGCGGCTAGTCGCTTAGACATGCGCTCTATGCCGACAGTCGGCATTAACTTCATTTTACTGACGATTGGGAGTAACGTGTCTGTCGTTATGATCTCTACAGAGGGCGAAGGACGAGAAACGGACACAATAAAGAAACTTGAAGATGAGACATATGAACGACAAAACAGCTAGCAATATTTTTCAACTTGTGTATTACCCGTGGCGAACGACTTCGATCGGTGCGTACCGTTTCCTTACTCGGAGTTGAGGTTGTGTACTCACTAGTTGCCAGAGCATGAGCCGTTCGTGCTGTTCTTATTCACAACAGTCAAGACATTCTGCATGGGCCATTGCAATACTACGGTCGGACGAGCCATTTCCATCCTACCAAATACCATGGCTGCTCTAGATAACCCACCCAAGGCGACTGTCACACTCGCCTTGCCCTTATCAATAGAGCCGAGACTTCTGGATTCCGAGGAGATTATCACAGTCGTGTCTCCCTCGCTATCTAGAAATGATTTGCCACCATGGAGAAAGTGTTTAATTCTGTTTGTGGTCAGCTGGATGACGCTGGTAGTCACATTCTCTAGCACATCCCTACTAAGTGCTACACCTGAAATCTCGGTTGACCTTGCCACTACGCCGGAAGGCATCGACATCACCAACGCGGGCGTGCTGGTAGCCATGGGGTTCTCGGTACTAATCTGGCTGCCGCTCAGCGAAGTTCTGGGACGACAGCTAATCTACAACATAGCTATTTTCTTAAGTTTTACTTTTTCTACGGCTGTGGCACTGTCCTCTGGCATGGGCATGTTTATCGCCTTTCGGCTGCTCGGTGGTTTCACTGGCTGCTACTTTATGGTTGCTGGCCAGACCATCATTGCTGATATCTTTGAGCCCCAGTGGGGCGGCCGCGCGACGGGGTTCTTTATGGTCGGCAGCGTTGCTGGCCCGGCATTAGGTATACTGACTAACACGAGATATCTCATGTCTAGATCAGCTAATAATTGGTGTCATTTTTAAGGTCCTTGTATTGCCGGTATCATTGTCACTTTCAACAGCTGGCGGACCATATTTTGGCTACAGAGTACAATGTCAGGCCTGGAGTTCGTTCTTTCTGTGCTTCTCATCCCTACCATCGAGAGCACGTCGACATTCAAGGATGACAAGACACGAAATCTGCGTTCCCAGCTGCTAGGCCGACTCAGCCCTTGGCGTGTATTTAGACAGTTTAGTAGACCAAAGGTTTTTTTGGCCGTACGTCCGATCTTGTCGCAGAGCCATCTTGCACCAGAGATGTTTACCTGCTAAATCGTCATAGGACCTTGCGTGTGGCTTTCTCGCCGTGACAAACTACGGGCTTCTTGCATGCATCCGTGCTGTCATCAACCCCCGTTTCAACCTCACTACGCCGTTGATCAGTGGTCTGTTCTACATCGCGCCGGGAATTGGCTTCATTCTCGGTAGTGTGATCGGCGGCAAGATGTCCGATCGAACTGTCAAGCAGTATATAAACAAGAGAGACGGCACCCGCCTTCCAAAAGACAGACTCAACAGTAGCACTTTGTCACTTCTTTTCATTTTGCCAACTTCTATGCTCTTGCTCGGTTGGTGCTTGGAAAATGGGTTCGGTGGCATGGGCCTGCCAATTGTTGCTGCCTTTTGGGCAGGCATCGGCATACTAGGCGCATTCAATTCCCTGAATACATTTGTGGCCGGTACGAACTTATCTTTTCTCTTTTCTATCTGAGATCGGTACTAAATAGTCTCAGAAATTTACCCCGCGGTCAAAGGAGAAGTCATATCTACCAAGTATATCATACAGTATGCCTTCGCAGCTATGAGCACCGCGGCCATCGGTCCACTAGTAAATGCTATTGGTGTCGGGTGGGCATTTACCTGCCGTAAGTCTATTTCTTCACACAGATATTGCTTTCATATTTTGCGTTACTTATTTAGCTAACACAATCACCTCGTAGTTGTAATACTAGACTTGTTTGCATGGGTTCTTATTTTTATCATCACAGCAGTACTCACTCCGAAGTAATAGCGATCTGCATATAGAGCTCATTTCTGGCAGTGAACCCATGAAATAAATATTAGATAGATACTTCAATGTATAATTTCTAGGAGCTAGCCATATACATACTCAAACTCAATTGTCTTACAAAGGGGCAAGTGTTAGTTAAATCTATTTGTATTTTAGCAAGTGATTTGCTCTCCTACTGTAGATAGAATAAGCAAAACCTATTCACAGTCTATGACACCCCTGACCCCTGCTGGATGAACAATGGTCCTATCGTCTGGGCAATTCTAAGGAGGTGATTGTCTCGATATCTTGGTGCAACAAGCGTTAGCCCAACAGGAAGTCCGTTCTCGCCACGGAAACCGGGAACCTGAAGAGCTGGCACGCCAAGTAGCGTCCATAAACTGCAAAAACACTATCCAAATTAGTAATTAGTAACACAATGAAGAGGCGAGGGCCCGAAAGAAGATACTAACTGCACTTCCGGTTGAATTGAGGCCGACCGGAGCCTCGTCAGGCACACTCGGTGTGACAACACAGTCGTATTCGCTGGAAATACTGTCAAACATCACCTTGAGTGTGGCCGCCCCGTCATATGCTTCAATGAGCTCGCGTGTCGAGTATTTGGATGCCTCAACCTGTTGTACGATAAAATCGTGCAGCTTGCTCTTGTCTTCCCAGTAATGACCGAGAAAGGATGTTCCAGCCTCCCTGGACATGATCGTCCTGTGCCACCTTTCTGCCTCTAGAAATAGAGCGGGCAAATCAAGCTCCGTCACGGCGGCGCCTTGATGCCTCAAGATCTCCATAGCTCGGTCATATGCTTTTACCGTTCCCAGGCCAGCTTGTGGCCAGATCGGCGTCTTGCAGAAAGCGATACGAGCGCCATTGAGGGCAAATGGCGTCACCGTCAATACAGCAGCGGAGGACTTATCAATAGAGTCTTCTACTTGGAACACCTCCAAGAGCGCCTGCAAATCAGACACAGACCGAGTCAAAAGCCCCAGCGTGTCCAGACTGATGGAGCACTGGGCAAGCCCTTCGCGCGAGATGGCCCCCCAAGTTGGCTTGAAGGCGAAGATGCCGTTGTACGATCCAGGCCGGATTGTGCTACCGCCGGTTTGCGTTCCGAGCGCAATCGGCACCTGAAAATCGCCCACTGCTGCGCCAGAACCAGATGATGAGCCGCCGGCCGTCCTAGTCGGGTCATGGGGGTTGCGGGTCATATTCTGATGCGAATTAGCCTGGGTTGTGGCAGCAAATTCAGTCGTCGTAGTCTTGCCCATAAGGAGCGCCCCAGCTGCCCGCAGTGTCTGTATAGGACCAGCATCCATGGCAATGGGAACCTGGGATTCAAACAACCGAGAGTTGTACTGCGTGGGCATGTCTCTTGTCAGGATGACATCCTTGACGCCAACGGCAAATCCGTGCAGCGGACCCCGCTCAGCAAGCGGTATTTGGTCCAGCTGCCGGGCCTGCGCCAAGATAAGTTCACAATCAATGTGTACCCATGCTCTAGTTATGTCATCCCGCTCCTGGATGCGGTCCAAGAGCGATGTAGCATAGCGTTCCATAGTCAAGACATTCTTTAGGACC
Organism: Hawksworthiomyces lignivorus; assembly: GCA_002917075.1. Taxonomy (NCBI): domain Eukaryota; kingdom Fungi; phylum Ascomycota; class Sordariomycetes; order Ophiostomatales; family Ophiostomataceae; genus Hawksworthiomyces; species Hawksworthiomyces lignivorus. Next base: position 131,810 of record NTMA01000019.1, read on the forward strand.
TGGTCGCGTGCCTCTGTGGCGGACAGCCTCCAGAATTCCTCTGGCATGTCTACGCCTTGACAAAAATGAGAGAATAGTTGAGACCAAAGGAAAATCTTGTCTACGCGTAAATTATCTTCTTCCGTGACGAAGAGGAAGGCTGATCGGATGGCTGCATGAATATGCTGTCGGATATTGGGCCATCTAGCAAGGATCCACTCTCCTACTTATCAGGCGAGGCGCCAGAGATACGATGACTAGCGCGCACAATCCCGAACTCGGAGATGTATCTTAGCTTGTTAAAGTTGTCAGATATCGTCGATAAGAGAGAACACCTCCGATGTGTCCGAAAGTCCCTCTGCGAGTATGTGCACCTATTTTATTATTTGCAATAATTCCTGCTATCTAGCTTGTAATGAGAAGATACGTTGAAGACACTTGTCAATAGATTCAAGCGTCTTATGAAGTTTGTCATACACGGGACCTCTCGGTGTAATTCCAAATCTGCAGACATTGCTGTCTCTATCGAGGCTGTGTCGGACCACTTGCACCGTCTCTGATGGTACGGAGGCTGTCAGCGAGACCATAGCAGAGGTTGCCCCGATCTATCTGCAAACATTCTAAGAGCCAGATGCAGTCTTCAGTGGCTTGTGAATACTGGGGCTTGATATCCAAACCCTCCTCGCCCACTTGTGGCTGGCATACAACACATCCAGCATGAAATAGATTATGTACAGATGTCCAGGTGACTGGGAAGATAATCTCGCTTACAGCCGAAATCGAATTTTCGTACGCGGCTGGCACATGAGTACTCCAGTATCTAGACTGATAGAGGGCTTTAAAGGCCTTAATGCACCGAAGTGCCACATCTCGACCCTCTGTGGGATATTTGGAGTCGCTTTCAACTGCTCGACACATGAGAAGAGCGGCTTCACAATAGTAGAGTTCTCCACTCATCTCTAAATAGGACAGATGCCGTGGGTTAGTAGTGATCACGGCTCGAGCGGTATCCAGATGAATTTTCCAAGTGAGCTCCCAGTTTCGAAGCCGCTCCTGCAACATATCGTATCGATTGGATGGGCTATGGGATAGGAGAAGATGATGCTGGATCCGGTGTTTTATCTGGGACAGTTGATACAGGTAGTATGCTGTCCACTGCGAACCGCCGTCAATTTCATATGCGTTGATCCACTACTAGGATTAGCTTTGATACTCTCATGATCTACTCTTATTTGAGCAAATACATTATGAACCACGTACTAATACATCGATAGTGAAGCTGGGGGGACGGCCAGGTCGTCCATATGCAATAGAAACGTCGCTAAGATGAACATCAGCACGACAGGAGTACATGGATTAACATAGTGACAGATCTCACCATTCCAATCTGTACACAGTACACCACAAGGGCCATTGGATATTCTTGCTACTGGGCGCCACAACCGAGTCGGAGCACATCTCAGCACACAGACAGGACGCGTAGCCTAGAAGGCGCCATATATTGCCGGCCGTAGGATCCAGCAACAAGTAGACGCAGAGAAGTGTGATCAGTGTCAGTCCGGCGACGTTCTGCTGTTGTACATTCTGTGAGAATTGGCTGTCACTTTTGATTGCGAGCTGGAGGAGAGATGTGGCGATAGTATTCATCCATGTGTCTTTTTTTCCAAGGGCCCGCGCCGCTACAGCGAGCATCAGGTTGTATTCCGAACTCTTAGCGCTGGTTATTGCCCATATATTCCAGTTGGGAGCCCGTTCTGGTCTGGGAACTAAAGGCATCAGGGGCCAGATACTGCTGTAGTACACGTCATTTAGTATCCTAATATTTTCTAGAGTGAGCAACGGATGGAGATCAATGGAGGTGTCCTCGTCAATGTCCGTGAATAGAAACCCAACAGACGATGGTAAGAGAGGGATGACTATTCCCAGTGCGTTGTTGGTCAAATTACCCGGGTCTGCCTGGAGCGGAAACAACATGCTTGTATAGCCCATGCAGAGCTCGCGCAACGTGCCGTCGCTTCGTATGCCACCTGTCTTGATGATCACCGCGCCTCGGTCTCGCGCCGTAGACGATCGCCCGCGATGGCGACGGCGGTTTCGGTGAAAGCCGATCTCGCGCTGACTTTGCTCTTCTAGTGCCACTGCAGACAGCTCTTCAAACCGAGCTTTAAGACTATGTAAGTGTGCGCGCAGTACCTCTTCGTTCAGCGCCTGGTCGAAGACGGTGCAGTCTCTCCCACGGCGAACACAATAGCCACAGGATGGAAAGTTATGGTCGCATCTAATTTTCCGTCGCCGACACCGAACACAGGCTGGAAGATTTCGAAATGCTTCCCGGACCATATCAACCATCTCTTCGACATCTGCACTGTCATCGGATGAGGGCATATCTATTTGGCTGTTTTCCGCCCCTTCACTGGGGGTGGCTATCGGCGTCTCTAAAAGTGCTGGACCCATATGGAAGAGATTTTGATCCAGGCTGAACGATGGCACAGCAGCCACATCGAAAAATTCAAAGTCGTCAAACATATTCAGATTGGACAGCGTGCCCAACCATTCGATACCGTTGTTTGCGGATAGCTCATTCAGAAATGGCGACACGGCCGCGTCTAACTCATGAAAGAGGACACCGCTTACATCATTCACCGGGTCCATCTCACTCGAGCGATTTTGAAACACGGCATCACACAGCACTTTGTAAATCAGGGTGCTCATATCGTCTCGGTGTCCGTCCCCTGCGGACACCTGCGGGTGCAAGACGTACTCTCGTAGTATCTTTAAGGCCTCGACGGTAACCCGAGCCATGGGCCAGCGCTCACAGATCCCCGATAGCAGTTTGTCCATACGATTGAGCACGTCCCCCGTCTGCTGGATGAAGTCGTTGGAGAATGTCTGCAGAATCGGGCGGTTCGTCTCGAGGTTGTAGAGCAGAATCGCGCCCGCTTCAAAGCAGGTGCTCACAGCATGCCACACAAACTTGAGGACGCTCCGCCGGGCCGCCAATACGTAACCGTCGACTATGCTGCTGGCCGCCGTTATACACACTCCTACTGACGCGATGCTCGGAGTCGGGTTTGCCAAGCACGGTCGATGCAAGCTGAGCTGCATGTAGGCTACACCGAAATTAAACCACTCGGGTGACGCAGCATCGCCCCGAGAGTGCAGCTCCCGGCCTTGCCACGATGAGACCTCAGTCTCTTTCTGGGCCATCCACACGTCGTATCTCACCGAAACCTCGTCCCCCAGGCGATGCTGTCGCGTATTGACTTCCGACTGGAAGTGGCGATAGCGCGTGATAGCTCGGTAGTTGAGTGATGAAGTCTGATTCTGTTGTCCATCCCTCGTCTTGAGAAACGCGACGTTGACGTAGTCATCGTCGATCGCGGGCTGCTTCCGCAAGACGCCATTCACAGACCTCTCCATGTTGTACGTCTCTCAGGTCAGCATATTGTGTACGGGACCCTCTGCATAGGAAGGGGGTCGGACCAACCTGCCAGAACAGTCGCCGAAACTTTTCCGACTCACGTCCTTCCTGGCCACTTTGGCTGGCGTGCGTCTCTGTGTGCAGGCACAACTCCGTCGCCATGCGCATCGCTTCATCCGCTAACTTCTCGAGATTGCCAATGTGTGGCAGAAAGTAGGCCAGCTGCATAGTAATTAGGAGACACTGCAGCGAGCCGGGACTGCTATCAGTGACGTCGAAGTAGTGTGCTGCTTCAGCACAAAATGACTCGGCAAGCGACGCTGGCTGACGGAAATCATTGGCCTTGGAGCACATAGTGCTAATAGCAAACACCATTAACAGTTTGTATGTTTCCTGACTGTTGAGCGGCGGTCCTCGCTCTCCCGAATGGCAATACATGCGCTTGTACAGATCGCGCAGCTCAGGTTCGCAAAAAATGGCATCTGCTGCCACGATCTTTTCTATGTAGACGTTGAGCATAATATCAGCGACCGACGCCGGGACGTCACCAAGACCGGTCCGTGCATGGACAGCTCGGACCAGTGCCGGACTCTCTCTGTGCATAGAGAACGGGTTAGGCGGCGCTGAGGCCTGGAGCAGTACATCGCGATAGATGAGCAACCGCGAGCCACGAATCTGTCGGCTGCAGTCATGCTGCATACAGCGGCCGATAGCTTGTAGGACGTCATTGTTGAGCGGTATAGCGTCTTCTTTATAATGTACGTCTGTATCGTTTCCGGCCTCGAGACGAGCGATCGACTGCTCGAGGAATGTCAAGACACTGCCGGTCAGTCCCACCCATTTTGATGCAAATGTGATAATACAACAATAAGGAGTGCTCCGCTAATACCTTCTAGGGTACTCCGTCTCGGAATCACGGTTCAAATTGACGCACTCCACCCCGGCTTTCTCGCAGCCTACACACGTCCCGGTCCCAATGTCCACCTTGCACTTCTTTTTCCTTCGAAAGCATCGTGCACATGCGTAGGCCTGCCGGCGTTTCATTGAAAAATTGGGAGTGGCCCTGTGCTCACTTGATGAGTCGATGCAGCTGTTTACATTACTTTTTAACCGTTCACCACGATGGTGGTGCTCATATGTTGCTAGTTACTTGTTGGAGCTGTCCAAATGCGTATCTCAAGCAGATTTCGAGAATTGTTAGATCCGCGTCTCCTAACATAGATTTCCACCTCAAAGTCGGAATAGAGCGCACTTTTAAAGACTGCTTTCGGAAATAGGCGTCTATTTTCTCATCGGCCGGCGCTATAAGTAGCGTTGGCGGCAATCAGAGACAGCAGCACTGACACTGACAGCCATTTCCCCGTCAAACCAGTCGCTGTCATTTACAGCTGCAAAAAAAAAAATATCAATCAGGACAAGCCGGTGGTCCATTACATAATAATGATAGCAACATGTATTCGATATCAATCTCGGTACTTGTGGGTTTTAGCCTCGACAGGAGGTAAACTCTCTAGCAAGTTCAAGTTTCTTGTTATAAATATCACTATCACATAAAACTATAATGGCGACGTGAGTAAGGTTTACAGCATGGGTCTCATTAGTTCTTAGATCATTTTAAGCCGTTTTTGGAGTACGGATGAGTTGTATACAGAATAATGGCAACATTTCTTCAGATTTCTTTAATTTATGTCATTACCAGGATTGATTCGACATCATTTGTACATGACCGAAATGCCTCAGAAGCTTTCCTCTTGTATTTGAAGGTAAACGTGCTCTCCACAGCCTAAACAACAATGTCTTTTGCAAAATCAACCTCTTTGGACGGGTGCTTTTCCGGCTGGACTGGCGTGACCACTCCTACGATTTCAACGCCTTCGCTTTCCAAGACGTACGTTGGAACAATAACCTATAGTGAGGAAAGTTTTGTCAATAATAAGCTTCAGCAATGAACTATGCGCTAGGAAACGACGTACGTGTTCCTCTTTAAAGTACCTAGTCTCCTCCAAGCAGAAGTAGGTAAAGACGAGCTGACCGACGATCGCCACGATATAGATTACCAGCGTCGCTGTGGCTTCACCCACATGTGGAACCTTGGCGGCATCTATGCCGAAAATGATGGCCTGGCCCACGCAAGGCATCGCTCGCACCAAGCCCGAGTAGTTGGCGCACACGATCGGGTCATTCGACATGGCACCAACGTACCATGTAGATAGGTTCAGCATCATGCTTCCAAAGTTCCAAGCGATTAGAAAGTGGACCACATCGCCAGCATAGCCATCCTTAGTCCAGTCGTAGTTGAACGCGGCCCTAGCCCGACTCCAGCTACTCAGTTCAACCACGTAGGGCACGAACCCAGCGACGATGCATGCGCCAACCAAGAGTGTACTGACATAAGCTCGTAACCTGCGGCTCCAGCGCTTGTTGTCGAGCAGCCAGCCAAGAAAGAGATTCAAAGGGACTGAAGTGAGCAGAGCGATGAAGCTGTTGAGCGCCCGTGCACGTCCGTTGAACTCAAAAGCTATAAACGAGTTAGCCCAGCCTGGAATCATTGATTTCAAATCCCAAAGTTTCCCATACCATTGGTCACGCCCATAAAAGGAAGGTGGATTTCTGCCGCGATCATAGAAGGAATCAAGAGTAGCAGCCGCCAGTCAAAAAGGCACTTGGCGGCGCCGACGACCGCCTCCTTAAAGGTCATCACAGGGATGGAAGCGATATCCGTGCCGTCGTCTCGCTTGATCTTCGCTGGCGGAAGCACGAAGCAGCCCATGATGGCAGCACAGCCCATCAAGGCCACAAATGTGCCATAGACAGCTACCGGTACCGAATCGGCATCAGGGTTGGTGGCATCTATGGCCAGCGGGATAATGGATGCCAAGCAACTCAGCGTGTAACCCACCACCAGCGAAACACCCACATACACACCCTTGTGTCTCTCTTCAGCGTACGCAATGGAGATGTAGCTCATGGCGCTCTGGATGAGCGTGCAGGTGGCGCCGAGAATGACCGCTCCTGCGATAGGATAGGCAAGCTTGCCATTTTCGCCAAAGTATCAGCTAGGTCCCCAAAGTCAGTGGTGTCCGCGTCAGCGAGCTTAAAACTTCAAAATCGCTGGTGGAGCTGCTGCTTACTATCCGCCCACGTAGATAGGGTAGCCAATGCCGCCAATCACCGTACACACGGTTGGGCCAAATTTATTGAGCATAATGCCGGCACCAAGGCCCGAGATGAGGGCCGAGGCCACAAGAGTTGACTGGGCAATGTCGGCCAAATGTTGTGAGTCGGGCTGACCACCGCCGGCGCCTAAGGCAGACAGTGCAATGTATATCCCCGCTGTCAGGCCGACACACAGCGCGGACAGGAGGCACTGGAATAGTGGACTATCTAGCATTAGTCTAGTCCGGGGTCGGACAGCCAGATGCCGGTTTCCAACTACTCACCTCGTTCGACGAAACAGGTTGCTCCATACACCAGCCATTTCTGCGGATTTAAATTGTGTCTAATATGTGGTATAGATTGTAACTATAATGGTGTTAACACAAGTGAAATCGAGTAATGGTGGGTTATTGCAATGGTCTTATACCTGTTCTCGACATCTTGAATTTAATTACTTTCAATCTTGTTGGATTGAAGTTTTGGAAGACAAGACTGTCGTATCAAGGCCGATCCACTGATAATATAACTTAGGATTACCTCTTCGTTTTTACTAGCAATGTGTTCGTTGCGATATGTCCGTATCTCTCTACCTATGTCGAGGCCGTTATCATGGTCTGAAAATGCGTGCTGTCTAGATCTTCTCTCTCGGTGCTAGCCACGCCTACCAGGGAGAGGTGATCCACTTTTGACCTGCGCATTATCCCGACGCGCTCCACTTTCCACAAGAAACTTATCACCGCCTAAGTGGGCAGTACATAAGTATATCCTTTAACAATCGCCCTTGGCACAATTCGTTGTATGCTAGCAGCGTCGGACCAAACGGTGAGGGTTGCCCTATACTGTGCGTACGAAAAGTTTCCGATTCAAAGCTTTCTGCTAATGTTAATAACTATTACTTTGTCATGTAAGTACTCTCTAGGTCATGATAGTCGTCAGGATGATGGCCGCCAGAGCTCTGACGCCCTACTTAGCTAACCTAGCCACCGACGAAGTTGAAATCTCCTTTATCTCAAGCATTGAAAATGCAACTTCTATAACAATAGTTTCCGGATCTATTATGGTTTACACTAAGTTGTATCCTGTAGTCTCAGGTATATTGCTTACAAATATGGCTAATAATTACTGATCATTGAGTTCGGCTACAGGCCGCATCATAACGCCCAGGAAGGTTGTTGACAACCATGAGAAATCGAGTTTCTTGTCTTATGATTCTGCTGGCGCTTTCACCCCTCAACCTCCAACCATCAAGAAAATAAATAACGTGAAAGTTATATGTTAAGCAGAAAATAGAAGTCGAAGAGAAAGGTTCGAGGTGTTAATGAGGCGTTAAAAACATGCATTATGCTTGTTCCATGAGTACGATCCTAGAACCATGTTTTGAGTGGCCCACATCACCCCACGCTCTGCCACTCAACAAATAGGTAGGTTGGTAGGATAAAAAGATTCCAAAGCGGGTGGGGATCTCGTGGCTGTCTTAGCGCCTATTCATTGCCATAACGTTTCATATATCAATGACATGCCAATAGAAGAATTTCTAAGGAAATTGTATAGAAATGATCTCCTATGCTATTTTCTTGCTTGACATTGTCTTGATGTAAGTTTGTTGGCATAACATGTACACACACAGGAAGACCTAGTCCTTCCTAGCTGTACCCTGGACGCAACGTCCAAAATTCGGAGCAAAACGCTCTAATCCCCACGCTCGGACCTTGCTCTACCAATTATAGAAATTTTAATTTAGATTCGCTAACACGATGTCAGCAGGGACAATTCTAGTGCTTATGCTGTTTCAGCAAAGCCACAATTGCACTATTTCAGCAAAAAGCAGAGTGTACGAGCACATTACACAAAATATATATCTTGTGTTCGTCTCGATGTCAATGCTTCATCTTCATTAATACCATTCTCTTTCCGATGCAATCAATCCTAACATGGACGCCTTGATATCATTGCTTTTGCGTGCCGCAAAATTAACCGGAGCCATATCAGTCGCCTTATTGGTCATTGTCGTTGCAGCCCTCCTCCCATACGCCATACGCAGCTCTCGCCCTAAAAACTTCCCCCCCGGGCCACAAACAATTCCCATTCTAGGAAACCTGCACCAGATTCCTCCTGCGCGGTCATTTCTCACGTAGGCCTATCTATTTTATCTCCAGCCCCGAAAACATGACATCCTAACATATTCTAGTTTTTTTGAGTTGAGCAAGAAGTACGGACCCATCGTCGGTCTGAAATTTGCAACGGCCAACGTCATTGTTCTGAACAACTACAAAGATGTCGAAGAGTGAGCCTATTTAGCCTTGGCGGCCGCTGGATGTAAACAAGTGATAAATGCTGACAGTCTGAAACCAGACTTCTCGAGCGCCGCGGTAACATCTATTCGTCCCGGCCACCAAACTATATTGCCCAGGAGCTGATATATCCTGGCGACCTGCACATCTTGATGGCGCCTTACGGACCAACATGGCGGGCACAGCGGCGAGCATCTAACATGCTGCTGTCGTCGCGCGCGATCGAGAAGTTGATACCGCGGCTAGAGGCACCAGTGACAGAGTGCATGGCCGCTATCCTACGCGACTCAGCTGCGTACTATGAGCTTCTACGCCATCTAGCCGCTAACATCATGTTCGCGTCCGTCTACGGGCTCAAAGGCGTTCTAGTTAATGATGCTCGAATAGAGGCGCTCTTTGACACGCAGCACCGCATGAAGACTCTCCTCGAGCCTGGAGCAGCACCTCCCGTCGACGCTATTGGATTTCTCCGCTACCTGCCCGAAGCTTTGGCACCATGGAAACGTGAAGCCCGCAAGCTGCGCGTCGATATTCAGCGCCTATATATGAAGGAATATTGGTCAGCCCAGGAGCGCTTGCGCAGCGGTGACAGCGACGCGGCCGGGTGCTTCGTTGACTTGCTTATTCAGGAGCAAGATAAGCTCAAGTTGGACGAGGAGCATCTAGCCTATACGGGCGGCGCCATGCTGGAGGCCGGCTCCGACACCACGGCTAGCCAGCTGCAGTCATTCGTGTTAGGCTGCCTGCAGAATCCAGCAGCGTTGCGTCGGGCGCAGGAAGAGGTTGATGCCTGCTGCGGCATGGACGGACCGCCACGCCTGCACCACCTTGATCGGTTGCCATACATTAAGGCTTGCGTGACCGAGGTCTTGCGCTGGCGCCCAGTGGGGCCCGCTGGTGCACCGCATATGCTGACGCAGACAGACACCTATAAAGACTACGTGCTACCGGCAGGCACTATCGTATTTGCCAACACCTGGGGCCTGCAGCATGACGAAGCCGAGTACGAGTTGCCTGACCTGTACAACCCAGACCGCTGGCTCAGCAACGTGTACGGTACTAAGAATGCGGCTGATAATGATCTCGGCCCGCGAGATCGCAAGACCACGTACGGCTTCGGAGCCGGTCGCCGAATCTGCGGCGGCCAAAAGCAGGCAGAGATTATATTAGCCTTGGCTATCGCGAAAATGGTCTGGATTTTTGACATTCGCAAAGCGCCCGGCACCGAGAAAAGCCCTGTGGACACCAGTCCGGTCAGCGCCTACACCGAGGGTTTCGCCGTGGCGCCGATTAAATTCCCCGTACAAATCGAAGCGCGGTCACAAGCTCATGCAGAACGAGTGTTTGCAGACCTCAATGCATTTACAGCTTCATAGTGGCGTGGATGAATTTTGCCTACGGCCTGATGTTGTATTCTAACGGGAGATAAAAATCTGTCCGTAGGAAAATAGGGTACCACAAATGGTTGCGAAATTGAATTTCTTATTTTGGTCAAGTTGATGCCAGGTGCAGCCTCAGATTCCAATGCTCGAAGTAGTAACGTTATTGTTGAACAGCACGTGCCGGAGCAGTTGCACCTTAAAGGCGTAGAGATCTGTAAATGCTTGACAAGACTTGAATTAATATGAGCAGATTGCCAGCGCTGTCTTAACTCTATTTGTGGATCGAAGCCATAATGTCATGAATTCTCTTTTGTACGGATCGATTGCTGTGAGAGAGTGATACTGTAGCGTGAACCAATACTATTCTGACAATCTCGGTTATTGTGGTTTCTGCTTCTGTTTGCCTCACGCAATATCTTTTATTTCCAGTATCCCATTTCTCCTCTGTCTACCATTTTATACGTTATATTATTTCTTTTACATTCTTCGCTAATAAATAGACGACGTGTGTTGGTTATGCTTTTTATTAATATGTGTTGTAAGAGTAGTGCTCTATATGCTTTCAATGACTATCCACATAACTTTCTCGACACTTTTGTCTTCCTTACTTTTCTTTCCTTCATTTCTCCGTTCTCTGCCAGATTGGATACTGCTAGTCTCATTGTCACTGGTGTCTACCTCCGATACCTCGCTTTCTGGATCCCTCATATTCCGCTTTCGGTCTTTCTTCTTCTTCTTCTTCTTCTTCTCCTTCTCATCTCTCTTGGCTTGTTTTTTCTCTTCCCGGCGGTCTTTCTCGTCTTTCTTCATAGCCTTTTCTTTATCTTTCATTGCTTTCACCTGGTTCTTTTTCACGGTGCTTTCTACTTGCCTCGCACTCATCTTCGCAAGGAACGTCTTCTGTTCCTGTGGTTGCGGTACGTCTAGGTTCAACACAGCACTATATGGCCTGATAGCCAGCAACTGTCTCTCTATGGTGCTTATCTGCATTGTCTCACTCGTCAGAGGCGCCAGCACCGGCACCGTACTCGGAATCTGAAGTGCAGTTTCCATGTCCTGGCGTGAGACAACACGGACTCTCAATCTCTTCGGGGCAAATATCTTGTTATTTGCTTCTTCCAAGTACATCTCCATTTTAGATTTACTCACCACAGCCGTTCCCAGCCGAGCGGTAGCCCGCAGCCCGGTCCCGGCGAGCTGGGCCCAATGGTGGGGGACCATGCCGAGGAATCCGCCAGCTGTGTCGAGTGCTTTGAGAGGAACATTAGGAGTTGATGCAATGTTCAGGCCGTCAATGAAAGAGAGAAAAGTGATCTGTGAGATGTCCTGAGCAAGAAGAGACGGTGCCCAGGCTCGGAGGAAGGGTTGTCCTCTGCCAGGAAGAGTTTGGGGTATTGCAATGGGGCGTCGGAGGAGAGGGAAGCCGGCTGACCCGGCTGTGACGTGGTGCATAGCCATCAGATCTTTGGATGGAATTTCTTCATAATTCGTTGGTACGGAATAGGTGTTCAACGGATAAGCATTGGCCATGTTGTTATTCTTTAGATTAGGGTAATATCGGCCAGCTTCATCAGTGTAAGGCTGGGAAAGTTGAAGATGCTGGCTAGATTGAGGCATGCGCGTCATATTTTCTGAGAGTGCTGGTCGTGAAAAGTGGTTGTTTCCGAAAGGTAGAGGTGCCGAGCACTGCTCACAGCAAGATTGATCACGGTACTCTTTATGCATGGTCGACACTGATGACTTCGTTCTGCTTCAGGAGTATTTTGGCTGTCAAATAAAATTGAAAGTTATCCGTTTATGCGTGGCTGCTGGTCGTACTACACGGGGTGGTTTGAAATGGTTTGAGTGCTAATTCCTTCTGCTGGAAACAATTGAGACTATCGTGACGTTGAAAAATTTAGCAGGTGAAATGAGTGAATCGATGCATCTTCTTGTGGAATTCTAATTCGGTCAGTATTGGTGTATATATATGTACATATATATATAGAAAGATATTATCTCGTTTTGTAATTTCATTGATGCCCTTTATAGATCAAGCTAAACACTCATTCCGCACAGCTCAGTCACTTTGGTCAGCAAGGGAATAACAACTGCTTTGATTCACTTCAAGCACAGTCAGCTAAGGAGCTCGCAAAAAACCACCCATTTTAGGAAATGATCCACAGGCCCACAAATCCAATGCTTTCGGCGTTGTGCTTACTGTAGCCTGGACGAGGTTTATGTTCAACTCGGAGAAACTTGACAGCTTGCTTTTCAACTTCTCAAGAGTCATCTACGCATTATTTTCCACGTTCGCAAATTTCCCCCCATTTTTGGAAATATGGCGCGAATCGGAAAAGGATACTCCGAAGGTAAGTGCAGCTACCCTCATGGCAAGCTAGCATAATGCTGACTTTAGAAGGTTGTCGAACATGCCGTCGTCGGAAGGTTATGTGTGATAAGGCTCATCCAATATGTGACCGATGTAGAAAAGGAAATCGCGAATGTGAGGGCTACACGCGAGATCACAGATTCGTGAATGAAAATTTTCGGACTGAGCGACGTGCCAAACATCAGAGCGTCCGCTCAAAGGCGGTTGATGACCTGGCCATTCTCGATACCAAAATATCACGGGACGAGATGAGCCTTCCTAGTACCGATCCAAGTATACCTGGAACCCTTGGTCTTTCTGGATTTGAACACAATATATACGTTTCATTTCTCCTGTCACATTTAATGACAGGGATGCCAAACTACTCCCCATGGTTACAGCTCCATGCGGAAGACCCGTCATCTTGTGCCCAAATGAGCATACGAGCATTAAGCGCTGTTTATTTTGAGAGAATCAATCACCTCACCGGCACCACTGGCATATACATAGGGCATTATACCAAAGCCTTAACTAGTCTAAACAATAGTCTTCAAGACTCAACGCTTGCTTTATCGGTACCTGTACTCAAGACCGCCATGACTCTTGAGCTGTATGAGGTGAAGATTAATTCTCCGTCTCTTAAAACCATACGTTTAAAGCTAATGCTCGTTAGTTCATAGCTTTCAACTCAGCATCAGGCTGGCTGAAACATGCAGGCGGTGTGGGCAAACTAATCGAGTTGCGTGGGCCTTGGAGACACCAAGCCCTTCCTGAGCGTCGCCTTCTTGAGGGGACCAGGGTCACAATTGCCTTGAAGTTCCTACTTGATAAGAAACGATGTTTCTTGGAACATCCAGACTGGAAAATTATACCCTGGGCTGCAGATTCAAAATCGAAAACTTTAGATCTCTATTTACATGACATTCTGTGCGACATACCTGGCCTTTTAGAAGATGCGACAACAATTCAAGATTCCCAGATAACATCAGAAAAACGAATGCCACTTCACCAAAACCTCTCGCAAAATATCATTGCTCGACTCGACAGTTTGTATTTGTGGAGAACGACATGGCAGCAGCAAAATGGAAATTCCTGCTATGAGATATCAGTTTCTTCTTCTGAGCAACCTGCCTTCTCCTCGGCCTTGTACTATAAAAGCCTATCTGCTGCCAACGAAATTGCTTTTTATAATGCCATACTTCTTCTCCTTTTACGACTCGGCTCTCAGATTATTGGTTCTGCTTTCGAATCACCGCATCTGTCTCGGTATATTTCACAGCCTCTCGACTATGGTCCACTATATGCTCCAGGTGCGGCACCAGACGCAGAGGCTGTTGCGACAGAAATTTGCAGAAGTGTCGAGTTTCATCTTCTTGAACCCACTACTAGTTCTGGAGCATTTTTCTTACTATTTCCGCTAAGGGTGGCGTATCAGACATTTGCTACTAGAAGCTGGCAAGCGCAGTGGCTACGCAGCATGATGGAAAAGATTGCGGATTTGAGTGGATTTGAGATTGGTCGCAATCTGGACGGAAAGCACATGATGGGGTCATCATAGTGTTAATCATCTCAATAAATCGGCCAACCCACATTTTCATATTCTTAATGAAGACGATGGTTAGCAGTGTCATATAATCATTAGAGTGCAGGTCCACGAGTCTATTGTCGATGACGGCGAAAGCACAACGCCACCGAGTTCGAGAGCTCTCTTGTTAAGAGTTCTTATGCGACTTCATGATATATGCATAGAAAATCCCCGAGAGAAAGAGCTCAACGTCGTAGATTATGGCAACACGATTTGCAATGCTGTTAGAGTAGTCATATTAGCAACTTGAGGGCAGCTACTTCCTTCTAGCTGGAGAAGCACCTTTAGACACAGCAGTGACCAAATTCAAGGGGCGTGGTAATCAACTCAGATGTCAGCACTTCAGCGACTAAGAAAAAGTAATACAGTGGTGGTTCCCGGTGAATTAGTAAATGCAATTTCTTCTATTGAACCGGTAGCTTGCTGAGTGTGTCGATTCTAATTATATGAAGCCAATGTGGAAGCATTTTCACGGTGTAGAAGAGAGAACACCGTTGCAATTAGACACTCTCCCGAGAAGCCTTCTCTGTCTTTTCTTTCACACAAATGGATATTTAATTAAACATTGATATATTCTCTAGAAAGCTATATAGTTGAAGTCGTATCTTTGACTATCTTAGGAGCGAAACTCAACTGCTCGCTTAGATGCAGTGCCCTTAAAGACGGGTGGCCCAGGGATGACATATGTCTGGTTAATAGTGTGGTCATTGATTGGGACCTATCAACGATGTTAGTACCAGCAGAGTTTGAATATATTTACCATGTCACCAAGTGACGAAGTACGTACCCTGATGTTAGGATCGCTCTGCTTGCAGTAGCCGGGAATGGCAGCTTTATAGGAAGCGTCGGGTTGGGCCGTGCCCGAGCCAGTAACCTCTAGCTGTGCACACTCGGCATAGAACTGCGGATTATTTGCTTGGTGAAGCGCAATCAGCTCATGACGGATAAGGTAGTTACCCGGAGCAAGCCCTGCCGGGATCGTGCTGGTCCACTGCTTGTTGCCTCCCACGAGTTTGGCGATATCCCAGCCAGAGGGAGTCTCGGTGTCCAGGAAAACTTTGACCCCATCTCCATGAAAACCGGCTTCGTCAATCTTAAACCACCCTGCACCGGAGCCATCACAAGCGCTGAAGGCACCTGCACACTTGTACATCCACACCAGGATCGGGCCTTGGCTGTGTGTCCACTGGCCCCAGGTAGCAGAAATGTTATCCCCTGGTTGAACTGGTGCATTGAGAGTTGCCGAATGACCGCCATTGCAGCGGAGCTTGGCATCGCTAGCTGACAATATGGGGTTGTAGTCAGACCATTGCCACTGGATGACGTCACGAGAATTGGAGGGCGAGAAGCCTTGGTATCTAGGAAATCGGTGTCAGAAACTATAGCCTTTGGCATTTCTAGACTAATTTGAAAAGCTTACCCGGGATAGGTTTTCCCTGCAACGACATAGCTAGTGACTGCGCCATGTGCAGCAGCCTCTGCCACAAGCAGAGCAACAGTAGTCAAGGCAGAATAGAACATCATGACGGTCTGTAGAGACGCATGCACGGAGAGTAGAAAGACGATGGGGTCACGAAAAAAAAAATCTACCAAAAATAACTCGTAGATCACGAAATCAAGTACATGTTTTGCTGTCTTTATACATTTTGGTTCTGCCGAGTCAAGTTGCCCTGTGCAGCTTTCCAGGTTTCCCAAATAGAAGCATTGTTAATTTAGCGGTTAAATGTCCCTGTGATAAATTTCCAGCCCACAGTCGTATAATTCGACCATGTTTATTGGCTCGAGCTATATTGTTATAAAATGCCTACACCGTATAAGATACCATTTGTTGTGCCGCCATCCGAAAGGATAAAATGAATCTGTCAAAAAAGTAGCTATCAATATTAGTTAGAAGTGCTTGTCTCTAGATGCCGCATTAGAAGCAGCTTATTTTTTCCTGTGTTGTGTGGGGGCCCCGCTGTTGACGGGTAGAAACTGCTGTAATAGCTAATCCAATAGGTGCCGATGAGAGTTCTAGCGGATCATCGAATGCCGAAGCATGAGCTACCACATCATATTATTTAGTATTAGATGGCCAGCGTTTCGTAGAAAACGATTGTACATGCGAATTATATCCACCAAAAAATCAGCGCAGAGCATATATTAGCCACGTTCATGTCCTTTGCACCCCCATGGGTGTGTGAAAAGCTGCGGTCCATGAAAATGTGCTCACTCCAGCTATTATATCCTCGTTCGGGACTGTCCGTAAACAAATAATTAATATGCAAGATTCGGAGAACGGATACTCAATAAGAGGCCCCTCTCCCAAAAGGAAAGGCAACCGGAATCCATAACAGAGTACAAGATCTGTGAATTTTTTGAGAATTACAGTACTGAAAGCAAACATTAAATATACAAATATGAAAAATTCAAAGACAAGATTGGCCCACGGCTATCCATAATGATATTCATTGGTTAAATCTCCTGTGAGCTCTAAAATTTACGATGGATTCATATTTAGTAAAACAATTATAGAAGAATGCTTCTGTTTGCGAGTTGCATTATTCAACTCTCAGCACTGTCCAGTTTCCAATTAATTCGAGACGTGCTCTGCACTCCGCTAGAAATGAGTACGGGGCAAAGCTGAAGAGTACTAATACTACAAATGCCCTCATCCACGCCAATGGTCTTCATAGAGGCAATGAAGAGCACGTGCCACCAAATATGGCAATAGGTACTTTCAGGACGAAATTTTGGCATTTCTCAGCATGAAATCAGTGATACAGCAATGTCCATTTGTGGAGGCCGGATTTAGACAAACCCCGACAAAAGTACACCATATTACGGAGGAGCACATGCCAAGCAAACGATAGTGGATGTTTGGCTGACTAAAATGTATCTTCGGCGTCCGACCAACACCGAACTCGTGTGAGACCAACGGCCACCAAAGTCGTCCAAGATTGACAATCAAGGGCGGAGTTCTGTGTTGCAAGCGAACCACACCGAAGACTACATATATAGCCCAGCTTTAAATCTGATACGAATTCCAATACCATTTAGAAGGGGCGCTGTGATATCGCCCTTTTCTCTCTCTTCTCCCCCGTTTATTTGGCTTCTTTTCCAGCATCGATAGCAATAGCAGCGGAAATAGAAGCGCATCATGTCTTCCAAACCCCTCCGTGACAACGTATCACGCGTGAAAAGGACAAATGTCCTAGGCACTGCCACATTTATAGGTCTTCGCGCTGCCGATGGTTTTTTCCAATATGCTCTCCTCAAGCGAAACTGGGCCGCCAACTTCGTCCAGTTTCTCGGCGGCACCGCCATTGCATCTACCCGCATCGTCGACTTGTCGGACTCTGCAGCTGTCTTGCCCGGCGGCCTGCAGCCCTATTACTCAGTCGTCGCCGCCATGGCCGCTGGCAGCAGCATCAAGCAGATCCTAACAATGCTTGTCGTATCTGAGCAAGAGATGCCTCCCTCGTCGGCAGTGACCATCTCACTTTTTAATACCATTTTTAACTCACTCAATACCATCTTTTCTGTATGGACCATATCGTCTTTGGACCCAATTTCTACGGATATCTCAGCACTCCTGAAATCTCCCGTCGTGGCTTTCGGCATCGGCGCCTACCTCATTGGAATCCTGACAGAAATGTTCTCGGAGCTGCAGCGGACGTGGTTTAAGAAAGACCCCGCAAATAAGGGCCAACCGTATGCAGGAGGGCTCTTCTCCTTGGCACGGCATATCAACTACGGCGGATACGTAATCTGGCGGGCTGCGTATGCGCTAACAACTGGAAAGTGGCTATGGGCAGCCGCAGTATTTGCGTTCTTTTTTTCAGACTTCGCATCACGGGGTGTGCCAGTACTGGATCAATACCTGTCTGAGCGAGTGAGTCCATCTATAATCCGAGAATGGTATGTCCTAAATGCAGACACTAACGAATCAGTACCGCGAGAAATGGACCGACATCAAGAAGCGTGTTCCCTACAGACTGTTTCCTGGAATTTATTAGACACGCACAGAAACTAAACCACGGTGATTCACACAATCTAATGAGGATTACCACCTGGCTAGAAGCAAAATCATACAAAATTGACTCAAGTTGCTTAACTGACAATAACTGAAGACGTCTGTGAATGAGTACTGTCTTCTGATTAAGTCCAATTATACGCTGACAAATTACTCTATTAAGATTTTGTGATGTAGCGCTATTGAAAATAAATACAAGAAAGCCGCATATGTCACTCTTTCTGGAACGATCTTTGCAGGCATATAGAAGTGTACCGTTCCTATTTCTTATCTCTTTAGCCATAGGTGATCAAAAGGAGAATCTCTCGATTGGAGAAGCGTCACTTAGGAAAATTGCTACTCCAGCGAAAGACCATGATTATTACTAGATCAGATATTCAAGTCTTTGGTAACTTCTCCCGTCTCGCCCTTCTCAGATATACTTTGACTCTTTGGTTCGACAACGCCGTCTAAAGACTTGTAGGCCATGTGCGCTTCTATTTGCGTAACCTTTGCACCAATGCCCGTGCAGACGTAGGCCGCCGACCTCCACGCCGGCACACCAGCTTGATACATCTCATCCAACTCTTCTAGGCTTCGGCCTTTGGTTTCTGGCACGATGAAATAAACGAAAATTATGGAAAGAATAGACATACTGCCATAAATGAAACCGACACGGGGGCCTAGGTTGCCAGGGGCGTCTTGGACGAACGGATTGCAGTACGTAATGACTACATTGACGCAGAAACCAATCACCGTGCCCAAGCTTATGGTTCGCTCACGAAGTTGGTTCGTTGCAATCTCGGCTGATTATTTTGTGAGTCTCTGTTAGAAGAACACAAGCAGAATCAAACAAGTGGAGAACATACCTGTACAAGTCCACATGCATGCGCCCCAGCACCCACAGTTAAACACGGCCTGAAATGATCATTAGCATACGTCTAGCGCGTATCGAAGTAAGACAGTTGAAAATGGTAGCACCAGAATGGAAGGATCGTACGTAAATCAGTATAGCAGCAATACAGCCTTGGGCAGCTGATCCACTGACACCCTCTGGATGAGCAGAGGCTAGTCCAGCTACGATCATTAGCAACCCACACATGAAGAAAGAACCGCCCATCAGCATTGGACGCCGTCCGAGTTTGTCCGTGAAATAAAATGACAGCGTAGCACCGCCAAGCTGGCAGCAGAAATTGGCCATCTGAATCTTGAGCGAGTCTCGGATGCCGATCTCATTCAAAAATATAACGAGGTAAGTGTTGATAAAAGAACCACCTTGGCACTGCTGTAGTGACTGAAGGCCGGCTGCCACGAGTGTACGCATACCATTGCTACCTCTGAAACAGTCCCAATAAGTTGTAGCTAAGTAGTGCTCTTCTTGATCTTTACGGGCGGCTTCAATCATTGCTAACTCCTCTGCCACTTCTTCTTTAGTTGACACGCCTTGTCGCATGTACGACAGGGACATCAGAGCATCATCATGGCGGCCCTTGCTCAACAACCAACGGGGAGACTCTGGAAGGGCATAGAGGCCGGCAAGTAATGCGAGTGGGATTGCGATTTGGATGACCATGACTGAATCCTGTATTAGCTAATTGCATTTATTCTTCACGGAAAGTCAATAGTCAGGAGCGTACTGGTTTTGTAGGCCCATTGGTTCTGGAAATGAATAGAGGTGGCATATATTATTGATGATGAGATGACCGCGCCAACCATCAACCACCACTGGTAAAAGTTGACCAAGCTGCCCCTGAGGTGTGCTGGGGCCAGTTCTGTCATGAACATGGGTACACAATTACACTCGATACCTGTTTTGTGTTTCCACTCTGATTAGTTTGATGCACTTTGTAAGAAGTTCGACTCAAAACCGAGGCATCTTCAAGTCCTTACCCATAGAAATGGAGTTAACAAGTCGTCCAGCCATAAGACCCCAGTAATTTGGAATTGAAGGCTGCATAACAATACCAATAATCGCAATGCCTGCAACGACAACCAAAGTCCATTTGCGGCCAAGCCGACGCGAGATCTCAGAAGATATGAGGCAGCCGACTACCCATCCAGCAATTGGAGTGCCACTGCCAATAGAAGTCCACGCAGATGGGAGATATTTCTGTTGCTCTGAATCTTGGCTGACTCCATAGTCATTGATGAATTGCTGCATGCCGATGGCAGCAGACCACCAATTATTATCGACACCAAAGTTCTATTTTCGGATAATGCATCCTCAGCAACATTATACTCGTGGAGGAAGAGAATAGAGAGGGCAGAGAGGAGGAAGCCGTTTGGGGAGAGGGGAGACCAAGACTGCGAAAGTTCTTACTATGGCACCAAGAGACATCAACATATAGACATAGATAACTCTAGGCGTAATATCCCGGAGGACCAAGGATCTGCCGAATATCATGACGGGCAGTAGTTGTCTTTGTGGGGCTCGATTTCTTCCGTGGTATACTCTTCTGCACTGTTGTTTAAATTCGCTGTACTGTCATCTTCAATGATCTCACTCGCAAAAGACCGTCTATAGCCTGATCTTTATACACTTTTGAAATCAGTGTCTTCTGGATTAGTCTTTGCAAGAAAAAAAAATCATGTCTGCATTTAACAATAGCAGAGAAATGCAGCACTAACAAGGGTGAGATGCAATTCAGAATCTTGGCCTCGCAATGGTTGACTCCATATCGACAAAAATGATTGAAGAAACTCGTCCGGGACTCACCCGGTTCCTGGAATATTATTGGGCGGAGAACCCAGCGTAGGATATCCCCTAGCCTTCATTTGGCTAGGTTCTAAAGCTAATCTCAGAACAGCAACGAAGCCTGCCAGCTTTTAGGCACAACTGACCGAGTTAGCGACTTGACAGACCTCTCGCCCGACTCTGGACCGAGCTATGTCAATAAAATCTGATCAAATCTAAAGAAATGTAATATAGGCCTTTCGGTGTTGTTTAGAGACGGAAGCTTGGCAGATTTTCTCCCTCACTTAAAGCTCACAGTTATCCCAAACAGTCTATCATTTGGCATTAAGCACACAAAATCAAAGACACTACACACGGTAAGGTTCGGAACTGAAAATCGAAATGGACTCTCGTCTTCAGTTGCAGATTCAGAAACCTCAGTATGGATAAGCCCTTTTTTAGTAGGTACTTTCAATTCTCAGAGAATATTGACTGACTTTTCTTTTTTTGTCAAGATGTCCATTATTGGATGAGCGTTTCTCGGTTTTAAAGCAGACCATTGTTAAATCTGAGAATAGACAAGCCGTAATTCAATCATACGAGCGTGTTACAAAAGCTTTGGAACAAGAAATGCAATTTCTTGCCAAATTGGGTCCACAATCTGTGCCTGAGATAGACTTTTCAGATATCGAAGCTAACAACAACTGCATTCCGGAGGGCGTAGTCGATCTTGTTCGAGAGCGTGGATGTGTCATTTTCCGCAATGTCGTATCCGAAGAACAAGCGACTAAATGGAGACTTGACTTAAAGAAATACACAGAGCGGCATGCAGATGTCGGTGGATTCCCAGAACAAAACCCACAGAACTGGAATCTGTGGTGGACAGCGCCGCAGGTCCAAATACGCAGTCACCCTAAAGTTCTCAAAGCCATGGATGCAATTTCTAAACTGTGGCATGTCTCAGATGATACGGCCCTAGATATAACGTCTCAAGTCGTCTATGCAGACCGTTTCCGAATCCGATATCCAACAACAGGTTAGATCACTGATACAGGAAAGAAACAAAATGGAGTATGGCATAAGATGAAAGGCTAACAAGCAGCAACATTAAAAGAGGAGGAATATACGCTGCCAGCACACCAAGATACCGGATCAACTGAACGCTGGGAAGACCCGAAATACCGGTCATGTTATGAGAAGATATTTGAAGGCAAGTGGGAAGATTACGATGCCTATTCCGCTGATTGTCGGCCTGAGTCGCAAACGGCAATGTACGATACAGATGGTAAGATCTTGCTGTCTTCGATCTCATTCTATACTATCTCATTCGTCGCTGACCAACTCTTCTGCTGTTTGACTCGTATTAGCCGTTTGCTCTGTCTTTCGTTCCATGCAAGGCTGGATCAGCCTCTCTCATACTAAGACGGGTGAGGGTACTCTGCGACTTGTGCCCAATGTCAAGCTTGTTACAGCATACCTTATGCTCCGTCCATTTTTTGTTCTTAACGAAGAGTTTGACGACAAGTCACCAACATTTCCGGGTGCCTGCCCAGGGAAAAGCCAGTTCTTTCCAACCGACGAGTTTCACCCGCACCTCAAAATGCCCCAATCTATGGTAGGTATCCCAGACGTGAAACCAGGTGACTATGTCTTCTGGCACTGTGACCTTATTCACGAGGTTGATCGCTTCCACCCGGGCACAAACGACTCTGCAGTTAGCTATAATGCCTGTGTTCCACTCTGCCCACTAAACGCTCGCAACCTAGTGCAGCTCCGTGACTGCTTTCGGATGGCAGTTCCACCGCGCGACTTTCGCGGGCGTAGCCGTGGATGTGAGTGGGAGCGGGACCACATTGACCATGGTGCGCGATTAGAAAATATACTCTCTCAAGCAGGAAGGCGTTCCATGGGTATTGAGCCTTTTGATGAAGACGAGGCTGGTCTGACTGCAGGTCAACGCGAAGCTCGAAAATATGCGAACCGTATCCTTGGCTTCGCCTAGCTGATATTTATTCTTACTGCTTTCCACTTATAGTTCAGGTCTAGGAAAACGAGGAAGCCTAGCATCCCTCAATAAATCTGTACGATATCAATAGACCATTATTCGCATGGTAGCTATCAAGATCGCCGTGGCCTTTTCAGTCACTTAGAATCTTTACCGGGTGTCCATTGCAGCAAAGTAAATATGCGGTTCAAGTATCGGCCATGCAGATTTGGGTTTAGCGCTTCAGTAATCGCCATACTCCTACGGGCTAGAACGTATCCATTAGGAAAACTGAGGACTCGGTCCTATCTATATGAACCTCTTTTTAATATATAAATGCGATAGTTTCCTCCCCCGCCAACTTTGGTCTTCACAAGTTTCAAAGAACCGTTAAGTATGGTTGGTACATCACCATAAATGTACCATGGACGCGACACGCCAACGTGTGCGGAGAACTCAGAGAGCTCCCCGGAGTTGTATTTCCTGCACAAAGCGCAGAGTTAAGTGTGAGAAGAAAATTCCGTGCCAACAGTGCGTTGAAAGAGGTGACGCTATCTCTTGCCAGAGAGAGGTTGTCTCTGTAAAGGGTCAAATCAAATTGTATGCTGCTAGGTTCCTTAAATTGTCTGATTTCATGCATAATAACGACACGGATGTTACGATTTCAACAAAACAAAAAGTAATAAACACGTGCTAAAATATCGCTCTAATTCTTATACAGGGAGTTCACAAACCAGAAATCACCAAGTTATTACGACCTGTTGGTGGAGAATAGAACACTGAAATCCATGATCGCAAAGATGCAAGATGTTCCGGACACAGCCGCTCTAGAGGATCCCGTAGAGCTCAATCGTGACCCAGAAATATTCGAGAATTCTTTGTTTCGAAGTTCGCCCGAGTCACCCAGCGGTTCAAGAGTGAAAAGCTTGGATGACATTGTTCGGTGTTCGAGATCTTGCAGCCATGCTCTAGTTGAATATGGAAAGACTTTTGTCTCTTGGATACACTTTGCCGTGTACCAGCCGGCGTTCGAAGAAGAGCATGCAGCGTTCTGGGATTCTAATATGGGCGATGGCCAGTGGGGGAGCAAAGACGCTTCATGGCTGGCAATCTATTTTGCATACTGTAGTGTAAGTCCATGACATGCCACTTATGTGAGCCTGAAGATCTTGTGTAATTGTAAAACTAACGCTTAAATTCCATAAAACGAAAGACAAGCTTGCTTCTGATGGAGAACACGCTTGCTAGTCAGATTGATTTGCCTTCCGGTACGCATTCTCTTGTCTTAATATAGTCCTATGGTCATTACGGATGTTCAATTATTAAAATAATTTATAGATGATACCCACCACTTGGTGCAGAACTGGTACCAAGCAGCGCTGTATTTCCTTAACGAAGCGGACTACATGAGAGTCCCAGACTTACGCAATGTCCAAGCAATTGCCATTCTGAATATCATGTTCAACAACGTCGGCGATGGACAGATGTATCCAGTTATTTGGGCAACAGCCATACGAATCGCGCAGTCGCTGCAGCTAGACCGGGACGAAGAACATCTCGGAGAGACATTAGCTCAGCAGCAACTGAGGCGACGACTTTGGTGGACATTGACAATTTGTGAATGGTATGATTCGCCATTCTCATGGTTCTTGCTTTACTGCCTTTCTCAAAACGGGCTACATGTTTTCTCCCGATTAGAAAAAAGCATTCCTGACACAACAAATGTGACCAGGCTTCCTCTCCCTTATCATAACCCATGTATTACACAAATGGATTGCCAAGTCGCACATCCAGCTTATCTCAATGATGATGAACTTCAAAAAAATTACGTCTCATCGAGTCCTATGTTGTGGTCAAGAGCTCAACAGCCACGCCCTGTTGGTTATCATATCGCAATGTGCCGGATCGCGACGGTATTCCACCGATTTCGCTGTCTTTTACGTCTGGGTCCATGGAAATGCGGTGAGCTGCTTACTTTGCTGCACAGATCAGATGACGAGCTAGCTGTTATCATATCGGAGCTGCCACCTCACCTTGATCCAGAACTTAGCCCAGCGGAATTAGAAACGCCATATTACCAACAATATCCTTGGATTGGCGAACAACGGCAGCATCTTACACGTGTGCTACTATATCGGCGCATTGCCATCAATAGAATTCTGCAAACAGCCTGGTTTAAGGAACCAAAGCTCTTTGCAGGTCCCCGTGCGGTGTGCATCTCGTCAGCAAGGACGCTAATACGCAGCATCTGCGAGTCAGATATGCCCATAGAAAGACGGCGGTCTGCGTAGGTTCTAAACACAAAATTTATATTCATTAGACTCATATAGTTATGTTCTTCTCTACTAATTACCTTCTCAAATCACAGGCCATTTACTACATCCCTCTTCTCTGCTGCTATCCCTCTAGCTTTCGAAGCCAAAAACTGTGACAACGAAGAACGAATGCAGTACCTAAAGGATATTAATTTTGCGCTAGAAATGCTTAATGCAGTAGAATCGTTCAGTTTTCTCGCAAAGGGTGCAGCCAAGTTTCTTACTGGTATTATTCAGAATATACACTCATAGTTCATGTCGCCGATCAGCAATAAAAATAAGCCAAGCCAATAATGCTGCGTTCATCTATTATCTTTGAAGTATTTTTTTTACAACAGAAAGCCTTATCGACAATCCTATTTGGCAAATTATCTCTCCTCCTTATGGCGATCAAACTAAGTGACATACCTCTGAAGAAGTAAGCTCAGCGAGCGATATTGGGGGGATTAATGTTAAATCGGCACTCTCTTGTGTGAGATCCCAATTCATTTTAAGTTTTAGTTTAATATTAAAAGCCAGTGATAGGTAAAATGTACAAGCCGACAGAAATAACTCTTTCACTCGTCCAATTTTCTACCGCAAAGTTACTGATTCTATCTTTGTTGTAAGTGCCTGAGTAAATTCGTATTATTTCTGTATAGTGCTACTAGTCTTGATAAAATGTGTTATAAAATACGAGTCTTGTCATTCTGTCTCGAAGGTCAACCACAGGCGCTGCACACTCGCAGCACTGGCGCTAAGCATCTCTGCACTGGTGCTAAGCACCTCTGCACACGGTAGACTCTGCCTGCGCCACACCGACATGTGTTGCTGGAACTCCTTTTCTTTATCGCACAAATATGTGGGGTTATCGCAAGCGCTCATTGGGTTAAAGGCACCCACATGATTAATAATATGAATATCCTGCCAAAACGCACTGTGATTTTTTTACAGCGAATGTACGTCCGTAGGCCGTTTTTGTAACGGACTCCAACACTCACTCAACTCAGCGCCTTATTAGGGGCATCGCCAAAGCATCACTGAATACACCAACACCACATTTAAAAAGATTACGAAAATGATACAAGCAATATGTACAATGACATTCCCCTAACATTTTTTTTCCGCGATATTTCCTCGGTTTATTCACAATTGCGCTTCTCAAACAAGGATTAGATCCTGTTCCTCTGCATCGTCAAACCAAGCTGTGGCCGCAACCCCCATTCCAAGTCTGCAGAGCCGCCCATCCTCCTGGGGACCGACTACCATGCCCACAACGTGATGCTTGTTAAAACGAAACCACTGCCCTCCATGGCTTATATTTAACTCTGCTAATTGAAGAAAAAGTAGCGGTCCGCGGTCGTGTATGTTGCATCCCTCGTGGCCATGGGGGGAATATTCAGGATCGTTTAGGATGTGAGAATTTACCTCACTTTCAGGAATTCCCCAGTTGTCGATAACCAAAAGTGCCGCCAATTCATCCGCCTCTGTGCGTGCTGCAAATGCACAGCGTATAAACCCAAAGTACCTGAGCACGCCGGGGTAGAAGTCGGGTAAAAGCTTTATGCCGGAGCTTTCAACCGCGCCCTCTACACCGATGCTGTTGGTCGAGTCATAGCTATGTCTGACAAATGAGTGATGGAACTTCTTCATCCTTCCCCGCATAGAGAGAGAACAGCCGTCGTCCAGTAAAGAGACCACACCAAGGTCGACCGCTGTGAGTTCAATATGCTCCTGTCTAGTAGGCACCACTTCCTCGAAAGGAAAGAACGAGATCTGTCCTTTCTGGGACGCCCATGACCAAGAAGGCACGCCGAGCTCTTTTGGGCCAGGTACTGCCCGATCTGTGGGATACCATAAGAGCTGATGGGATAGATTGGACAACCACATGCCTGCCGCATATGTGTCATTTGGGTGTAATTTTTTTAGCTCTTCCGCAATGCCCGCCAAGGCGTGAAGCTTGTCTGTTGGATATGTTAAATTCCTGATGGAGTAATTCTCAATCATCTTGGGCCAGGACGTATAACTGCTGAGAGGCGGCTCCAAGAAGTGGTTTTCTTCGTCGTCGTACAAGTAGCTCGACAGAGACTTACACCACCATACGGTGGTCTCTTGGGCGTAAAACACTATCCTCCTCGCAAGGATCCATTCCTGGGTTGCCCAAGCCCGCTTGGAAAGAAAACAGGTGTCTGGAGAGTCATATATTCTATTGCTAGCCTTGCCAACACGTATCGCGGGCCACCTAGCGATTCGGAATGAGGTGGCACTAGCACGAGCGTGAAATAGGCCCTCGAATGGGCTTTTGCCATGGGCGTCCGCGATCACAAGGCGTGCATACGAATAGATACGTCCCATCGTAGGCAATGCGGATGCGAGATCTGCGGCGTCGTCCTGAATAATACATAAGGCATCAACCCACAAGTACCGCAGCCCGAGACGGCGAGTAACGATTATGGCGTCTTGGAGAGTTTTTGGGAGCAAGTCCAATGCCACGCCAGTATACCGATCTTGTAGATTTTGTCGAGTTGTTAAGTATTTTCTAGTAACGGTGCATGGTTCCCCCCAGCAGTAGCTAAGGGCTGTATAAAAGCCGCGTGAGCCGCTGCTCTCTTTAAGGCAAGGGTTCTCTCCGGGCAGCCCGACGTCAATAACTCTTGACGGAAGTATCGGCGGCTTCGGCTCGTCGACCATTTCGGAAGACAAAGTCTTCGAGCACTGGTCACCATGGTGTTGAATACAATGATTCACTAAATCGTTCAGCTCCTTGAATGCTTCGTCGCTTTGTGGAGGAGGTGCGAACAATGGAAGAAATTTCGTCCAATGTCCTGGGTGTTTCACGCAGTCTATCTCAGTTAGATGAGTTCCTGATTATGCTGGTTAGACTGTACTACTTACCTCTTTCTCTGTATAGGGCTAGGCTGGCTCTTCCCGCAGAACCTTCATGCTCAAAAGAAAACGTGAGATCGCCTCCATCGTATTCCACCACGAGAGGCCAAGTGGTGCAGGGCGCCGTCCGAAAGAACGGGTACTGTTCGTCGGGGAACGCCTCCACTATAAGCCTGCACATTCGGCAGCTTTCGGCAGAAGACAGCAGTCGACCAATCGTTCCAAAGCGACGGCCTCTGCTAAATATGAGGGATCGCACATCGATAGAACGGCATTTCCAACACAGGCCCCCGGGGAGGGTTCCATGCAGGAGAAGCTGTGATATTCTGCGACACACCTCCATGATGCCGGATAGCCATGCAATGATTAATTTAGAAAGATTATTAGCCGGTTTGGAGATTACTCGAGGCAGGCAAAACCACGGTTGATATGAGAGAGAAAAGATAACTCGGGTGTTGGCTATCTAGGTGGGCAATCTGCAGTCTCACGTCGCCAGGCTATGCACCACATGTGCCCTGGTGATTGGTTTATCGGTGTGCCCTATATCCCTCGGGAGAGCCACATTGGCTGAGCATAAGCAGACTCCTACTTTCTAAATACTACGTACTAGCGACCTCGCCCAAATGCGCGCCCCTCTGTGTGCTTGTGATGGCGCATTCCCAATTCGGTCAGATTAGGAAGCAAAAGCGCATAGGCTCACGTCGTAGCAATCAAAGGACTCAAGGGTTGACGATAAATACAAAGAAGAAAGAAAGGAAAAAAAAAGAAAGAAAAAAAAGGAAAAAAGAAGAAGAAGAGGGAGAGAAGAGAAAGGACGGGTGGAAATGGGTCCTGGCAGCTGCATAATAGTCTTAACTCTACGACACTCTTCTATTTAATCCTTTTCCAAACTTCTACTGATACAGCGTTCCTTGCACTGGAGGTTGACTTTAATCGTATTTATTAGCCAATCCTGACTATTTACGTCTATACGAGGTGGAACCCTCTGGGGCAGAAACCACCATACTGTCTAGTACGTGTGAGGCTATTCAGAAAGTTATGATACAAATAAGGAAAGTGATGATAGTAGGCAATTACGCTGCTTCCGTCTCTGTCTCCGTCTCCGCCCCCGTCTCCTCTAACGCACATGCTAGACGGTAGTCTGGGATACGGCCGCTTCGTTTCATCCACCGTAATATTGGTCTGGCCGTGAGCCCTCCGGTAGTTAACCGACTGAACAGGTCCTCTGGGGTTCGGGGCTAGTCTGTAGGTCTTCCGGTGCTTCTGTGGTAGTAGAGTAGTACGTGTTCCGGGGTTTCCTCCTCCGTGCCGCAGGCGTATATAGGGGACTCCCGGCGGCGTCTAGTGAATAGATAGTTGGCTAGGCCGATGTAACCTGTGTGGATTTGTATAAGGAGGCTGCTTTTAGCCTTAGTGAGGTGTTTATAAGCTCTTACTACCTCTGTGATGCAGCTCCGCTGGTCGTTTACTGCTACTACTGTGAATCGCTTTTGAATTATAATTATTATCGTTATAATTAATCGTTAACCAATCTATTGTACAACCTCCCTATCCCATGGCTGCTGCCGGGATCAGGGCTGCCGACGCCTCGGCAGCCCGCGCGGCCCGTGCCGTCACCCTACCGCTCTCATCCTCTCCCTTCCCGACCATGAACTCCTTCGCCGTCCTGGCCACTGAAGACCTCAACGAACTCCCAGACGCCATTAACAACACCACTGCCCTACCAGACTCTGAAACAATCACAGTGAACGCCCTCCCGTACCACACAACACCCCGAACGCTACTCACAAGTACCTCCGGCAACCACCTCCGCATCCCACCGAAGCTCGGCAGGAAGCGACAGAGAGCCAACGACTACCCGACAACCCCTCTGGCAGCCCAGCGGCCCCCCCAGGCCACCGCGCAGCCGAAAGGGCTCGCCGCCAGCCAGCACACCCCCGCCGCCTTCTCCCTGATAACCACCGGTATCCCGACTGACGTGGCCGACGTCTGCGGCATCCCGACGTTACACCAGCGAGCCTTCGTCGACATGCTAGCCCTTTTACAAACACAGAACCCCCTATTAGCAGCCCATGTAGACGGTGTCCTCCAGCGCATCTGGTACACCGTCCTCCGACTCAACAACACCGTCAACAACACCATCTCCGTCCCGAATCCCTCAACCACCAACACCGACAATAGCCTCGACGGCGAGGCGTCGACGATTCACTAGAAAACCTTCTACGCAACGGCATTAGGGAGGGATCCATTAAAACAGACCGTATCAGGCAACGCCTCGGGCTTTACAACCACTGCCACCATGCCGTTACGACGACCGGAGATCATTCTACGCACTAGAAATCTTACTATATCACCTATAGGTCAACAAATCGTCGACATTACCAACGAAGCAGCCACCCGAAACAATAAACCGAAAGCCGTCGGCGTACACATTCTACCCAGCGGTAATACCGTAATCTACTTTGAACCATACATAAACCGATGGTTCACCAGAGACTCTACATGGACCGAGGCCCTTGGCGTGACCGCAGTGGCCACAGGCCCGAAGGTCGTCCTTCGACACGTCTCCACCTCTCTACTCCAAGACCCCGACCTTCTCCGCAAAATCGTCAGCCCGGTACGCCTCCTGGACACCTACCCAATGATTACCAAACATTCACCGACTCTCCCGTACGACAGCCTAAAGTTCATAGTTACCACCGAGGCCGACGCACAACAGCTCCTCCGGGAAGACGCTACTATCGACTACACCTATTACAATACCACCCCGTACCGAGAGTCCAGCCAGCCCACCCTTTGTCATCGCTGTTAAACATGGGGCCATTTGGCCTATACCTACCGGCGCTCCCTCCGGTGCGCCCTCTGCGGTAGAGAGCACGAGACCAAACAGTGTGATACACCGGAGACTGACCGGCGCTGCCCCAATTGCTCGCAACGAGACCACTCTACCGGTTCTCGCCTTTGCCCGATAGCTATTGACGTTGTCCACTAGCGCTTAGCCAGTCAACAGGCCCCCCTTGAACTCTCTGACGAAGCTCTAATCAATGCCCAACTATGTGAATAGTCACGTAGAACGCATAGAACAAAGTAGACAATACCAAAATCGCACTACAATACGACAATTCGCTCGACGTTGACGTTATCGCGATTCAGGAGCCAGGTAGACTAACTAATCAAGACGTCCCCGACAGCGCTTCGGGCCGCTATGTCAAGCTCTGGGCCGGCACGACCGACAACCGCTCCGTAATCTATATCCACAAACGCATCCCACAGTCCTCCTGGGACTGCTGTGCTCTCCCTAACGCAGTACGCGTTACCTTCCACGGGCGTAGGCCGCTGGTGCTATACGCCGTTTACAACGCGCCGGCTCGCTCTCCCAACCCCGGAGAAAGACCGTTCATTACTCCGTTACTGGCTCAGTGACCCTTACAAAATCACGAAATAATCTTAACGGGAGATATGAATCTCAGCCACCCCGACTGGGACGTACACGATCGTCGGACCTCCGGCGTCAATGCATTTATAACACTTACGGAGGAATGGGGGCTAACCCTCCTAACCCCCCCGGGCACACCCACACGACACCCCATTGATATACGAACTAATACGGGCCACAGCTTTACAATAGACCATATATAGGCTATACCTACGTTACAAGCCACTTATAGTCAATACGACTGACCAGGCTCCGATCATAGGCTGTAGTACTACACCTTTACAGCATCATCAACCTAGGCAGAGTACAAAGGCTTCAGTTGGGCCCGTATAATACCGAGGCTGTGGCTAGACTCAGTTTACAACTATTCACCACACCTCCACCGGTTGCCTCCACAGCGGTAAAGCTCGAGCAACAAGTGGACCAACTAATCACAAAGTTAAACGGTATTGCCAAAGCAACTACCTTGACCAAGAGCCCGCCACGTGGATTTCGCTACGCCGGCTGGAACAGTTACACCGAACAAGCTATATATAATCTTCGGTTAACCGAACAGCGGCTCCGCCGCGAAGACTACACCGAAGAGACCGAGCAGGCTGTACGGGAAGCTAAAGGCGCCCAACGCCGGGCCCTACGATAGGCCAGCACGAAACACTGGCGTCAGCTGCTGGGCTCCTTCGGTCCTCAGTCTACTCGCCTTTGGACAATCGAAAAATGGGCGAGGCTACGCAGCCATATCTCAGTCACTTCACCGAACCTTTCTCCGCTCCAGCATAGCGACGGCTTCGTAGTAACGTTCTACACGGACAAGGCGGCCCTTCTAGCTGTCCGCTTTTTCTCTATACCCTTTACCGCGCCACCGCCGAATGCGGCAGTCGACAACCCTCCCCTCCCCCCCAAATCTTCGTCAGTCAAATCGTTGCTGCCGACGACATCGCCATAGCCATCTACGGGACCTCCCCGCGCAGGGCAACAGGCTTCGACAACCTCTCCAATGCTCTCCTCCGTACCTGTGGCCTACCGCTCTTCATTACATTGGCAGCCATCGCTACCGGCAGTCTCCGGCTCGGCCACTGGCCAGCGCACTTCAAGCACTCCCGTACTATCGTCATCCCGAAGGCCGGCAAAAAGCCAAAGGATCGCCAGGAGGCCTCAGGCTGGCGACCTATAGCACTGCTGAGCACAGTAGGCAAGGCCATTGAAGCTACAGTAGCCCGCCGGCTCACGGAGGCAGCGGAGGATAACCACCTCCTTCCGAAGGGCCAGATGGGTAACCGCCGCCGCCGATCTACGGAGCTGGCGGCCCGCTTAATAGTCGACGGTGTACTTACATCGTGGGCAGCCCGCGGTAAGGCCTCTCTACTACAACTAGATATTACGAGAACATTCGATAACGTAGACCACCGCTGGCTAGTCTATACATTACAATCCCTACGCCTCCCCGATTGGCTGACGACGTGGGTCCGCAACTACCTCACCGACCGCACCGCAGAGTTAACGTTCGACGGTAAAACAACCCCGGCGCAACCCGTCGCCGCCGACGTACCGCAAGGCTCACCGCTATCACCAATCCTATTCATCCTCTTTACCACACCGCTATTCAAGGAGCTAGAGAGAACACCCGGAATCATCACTGTCGGCTTTGCCGACGACATCAATATGCTAGCTGTAACCCGAACAATACGGGAGTGCTGCGACCGTCTCCGCCAGGCGTGGGATATCCGGTACGATGGGCACAGACTAAAGGCGTCACCTTTAATCCGGCGAAGAGCGAGCTCCTCCACTTTTGCCGATCACGGCAGGCCACCCCCGAAACCCTTCGGTTGAACACCGACACCGCCCGACAACCACTTAAAGATGCACGATTCCTTGGCATCTGGCTTGACAGAAAGCTCACCTTCGCAGCACACTATAACAAAATCATAGAAAAGCTAAAAACACAAAGTCCAGCCCTCACAAGGCTTACAGGCAAAACGTGGGGATGTTCCTTACCATGGGCACGTACAATTTTCACAGCGGTGATCCGGAGCACAATCGCCTTCGACGCACCGGTATACCACAACCCAACATCGGAGGACGAAGCAACCAGAGGGTTAACCGCACGGCTAACCAAATAATACAACAAACACCTCCGCACCGTAATAGGCGCATACGAATCAACACCAATCCCTTTACTCTACACAGAGGCTGGCCTATCCCGATTAGATCTATACCTCAATCAACGGCAAGCAGCCCTTTTAAACCGGGAGAACCACCGGGCCCAATCCCGAGCCATATGCCGTGCTATCAAGACAACCCTCGGCCGCAACACCCCAGTGGACCCCTGCGCCAAACACGACAATATACTAGCCGCTTAGGACGCAGACTGTACGCTAACTCAGTGGCAAGAACGCTGGCACCACCTGACCGAACCCCGGTTACGGCCCGCTAACCAACACCCCCAGTGGACCGCCAAGGACGTAACCAGAGCTCACCGGCACCTTACGAAGACCGAAAGCAGCCTAGCAACACAGGTGCGCGCCGGCCACATCGGCCTGGCGGCGCACCTCTACCGCATACACAAAAATCGGGACTCCCCCATATACGTATACGGCGCAGCGGAGGAGACCCCGGAGCACGTATTACTACACTGTACTAACACCACAAACCTCCGGGATGGCCCCCGACTCCGGAAGACCTGAACTACTAACTGAATACGGGAGGGCCACTGGCCCGTCCTGTGCTGCGGTGGCTTAAACGGAGCGGGTGTATCCCAGACTACCGACTGGCAGGCCAACTCGAGGAGGCCGCGCTGTAACGGTAGCGGCGATTCGCTGTCGCCTTGCCGCAGGGTGTAGTAGTGTTAAGCAGGTTCAACGGATTGGGTGAAGAGTGAGTGGCAACCAAAGTATATTCTTATCAGTGCGACGTAGTGTCGTAGATCGAAACTGAATCTTATGCGAGTCGGGTACGACTCGCCCACGATTCTCTTATATTGTAGGGCGCTAGGGTTCCCAGCCCTCCGGCTGCAATTACACAGTGCCAAGGCAGTGTGTCTACGGTACATTGTACGGTCCACCATCTTAAGTCCTCTGTGCAGGAGGTCGTAACAACCACTGTCTTGAACTCAGAACCTATATGAACCCTGACTCCAAGTGCATACTCCGCATACATCGCCATACGCCCTTACACCTGATACACAGCTCAGCTCTTCTATTAAGAACATAAACACTCCCCTAGCCTGATCACCTAGCGAAGTACCTGCCTATTAGGAAGTGCTTTGTAACACACTGTTAGGACATGCGCATAGGGGCCTGGTCAGCACTGTGGTATGAGCCTAATATACCCTAGTGTGAGGGAATATCAGCACGCAGTGCTGATATTGACGATCTTTTTAGATTATTGGTACAGTTGGTAAACCCTCACGCCTGACTCGTAACACACACGGTTACATATTGTAGAAGAGATGGTCAATCAAATACTATATGTATATAGTACAATTAGTATAATTAGTGTAGTTAATGTATTTGTTGGTAAACACTGGGTTGACCGTTTCGTTAAGCGTCGGTCAAAGTTATAGTTACGTTGAATGAGTATGTTACGAGTCAGGCGTGAGGGTTTAACAACTGTACCAATAATCCAAAAAGATCGTCAATATCAGCACTGCGTGCTGATATTCCCTCACACTAGGGTATATTAGGCCTGTACCACGGTGCTGACCAGGCCCCCGTGCGCACATCCTAACACCCTTGTGCGCACATCCTGACAACAATCTGGAAATATCAAAGAAAACGCTTAGTCATAGCGTTGCTATTATAAATTAGAGATGTGGCTAGTCTAAAAAGTGGCTAGAACGTAGGAATGTACTAGTATGTAAAAATGGATAGTATAAAAAGTGGCTAGCATAAAAATGGCTGGGCCAAGGCCCTGTAAGTACACTAGCCCAGGGCGAGCCTAGGGCCAGAGATCACCACCAGCCCACCGGCCCACTGACCCACCGACTCCACCGGGCCTGGACTGGCCCCTATTTCAAGTAAGAGAGTTGGGTTGGCCGTCTTGGGGAGAGTCTCTTCTTCTGTATCTTTAGTCTTTCGTCCAATACAGGTCCATACTATTGCCTCAGGGCTCTTCTGCGCTCCTTGCCGGCAGACCCCTTACAAGTCTCATTAAAAGCAAAGCTCTGTGGCTGTGCTGTAGGAACAGCCGAAGGCACACCCGCTAAGCAGGCCGAAGCAGGAGCGATACCACCCGCTAAGCAGGTTGAAGCAGGAGCAGCACAGGTATATGTCAAATAAGGAAATTCTTAATGACAAGATTCGTGTTTTATATTGGGCTGTTATAGGGCAGTTCGGCTTGGTGTCAATATTTGCTCCATTTTATCTATTTCTAAATGTGACACCTACATATGATAGCAATATGCATATTTTCGTCTAGGATATGAAAAAATGAGTTGGTAGCAAGATTGGTCTAGTGAAGAAATAAATGTCATCGGTGGACGGGGATGCTCCGTGATTTAGGGTGAAAATGAAGGACCCGAAGCAGAAATCGCGGCAGCCTTGCCGAATCGGTAAAATACCGATGCATGTCAGGCACCCATCCCGAGCTCTGCACACCTAAATAAGTCCATTGCAACCGTCCTGATAAACTGTCAGACAAGAATATTATATTTATTGCCATGTGTCGCCCACCTGTATCATCGTCTTGATTTCTACATCTTGTTAACGAGATGCTCTAGTCGGACAGATACCAATTCGTTTGGTAAGTGATCCATGTTATTTTTCAATCGAAATATTTCAACTGCATATCTCGTTGCTACAATCAAATAGTTGCTGATGATTTTGACAACAAAGTACCCAATATGGAATTTGATGACAACAATATTGCTTACGTGCCCACTACGGGGGCTACAAAAGTATTTGAGCTTCCGGTTGTTGAGGCGACTCGTGAAAGTGTGGAAGGCTACGGGCACATCGTGGACTCACCAGAGGGTTTTCCCATCGAAATAGTCCGTTGGCCAGCCCAAGGCACGCGTCCAGTAGACGAAAATTCTGGTAATCAAGGCGGGACAACGGAGGGACTCTTCGAGTTCTGGTGGAAAGGTGACACATTGTACGCTCGCAATAACGCTGTTGGCGACAATTACCTTTTCGCTTGGAGCAAGTTTCCCGAAGAGGCAGCGTCTGATGGACCACCGAAGCCACGAGATCGAGTTTTGATCTGGCGTGCCAACTATCACCCGGACGGCGGCCAGCTATTTTATCCAATGGACGGCCAGAGTTTTGTGGTTCCGCTAGCTCTGCCAGGCGACGACATCACTCCCGAAAAGTTTGTCGCATTCCGTTGTGACGGAAGCAAGGGGTTATACATCCATCCAAATATCTGGCACGGGGCTGTGGTACCATATGATGACCATTGTCGAATTCTGGACCGTCAGGGGCGAGTTCATGCCCGTGTGTCGGTGAATTTTGCCAAAGAATTTGGGGGATATATTTCTATACCTCTGCATTCCCAGGGAAAAAACTAAAAGAATCCAGTGTTAGAGGATGGTGATGGAAAATCCACTTAATGTCTCGTACCTGCATTAGTTGTTAGATGCAATTATATTTAATTTCAAGTTTGTTCCAGATCATCAGAATATGCATGGTCTCTGCTCAAATCGTCGTGATTCATATCCTGTTACTATGACGGCATTTTCAAATATAATAAATAGCCTCAGGCAGTGCCATGAAAATAAATCATTTACACACTTAAAGAAGTCCTTGGTCGAACCCAGACCAACCCATACCATAATCTTCGTCTTGGAAGTATAGAAGATCATAGCTTCCAAGAAAATTTGAATCTTCAAGACTAAATTCATATGCACCAGTTTGAACGCCATCCAATCTAGCTGTTGCAGTGTGCTCCGGCTCCAGGTCCATCTTTTGGAGAATCGCGTGTTGGAAACGGTTGAGTAGTTTGGTAATACTCACTGCAATATGGGAGAGTACATGCTGAGAGTGCATACGTGGCACCTTGTTCATGCAAGTCTTCGCAACTTGGTCGAGGAGGCTAAAAGTTTCAGCTCTGTCAATCCTGATATTAACTTGGCGCTTCATAGCAACCTTCACTAGAAAAACGACAGAGGAGGCGACCATGGTATCAAAGTAGGTCGGCAATTTATCCAGGTGAGACTGGATATCTTGGTTTGTAGCCACCTGGCGCAGCAAGCACTGAGCTGAATACACAGCCGCATCTGCAAATTCTTCCATATCGGGATGTATTGCAGAACCATCCGAAGCTGACGTCCCACGAAAAGCATGCGCGCATAAGTATAGTTTTGCAAAGTGGAAATGAAGCCAGAGATCAGGTATTGGGAATTTCCCAACACTACCTCTGGCAGACAGTCTCTCACTGCATTCCATCCGCCATGTTTCCAAAGCAATTCCTAGGCGCCGAAATTCGGGCAACAAACTTGGTGTGATTGGCACGTCTGTATTGATACCTAACGTATCGTATATCCGGCTAGCAATCGACCAGAGTTCAACCTCAGCTACGAGGTGAACGTCATCGTCAGTTGCGTGCTCAAGTTTTAACAAGGACTTAGGACTGCTCAGTGCTGTGAATTCTCGGGTCATTGGAGATCGCCCGTATGCAATAGAGAAATGATGGTCACAGATATAAACGAGAAGGTACAGCCGAGTACGGGTGTAGCATGTTCTCCGATCGGCTGTAGTTTTCGTTGTGCAACGATGGGAACTTTTTGTGACGCCTCTGTGGAGATTCATCTCAATGGCAATCCTCACAGCTACAGAATACACCCATTAGATTTCTCTGTCCAGCGTCGAGAACATGGAGACGAAACCCACCGGCACCAGAAAGAGCCCAGGACAACTCGCTCAACCAAAATGCGCCAATGCACAATCCACGCACATCATCGAGCGTATAAGCACTCGCAGCCATCAGAGAGGTATACTCTGTGACAAACTCACTGTAGCAAGTTTTGAATTCCGAGTGTCCTGCATGGAGAGCACCCACAGTGCAGACAGCTGCCGTCAGCAGAGGCGAGCTATCTCGGATGCGAGAAAGCGAGTCTTGTTCAATAAGAATTTTATGAACAAGATGGTCCAGGTTCTCTTGGTACGCTGTAAACAGGCGCTCAGCGGTAGACAAAGATATTGAACCTCGCGATATCAGATCTGACTGATGATTGTGGATAAAGAGCTTGCTAGCAACAGACGAGTTAGAGACCTGTGAGATGCAACTTGCCGGGATTGCCGCAGGGTTGCACTTTGGATCCATAATGACTTCCCATGCCATCTGCGATTGTCTTTCATCGTCAGCTGCCACCAACCGTCTAGAGATATCATTGTCTGTATTGGACTTCTCAGAAGCCAAGTTTACTGTGTCCAGAAGCTCTGGAATGCTGGCATTTCCCGCTAACTTGCCAATTGTTTCCTCTACATGTCGCAATTTTTGTTCTATGCTTCGCTTCCAACTAGCAGGCAGGTCAATGGGAGTCACCGAAGAGTGCGTGGGGAAACGTACGTCACATCACTCTCCAAAAGCATCTGTAGGCTGTGGTTGACAGTACATGACAAGCCTCGTTTCTTGCATCGCGTGCACGGCGGCGTCGAATCTGGCATGTGACATTTTATCTTGACGCATTGTTAACACTGGCAGACTTGGCAGACATCGGCTCATTGGACAGACCTTGAGTTTGCGGCAGGCAACGCAAGCTGTAATTTTGCGACTAATCTCGGGCGGCTTCCGGTCGCCAAAGAAGTCTCTCAGAGCCAACGCTGAAACCAGAGGAGATTGGGCAGCCGACATCTTCGCGAAGTCTGACCTATGCAGAGAAGACAGGGTGCACTTAGAGATATGCGGCGATTGCAACAATGCATGCACGTCGAGTTAGACCAAGGGAGATTGTTCACGCACTTGCCCGCTCTGTAAATTATACCACTGTAAAGATTTAGCGTTGGCTGGCGATTAAGGCTTGAGTCGTGGATGTTGCTGGCTCGCACAAATTCGATTGAGATGGTCAACGGACTTCTTGCCGTGGTCTATTTATTCAGTGTATTAGGCCTCAAGCTAGCTCG
The DNA here is from genome assembly GCA_002917075.1 of Hawksworthiomyces lignivorus. Lineage (NCBI taxonomy): Eukaryota > Fungi > Ascomycota > Sordariomycetes > Ophiostomatales > Ophiostomataceae > Hawksworthiomyces > Hawksworthiomyces lignivorus. The sequence goes on from NTMA01000019.1 coordinate 171,299, forward strand.
TAGGCACGGAAAAGATTCCGACAGCTTAGAGGCTAATAGCACTAAATGCAACGGCGCTTTCACCGTAAAATCAAGTAGCACATATAACTGTTGTAAGCGCCGGAGCTTTGGCCGTTAGATAGACAGGCTTTCAAGTCGGGAATACTCGAAAGAATGAAGAATAGTTACGTGAATATAAAAATTCGCCGCCAGAAATGGTATTTCTGTGTTCGTCAGAATTCAATTAGCCATCTTTAATAATCGAAGTCGGGAAATTTTTAAATTTCAGCGTACCATGTCGTCTTTTGACGGTTTCGATGCTCTTCCACCAGGCGCGTCTAACGCTGTAAAGCCCTGGGCAGTACACGTCCCGCAGAAAGATCTTGACAATCTTTCTATGCTTCTAAGCCTTACCCCAGTTGCCCCACAGACATATGAAAACGCTCTACCGAAACAGCAGAGGGTTCTAGGAGTTCGTAGGGACTGGTTGATGGCGGCGAAGAACTACTGGGAGACTGGATTCGACTGGAGGGATCAAGAAAAACGCATCAATTCCTTTCCTCATTTCAAGGCTCAAGTACACGACGCACTAGGAGATTTTGAAATCCATTTTGTTGCTCTATTCTCCAAGAGAAGCGATGCTATACCCATCTTGCTGCTTCACGGCTGGCCGGGCTGCTTCGTCGAGTTTCTTTCTCTGCTTGACATACTTCGGTCAAGATACACCTCAGAGACGCTGCCGTATCACCTCGTGGTACCAAGCCTCCCCGGCTATACATTTTCCTCTCCTCCACCCCTGGACCGCAACATAGACTCTGACGATGCTGCGCGCATCTTTGACACGCTGGCGTCTCTTCTCGGCTTTCAAGCCTACATGATTCAAGGCGGCGACCTTGGCGGTCGCATAGGCCGTGTTGTAGCGGCAAATCACTCTAATTGCAAAGCAATTCACTTGAATACTGGCCCAATGCCACCGCCTGACCCTGCAGAAATCAAAAGCGACATCAACGACACCGAGCAACGAGGTCTGGAAAGGCACTTTTATTTTAAGCAAAATGGAAGCGCCTACGCATGGACTCATGCGACGCGGCCAAGCACTATAGGCTTCGTACTTTCGAGCAACCCCCTTGCACTTCTGGCCTGGATCGGGGAGAAGTATATGGATTGGACCGATGAAGACCCTGCGCTAGATACAATACTAACATGTATCACGCTCTACTGGGTTACGAATTGCGCAGCGACGAGCTTGTGGTCATATCGCCAATTCTACGGCCCCAACGCAGAGAGCCACGGGACCAAGAGATGGCACATAAACAAACCGTTGGGATTCTCATGGTTTGCGAAAGAGATTACTCCGGTGCCAAGAGCATGGGTCGAGACGACAGGACAGCTCATGTTCTACCGCCAGCATGAGAAGGGCGGCCATTTCGCGGCCATGGAGCAACCAGAATCATTGTGGAAAGATGTCGAAGAATTTATAAGTATGATCAGAGATAAGTTTTAACGTTGAGATTTCGTGGCCACCAATACACACAGCAATGAGACAGGTGCAAGAGGACGCTACTCTATGCTAAGGCGCACTATCTCTCTGGCGTTGTAGAATCGGTAGAACGACGGCGGACATGTCACTTAATTTACGTAAAGCGTAAAATTGTCGGATAAGTGACATCCGCTCGGAGGTAAGCCGGCAAAGAGGGCGTTGTCGTTCAGAATGGAATGCTTTCTGAGAACATAGAAGACGGTGTTCATCCTGTGGCTGGCTTTTTTTTAACATCGTTGGGTAGGATTTTGGAACAGTTGATGAACAGCAAAGGCACAATACAACTTTAGTCTCAGCGGCTTGTTCACAGAATAAAAAGAGTCTGTCTTTGCCTATTTCCACAGCCGACTCAAATCAGAAGTGGTGCTCTCGAAAACATCGAGGTCGGACTCCATCTTGCATCTCAACACATCGGACCGCACACGTCGATAGCGATATTTAATCATGGCAAAACCTCTTGCGGCATATTCCTATGTTCATAGTGTACAACTAAGTCAGCCTAGCACCGGCCTCTGCTTTGTTTCTGGGACAACGGCTCGGCAGGCCGATGGGTCAATTCCCCCGTTCTCCAGCGCGGCCGATTTAGAAAACTGGGACGCACATGTTGCTTCGGGGGTTGCCCCGGCTGGTGAACAAATGAAGCTCATCTGCGATAAAATCGAGTCGGCGCTGCGGGACGCATCAGGCGGAAGGTTGGGGCTTTCAAGCATTGTTGATGCAACAATCTTCTTGACAAATCTGCGTCGGGACTACGATGCCGTTAATGAAGTATGGAACCAGAGAATTGCAAAAGGCCCCACACCAACAAGTTTGCCTAGCCGAACATGCGTTCAGGTCTCGTTGCTACCGCCAGACGAACGAGTGCTTGTGGAAATGAAATGCACAGCAGTTTTGCAGCCTGAAAACGAATAAGACTATCTAAGATACATATACTAAGGGCAGATTAAGTTTTCATGTATCAGAAAATTGGATAGATAACTATAGACTACAACAAGTATTTTGCGAGTATTATTTGAAGAACTGGAAGTACGTTTTAGAAAACCCGAGCCGCAAACTCAATGACATTCTCAGGTTGCAGTCTCTGTCCCAATATGCAGACTGAAAAGCCTACTGCTCTTCAATAATGATAGTGCAGTTCAAGCATTTGCTTATCTCAGAGAATAGACAAAGTACTTCTTCAGCAGTGTGCGCAGGCCCATCGGTGTCAGGTGCTTTGGTTGCCAAGAGGAAATGGCTGCTGTCAGTAGAAGCTGTGACACAATGCTGTTCCCAGTCAAACCGTTGCATCGCCGTAAATATTTCACTGCAAATCAGATACTTGCCCCCTCTTCCACAGTAAATTTCTTTTTCAGCAGCGATCTCATCAGCTAAACATAACTGTATGGTTCTTAGATACAAATTTGCAGGGTCCTTTCTTCATCATATTGGTGCCTAGATTCGGTAGCAGCATTTTCAGAGAGTCGCCATGCCAAAGGTCTCCCATTTGCTCTGAGGGATGCTGCTGCGATTGCAGCGCTGATCGCGATTTGGCTAGCCTTGCAGCGGGTAAAAGTGGAGCAGAGCCAGCTGCAACATTTCAGCACGATCACACGCTCTGACTGAAGCAGCAAACTCAATCTCGTCGTTCGCAAACTACATACGATATCTCATCCATATCCTGCTACGATTTGTGCCATGGCTGACAAGGCAGGAGCACCCATGGCGCCATTACCTCCCGGATGGACGCAGAATACTGCTCCCTCCGGACACACCTATTACTACAATGCGACAACAAAAGAGTCTACATATCGCCGCCCGACAGCGCATCCTCCTTCTGCTCCTCTTCCGCCTCCGCCGCCGCCTCCGCCATTGCCAAAGGCGCAGGGGGTAGCGGCAGCGTATCAGCAGCCCTATGTCGCCCAGCCGCCGCCGGCACCGCTACCTTACCTGCAACTGTCCGATCCGAGAGTGGCTAACGCATTCATGGCGCGAAACAACCCGACTGCACCCTCGCCAAACCGGCCCTTCCACCGTGACGGCGGGAGGCGCTCGCAGCCCTTCAACAGACCGCGGCACCAGCCGACCGACAAGCCACGGTCACGCGTCGACATTCCCGGCTGCGAGCCGTGGGTTCTGGTCTACACCAAGTACGGGCGGCGGTTTGTGTACAACCCGGTCAAGAACGCGAGCTACTGGCGCATTCCAGAAAAGCTGCTCCCTGCCATCCTCGAGCTGGATAAGGCAGGAATCCGGCAGAAGGCGCAAGCCCAGAGCAAGACATCCGAGGAGCGGGAACCCGAGGCAGGCGGTGATTCGACGGGCAAGCCCCTGCAGAAGGAGAAGGAGTCGAATGCTGAAGCCGGCCACAAGGAGGCCGGCCACAGCGATTCAGAGTACGAGGAGGTGGAGGTCTGGGAGGATGAAAATGGAGAGCTAGTAGGCGACGGCGACGGCAATCCAGCGAAGCGCCGGAAGCTGGAAGGAGACGATGCAGGCGAGGAGGACCAGGAAGCGGAGGACGGCTTCGGCCGCGGGCCGGTAGAGTTCAGCGAGGCGGACATCGCGTTCCAGCTCCAGGCGGCAGGCGACCTGGGCGACGGCGGCGACGACGGCGACGACGACGCGGCCTACCTCGACGAAGAAGGCTACTGGGACGGCGCGGCGGAGGAGGAGCACGGCGAGCTGTCGGAGGCCGAGGCGGTCGAGGTCTTCAAGTCGCTCCTGGACGACTTCAAGATCAACCCGTTCAGCGCCTGGGAGAAGCTGGTCGAAGAGGGAACGATCGTCGACGACGAGCGCTACACCGTGCTGCGCACTATGAAGGCGCGCCGGACAGCGTGGGAGGACTGGTCGCGCGCCAAGATCCAGGAGGTCAAGGCGAAGAAAGCCCGCGAGGAAAAGGCGGACCCGCGCCTAGCGTACCTGCAGCTCCTGCAGGCGCACGCGACGCCCAAGTTCTACTGGCCCGAGTTCAAGCGCAAGTACCGCAAGGAGGCGGCCATGAAGGACGCGTCGCTGGCCGAGCGCGACAAGGAGAAGTGGTACCGCGAGTACGTGGCGCGCCTTAAGCTGCCGCCGTCCACCCTCAAGGCCGACCTGACGAAGCTGCTCGACTCGCTCCCCCGCGCCGTCCTCAACAACCAGACCAGCACCTCCAGCCTGCCGCTGCAGCTGCTGACAGACATGCGATACCTGTCCCTGGACGCCAAAATCCGAGATCCGATGGTCGCAGCATACCTGCAGACAGCGGGGCCTCCGCCGAGTTGACGGCCGATTTGCGTCTGACAGATGTAGGAATGGAAGCTGGTTGGTCCCTAAAAAGACACTGGAATGATCGGGCTACGGAGCAGAAGTCAAATTCCTTTCGGATGAAAACCCACCGCATATACTGAGGCACGTCAAAAAACTACGTTGGAATAGAGAATGGGAAAATGGGCTGGTCGCATAGTCCTCTGCAACAGAGTCATAAAGTACATGTGCACATAAAAGGTCTATCTAAAAGATGCTCAAGAAACGTAAAAGAATACAACGCAACATCGCTACCAAATCCGTTTCGCAATCATCTCGTATCGCGTGATGCTGTTCAGGTCGATTTCCTTTTTCCCCTTCCCACCGTCGCGGCGTTCCTTGTCTCGCTGCTTCTTGAGCCCTTCCGGGTCGTCGTGGAAGATCCAGCGCCGGCGGTCTTCGCCGACTTCGACCTTGCCGAACCCGCCTGTGCGCTTTCCGTTTGTCTCATACACTTCGGGCTCCACCCGCCCCGTGGCCTCGCCCACTTCCTGCAGCTTCATGCGCATGTACCGGTTCCGCGAGTACCGGAGAAGGGCCATGCCCAGCAGCAGCTTCAGGATCAGTAGGAGGAGGAACGTGATGAAGAACACGACCACCATGGTTATGCCGGCAATGAAGTCGTCGCTGGACCATCCCAGCAGGCCGGCCTGCACGGCCGATCCTTCGCTGCCTGTCGTGCTGTACGGGTTGCCATAGACCGCGCGGCCCAAGGCGTTGCGGATCAGCGTGTCGAGGCGTTCGAGAGAGGCAGCCATGGCTGGGCTCGACGGCGTCGCCGACTCGACAATCAGGGACGTGTGAGTGGACGGCGGTAGCGGCGAGGGCAGATGAGTCGCCAGGAACATGTGGTACGTCTGCACAGACGAGCGAAGAAACAGTGTGCAGAGAGGAATCAGAGGAAGACCCAGGCGACGCGTCAGGGCGGGGGTAACAAAAGCCTGCAGAGTTGGTGCTGTCAGCCATGGAGTGCTTATATACAGAAATGGGTGCAAATTCAGCTTACATTGGTATAGTAATCCTTGCACAGGATGTCGAGGACCCTGCTATAGAAATTGGACTTGATGTTGTTGAATTTATTGATGTAGCCGTGCTTGATCCAGTCGACAACCATCTCGCTGCCGATGACAATCAGAAACGGCGACAGGACTTCAACGGAGACCAGCCACGAGGGCAGAATAGTGAAACTAGCCGGCAGGATGGACGCGTTGTGCAGCGGCACCTTGACTGACATATCGTCGCCGCCGAAGTCAGCCCCGCTACCAGCGCCCGGTACGGACAGGCCGCCGATTTCTACAATGTTCCTCATGGCGATGATGAAGAGAACAATCCACAGCTGGAATCTCTCGACAATGTCAGCGCAGGCCAGCTGGAACGTGTTCTCCTTCTCGGTCCTCTTGAAGACGCTGCTCTTGACCTCCACAAACTGGTTAGACATCAGCAGCGACAGCAGGGCGTTCGAGTACGAGTTTACCGCCACGTTCAGAGTGATGACCTGGTAGAAGAGAACGATCGTGTGTGCGATATTGTACACCAACGATAGCAGGAACATGCCGAACGGCAGCAGGATCTTGGACCGACCTGATGCGGTCCGGGACAGCGTCTCAGAGCTGAACAGACACTCAAACACGTCTTGGCCAACAGCGGAGAGCAGGCGGTCACCGACTTCCACCAGATTGTAGATGACATAGAGCTTGACGGCCGACTGCGCGCGGATAAAGTGGTACATGCGACTGGCGTCCAGGTTCATGAGCGCCATGCAGCTGCAGAGAATCACCGCGCCCTGCAAGAGATCCGCCTTGTGAAATGACGTGAGGTTGGATGGCATCGACTTTGTCCGGCGGTGTCTAGGCAGCTTTTGACTGGCTCGCGAAAGCGAGCCGCGGGCGGCAGACTTGGGAGCGCGCGGTCCGCCGTTTTCCGCTCTCGCCGGCGGCGCAGGGCACGGCACGCTCCCATCGTCGCTCGCACAGCCCGTGCGTGATCTCTCTCTCAGTCGACTGCCCTGTCGAGGCTCGGCGGCGTCCTCAGGCGGGGTGCCATTTTCTTGCGCCTTATCGGTGTTAGCAGGCTGCTTTGCCGGCGGTCGAGGCTGCCGCCCCCGTTTCCACATCCGGCCCAGGCCGCGCCAGACATACGCCGTCAGCCACCGCACTTCTTTGCTTACGATATAGGCCCACCATCTCACCAAGACGCTAAAGGCCACGCAGAACCGGATGGGGAGAATTGTCAGCGTCCACAGCCATGCATCCAGGCATGCCAGCGCGCCGAAGTAAATGGTTCTCTCGAGGTAGGAGGGGAGCAACAAAAAGTTCTTCAGTCGCTCGAATTTGATGGCATTAGACTCGTAGGGAATGTCCGAGGTGTGTGAATGGTGGATGTAGAGGGGGCTAGGACGCTGGCCCGCCAGCTCCAGCTGCAGCAGCGTCGGCAGCGACATGGGAGGTAGCGGGATGGAAGGAGGAATAGGAGACGGCAGGCGGTATTCGCCCTGGCTCTGAACAGAAGCATCAGGCTTTTGCTGCTGCTTCTGCTGCTGCTGCTGCTGCGATGGGTCTCGGCGCATACTGGAAGAGGTCGCAGACGGCATCTTGCTGCCATCTAGGTGCAGCGGCGGCGGCCGAGGCAGTGTCATGTTGTGTGAGTGGCGGCGGGTGGCCGTGACGTTGGCCGCCACGTTATGCGTGGCAGACAGCTTCCGTCGGCTAGTAGGTGGCGTTGACAGGGTGCGCAGAGAGCCCGTAGAGTTCCAGTGTCGGTGCATGCTGAGCTCGGTGTCGTCCCGGTGCATGGGCTGACCCTGCTCGCGTGCAGACCCCTTTTGACGATACGCCTCAGTCTCGGCATCGTAGCCGTACGAGTCCACAAAGGAATCATGCATGGTCGACTGCCTATCGCCGGCGCCTGGCGTGACGACACCATTGTGTGCTTTGGCAGCGCCAGCAGCGGCGCCCGAGAGCTGCCTGCCCTCGCTCGTTTGCTGGTCAGCATCCCGGATCGCGGCAATCGGAAGCGACTCGGTGAGCTCGGCAATCTTCGTCGCCGACAGACGCCGGACGCCGTTTGCCTGCTGTAGTTTCGGCGACTTGGGGAGTCCTGCAGAAGTCGTAGAAGCTGGCGAGGCCGGTTGCGTTTCGTCCGCGGCCTTCGCTGGCGCCGGTAAGTGTGTGGTTTCGCGCAATCGACCTGCTGCAGATGCGTCCGGCATACTCGGGTGGGCGCTGGGCTTTGCATCTCCTGCTTGTTTCATACTAGCTTCCGCTGGTAACGGAGCTCCGTCGTGCAAGAATGGTTTCGAAGGAAATTCCACCGGTGACGGTAGAGGCGAAGGGAGTGGGAAAAGGACATTGCCTCGTCCAGATGGCAGGTCTTGGTGCAAATGAGGGCCACCAGACACGGTGCCATTTACACCATCTTCGGACTGCTTTAGATGGCTGAACGACATGGCGTTCTATTTTCTTCGACACAATTTCTCTATCGTTTCGACTGCAGGCCGTGTGGCATGTCCGGCTAGACACTGCGCTATTCTCGGCCAAGTTCGACGTAGTTCTCTAGGATTTCGAGATGCAGGTTAGAACTAAGCATCGTTTGTCAAAATTCTAAGTCGTAAATGACAGCAAGTTGAGAGACACATGGTCGAAAACGTAAAAAGGGAGCAAAGGCGGACGGCAGAAGAGAAACAGGGACAATAAAAGTTGAACACATGTCGTTGCGTAACGCATATTATCCGACTGCGCTGGAATGTGAACCCCTGGGGACAAGAATAGCGCCTGAAATCACGTTTGCTTCAGATGACTAACCGAAGATTCAGCCCCAAAGGCCAGCGCAACAGCCACTGGAAGCCCAGCCGCGAATCTCTAAAAGGATGCACACACGGCAACCCGGTAAGCTGCTCTACACTCGACCCGTCCGCGAAGCTCAGCCTGCATATTCATCTGCAACTCTCTGATCGGCGTCTCGAGAGATGCTTTGGGCCTTATTCAAAGCTACACGGGGACGGTGACTACGAGCAATGGCGCCCGCAGCCGCCAACGCAAAGAGATGGCCGCAGAGCCATTTCTTGGGCTCAGTCGTTAGATTCTGGAAGGTAATGCTTTCAAAATGGCAGAGGGACTTGTAGCAAAGCGAAGGCAGTGCCGTTTTACTGACACGACTCAGAGTTCCTATGCGTCGGACTATGTTGGGTTTTTTGTGTTGTTGGGAATATACCTCCTCGTCAGTGCCTCTCCAGCTGCTCTCTAATACTCTTCCACCCATTTCCAGTTTCGCTGACCTTCCTCCGACTACCAGATCCAGTTCTTTGTCAATCCCTTCCATCGCCTGTTCTTCATTAACAACTTGAATATTTCCTATCCGCATGCAGTGAAGGAGAGAGTTCCTGTCGGTATGTAGCACGGCATCCGGTCCAGCCGATCTCGCTAGATGCGCAAGCTAACCAGCTGCCACTGTGTGGCTCCCTAGCCATGAACTTTGTCTACGCCTTGTTCGTCCCGCTGTTTGTGCTGCTGCTCTACAATGCGGCGTCCGGATCGAGCGCGCACAAGCACCACGTCTCAGTCCTAGGCATCGCCATCGCTCTAGTGCTGGCGTCGACCATTACGGACATTATTAAGAATATGGTGGGCCGGCCGCGGCCAGACCTCCTGGCGCGCTGCCGCCCTGCGGCGGACACGCCGGCCAGCACGCTGGTGTCGGTGGACGTGTGCACGGCGACGGACGTGCACACGCTGCAGGACGGCTGGCGGTCGTTCCCGAGCGGCCACTCGAGCTTTGCCTTTGCGGGCCTGGGCTACCTGAGCCTGTTCCTGGCGGGCCAGCTGCGCGTGTTTGTGCTGCGCAGAAGCGGCTGGGGAGGGGAGGCAGAGGGCGAGGTCGGCGGTGGTGGCGGCAGCGGCGACGGCGATGAGAAGGCGGTTCACGTGCGCGGCGACCTGGGCAAGACGCTGGTCTGCCTGGCGCCGCTGCTGGGCGCCGCCATGATCGCCATCAGCCGCTGCCAGGACTATCGCCACGACGTGTACGACGTGTGCACAGGCGCGCTGCTCGGCTGGGTGGTCGCCTACTGGAGCTACCGGCGCTACTGGCCGCACCTGCACAGCGCAAGCTGCGACGAGCCTTATCCCGGACCTAGCGCGAGCAGGTTACGCGGTGAGAACGGCGCCTACGGCCGCCTCCACGACGAAGAAGAGGGCCTCCGTGAGGCGTGACTAGCCAGAGATACAGCTGTTATCTCGGTTCCTCTTTCCATTTTACCCTCCGCCTCCCATTGGCAAAACATACAGCGCGAAGGGTAGGCCTATGTACAACCTAGTTTTCCAGGTAGTTTGCCAGGAAGCCGACGAGAGATGCAGAATATGATGGACAATAGCATGGCAGAGCATGAGAGCAATGATTTCGTCTTGGATATTTGCAATGTAGAAAATCGTTTCGTTTTTGGTTTCTTTTGGTTGGTCAAACCTAATATTACATACGTCTATGATTCACAGCTGTACCCGATTTCATCCCATAGAATCGCAGAACTTATGCACGTCGTCCGCTATTTATCATCTGCGCTGTCATCCTTTGCCAGATCATGCTCCTTCAGCAGAGCGGTGATCTCGTCTGCGCTCCACAGCCGGTGGTAGATCTTGCCGTCCTTGGTCTGGCCGACAGTAGCGAATTCAACTTTGCACAAAATTAGCACAGCATTCAACGGATATGAAAAGCAAAGGGAGAGTAGAGAAAAGGAAGCAGTCTGGGCGTACTCTTTTCACTGCTCAGTTTGGTGGAGTCCATGGTCTTGCTCAGCACCTTCACGGCCATGCCGCACGCCTCCTTGAGCGTGCAGTCCTCCTTGTAATCCTGCTTCAGCAGGCTCTGCGCGCTCGCGTTGTTTGCGCCCGCGCTGGTGGCCTTCCAGCCGCCATAATTGCCGGACGGGTTCGACAGGTAGAGCTGGAACTGCCGCTGTGGGTCCCAGCCGGCGTAGATGAAGGATACGCCAAAGGGCCGGAGACCACCATGTTGTGTGTAGCCCTGCTTCAGATCGCATAGCCGCCGCACGAGCTGCTCGCAGGGGATGTCCGTGTTGTATGTGAGGAGATAGCGCTGGGCGGCTTGGCGGGCGTAGTTGATGAGAATGTTTGCGTCAGCGGTCATACCAGCGACGGCGCAGATCATGTTGCTATTGCGGAGAAAAGAGACAGGCTGTCAGCGGGCGTCCAGGTCAAGACAAGCAGCTTGTAGCACAAAACATAACAAAGGCAAAAAGAGCCGAAGACTGTAGAAGACGCTAGCGTCGGACGGAACATACTCGTTGAGGATGTACAGCTTCTCAGCGGAGGTATCCTGCTCTAATAACTTGGACGTGACCTTCCGCTCGGCTGCAAGAACAATGCCATCCTTGGCCAGGATGCCGATTGCTGTGCCGGCGTGGGAAATGGCTTCGAGGGCATATTCGACCTGGTACAGGCGGCCTTCCGGAGAGAAGATGGTAGTCTAAGACAATGGTCAGATCTCTTGCTCTGGCGTTCCGCTGCTCGGCACCCATGATCACTCGTCTCTCATCTCTAATATCTGCCACTTTCATGGCCAGATCGCAGCTCGGCGCCAGCAATCGAAGCTTCAGGAGAGCACAGAACTTACACGAGAATCGTACCGTCTCGACATGGTGGAGGGAACAGAATAGCAGACAAGAGTTTCTAAACTTCAGAGATCGAGGGGGGGCTTCTTCACGGAGCTGAAGAAAGGTAGGAATGGGAGTATGGGAGCTTCGTTGTCGTTGTGGTGGACGGTGAGGAAGCAAGAGGACAATGCGAATCTCAGCTACTGGCAGAATGCAGTGACGGCTGGTGCTTTGGGAGCTCCACCAGGCAGGTAGGCAAGCGATACGACGCGTAGCGTGAAACGGCTGCGTTAAGAAATATGTTTTTATGCCTGAGAATCAAGGCAGAGACGATGCCAGCCATTCCAGAAATTCCAGTGCTCATTATATAAGCGACATATTTTGGAAACGGCGCAAGACTGTCCCTCCCCCAGCGATCTTCTTCTTTTTTCCCTTTTTTTTTCCCTTAAATTTTAATTTGCCTCCCCCCCAAATTGCTGGTCCTTCAAAACGTGACAATGTGACAATAGCCAAACAGCTTCCCATCGCCACACACCGTCCCTCTGACTACAAATACATCTGCTATACTAAAAGAAGTTGCTGTGTCGCAAGCAATTCGCAACAATTCTTCGCCTCTCTTCTCATTCTTTTTATTCTTCTTTTTTGATATTCACTTTCGCTGGAACAGCGAACAATGTGTCAAATAGGCTGAAGGCTTTGTGTGTCGGTCTCAGGAAACAAAAAAGAGGAGCACGCAGAAAAAAGCCCTCTGCAAGCGTGCCGTTGGCCCTTAAATCCATATCCCATAGCTTCGCTTCTCTATTTTTTTTTCCTTTTCTCTGCATCAAGCTGTCCCGCGCCACCGCATCTTCCATCTCTGCCCTTTTCCCTTGTCGCATCGCCCATCTAGGCTGTCATTTAAGATCGCGTAATTTTAAAAGGAGAACTGGACGCGCTGGGGAGGAGAGGCGCCACGCGTCTCTGGGGTTACCAAGTAGATTATCCATCACAGTGCCACTTGCTTCTCTCCCTGTGACAAGAGATCGCGCGAGAGAAGACATATCCTAGTAGGCCATATTGCCTATCCTATCCCACCCTGCCATAGTTTCACATCATGTCCGGTAAGTTTTTGTCTGCCTGCGTATGCATCTGCCAGATGCGCCGTCGCATGGTCATGCGCGCACTGCGCCCTGCTGCAATCCCCTTGCGCCTCTGCTAACGCTGACATCGCATCCGTGCAGACCACGAACCGCGCCGCTCCGTGCGCAGCACCAAGGGCCAGCACAAGTCGCTGGACCAGCTCGACCAACCGGCGACCGCCGAAGCAAAGAAGCGCGGCCGCAAAGCCAGCAAGAAGGCCGATGACAAGCAGGGCAGCGCCGAGGAGGAGATCATCCGCTGCGTGTGCGGCGCCACCGAGCAGGACGGCGACGCAGGCGAGCCGTGGATCGCCTGCGACCAGTGCGGCGCCTGGCAGCACAACGTGTGCATGGGCATGAGCGTCTACGAAGACGATCTGGTTAAGGACTACTTCTGCGAGCAGTGCAAGCCCGAGAACCACCGCGAGCTGCTAGAGGGCATCGCCCGCGGCGAGCGGCCGTGGGAGGAGCGCCGCCGCGCCCACGAGGAGGAAAAGAGCAGCAACAAGAAGCGCAAGGGCGGCCGCAAGGCGAAGCCCAAGCGCAACAGCGACGCCAAGGAGGGCTCCGCGAAGCCGTCACCGACCCCCGAGGCACGCGGGCGAGAACCCAAGGGCCCCGCAGGCACTAAGAGAAAGACGAGGGCCGACTCCGAAGACCAAGATGAGAAGGTGCGTCCCATCCCCTGCCCCACTAGCTCCATGACTCCTTCCTTTTGTTTTCTGTTCTTTTACTGTGTCTGTTCTTGCATCTAACGCGCTTCTCTTTCAGTCTTCTCAGAAGCGCCGGCTGTCTGAAGCCGAGGACTTGCCCGAATACACGCCTCCCGACGACCTTCCAGTGCGGATCGCAGACCTTGCCGACTCGCGTCAGACCCCGGCAAAGGGCCTCAGCCGGGCCATCTCTGACGTGCTGGTAACACTGCTAAAGAAGGGCGAGTTCAGGCCAGAGGAAGGGTCATCAGTGGAGGCCGCGGCAGAGCGGCTCGCTCTGCAGGTCGAGCGTGCCGTACATGATGCGCACACGAATCATAAGGAGTATGGCGCGCAGATCCGGACGCTACGGTTCAACCTCAAGGAGAACCACGAGCTGTGCGTGCGGCTGCTGCGGGGGACGCTGACGCCGCCCATGCTGGCGACCATGAGCAGCGACGACCTGGCGTCGCGGGAGCTGCAGCAGAAGACGGCCAAGATGAAGGCGCAGGCGGAGCGGCAGAGCATCCTGGGGACGGAGGACGCCGCGGCGCCGCGCCTGCGCCGCACGCACAAGGGGGAGGAGCTGGTGGAGCGCGACAGCGCGACCCTGGTCAGCGAGGACAAGCCGTCGGCGCTGCGGCGACAGAGCGGCGTCCGCGAGGGCCGCGACACCAAGTCGCCGGCGCCGGACACGCGCCACCATGCGAAGCGCGGGAGTGCTGCGAGCGCAGAGGCTGCCGCAAACGGGCTCGGCCAGCGGCAGGCATCCGGCGTCAAGGGCGGCGCCGCCACCGCTGCCGATGGCGCACTGGTTGATAGCAAGGAGGAGGGCTCGCCGCGGCGGAGCGACTTCGACCTCAAGCGCGTGCTCTCCAGCGTGAAGTCGCCGACATCGCCAGTGCAGGGGCGGCGGCGATCGCAGCCGCAGCCGCCGCCGCTGGCGACGGGAAGCGGTCCTGGCGAGGACCCCGAGGTGGACCGGCTGCTGCAGGACGACGTGGACGACCGCGAAGAGTCGCCTCCGTACTCGCCGACGGAGGAGACGAGCGACCCGGACACCGTGTGGCGGGGCAGCGTGTCGATGAACACGGTGGCCAACTTCCAGGCAACGGCGCGGCACGTGGGCGGCGCCAACCTGCAGGGGACCATCGGCCTGCCGTGGACGACGCTGGTGCCGCGGACGCTGACGGTGGCGGGGCGCATCGACGCGCAGATCGCAACCGAGTACCTGTGCGGCCTGCGCTACAGCGCGCCGACGGACATTACGGTGGCGAGCCTGAGCCCGGCGACGGACGCGGGCAGCGCCGACTTTTTGGCGCTCATCGACTACTTTGTGCAGCGCCGGCGCTACGGCGTGGTGGGCGAGAAGGGCGTGGGCAACGTGCGCGACACGTACCTGGTGCCGGTGCCCGCGGGCACCGGCGGCCACCCCGAGTTCATGCTCAACCTGGAGGACAACTTCCTGCCGCAGGTCCGCACCGCCCCGATGCTGCTGCTGGTCGTCGTCTACCGCAACGACGCTACGGCCATGGAGAAGCTGCGTGGGCCGAACTGGGCCAGCACGTTCCTGCAGCAGCCGCCGACGCCACAACAGCAGCAGCCGGCGGCAGCTACAGTTGGACAGGGCACGCCGACGCCCGTCCTGACGAGCACAGCCGCTGCTGCGTCGCGGTCTGCGTCCATCTCTGCGCCGGCGTTCTCGCCGACGTCGCCACACACACCCGCCACGCCGCAGGCGCAGCCGGCGACCGCAGTGCCGGCTGCCGCCGCCGGCGCCCACCACCCGCAAGCGTACGCGCCGCCACCTCAGGCGGCACCGCCTCTGGCCGCGCAGCGGCAGCAGCAGCCACCTCAGGCTCCTCCCGCGCCCGCCGCCGGCGCCCCAGCGCTCGTCCAGCAGCAGCATCAGCAGGCGCTAGCCGCCAACTCCGCCGCTGCAGCCGCGGCCGCGCGCGAGCAGGCCCAGCGCGACGGCGAGGCCGTGGCGCGCGAGATCCTCGGCCCGCTGGCCACCTGCTCGGCCGCCGGCTTCCTCATGACCCAGGCCGCCAAGATGCAAAAGACCGAGTGGATGCTGGTGCGCACCGTCTTTGAGCAGCAGCCCCAGACCCGCGACGACCTGCAGCAGCTCAAGCTCGAGCTCGAGCGCTACAACGACCAGCGCACCGTCAACGCCCCCCCGCACGCGCACGCGCACGCGCAGCCGCACCCGCCGCAGTCCGTCGCCGGCCGGCAGGCGCCGCTGGCCACCGCGCCCCACACGCCGCAGACGCCCGTGCCTATTCCCCGGGTGCCGCCGGCTGCCGCCGTGGCTCCGCGTCCGGCACAGCCAGCGCCGCCGTCAAGCGCGCAGTATGTGCAGCAGCCGGCCGTCGGCGCCCCGCCGTCGTAATAATCTTGTTAATTGTTTTATCAAAATACTACTCACGAACACGTTCTTGGCGTCCCATGTGCTGTGGAATCTTTGGTGGCACGTTTTGTCTTCTTTCTGTTCTCCATGTAAAAGTTTTTTTATTTTTATTTTACGTTCTAGTGATATCTCCATCCATGCCATGGATCCGGCTCGCACCCTATAACCAGCTGGTGGTTTCTTTTCTGCTTCAACATGTACATGGCTGCTGGCTTGATTTCCCTGATTATGTGCTAAAGTGGATGCCGGAGCACTTTCGACAATGTATTACTTGTATTGATAGTTATGTTAGTTGTAACGAAAGGTTTGTTGCTTTCAAGTTCTGACGGTTGGTTCCCTTTGTCAAGTATTGATATAACGTCTATATGCATTTTCTTCCACGTATGGAGAAAAGCCATATGCTCATTCTACGCTCGGTACGATTCTCGGTCACGCCAAGCAACATCTCAGTGAAGACTGAAATGACATTCGAAACAAATAGGAACAACATGATCAAGAGCAAAAGAGCAGATGAAACGAAAGACCTGAGCAGCTAAGTTGATATTTTCAATTAGTATCCGCTACTCTTTCTACGACGACAGAGCCGCGGAGATTTGGCAGCTACCATAGTAGAAAACGACAAGCTCGTAGAGACAATTACTTTTCCAATTATGGAAATACTCCGTACCTTGTTCTCTGGGATAGCCTTCACTGTTGGTATTTTTACCCCTGAATGGTTCATAGCTCAGTTTGTTGATCGTCTTCAGCAGTGTTAGTTCTAGCTATATTCGTAGAACAACCAATCAGAGAGGTCCCTTTTTCCGCCCCCAAAAGGTGCTCCGGATTTTAGTTTTATCCGGAAATCGCCTGCTACCCGCAATTTTGGCGGGTCAACAGCTCATTCTGCCATCTTCAAGCCAAAGACGAACAGTAGTCGAACGACTGAAAAGCCAGCAAAAAGCGAACAAAAATAGCACCTCGCCTGCCTTCAGGCCGACATACTCGATATGCTTCGCTTGCATGGTGCGGTCCATACTATCTGAGTTCCACGGAGAGCGGTGATCCCGACTCTTTCTATTATATTCTACGCAAGGGATACGCGACCGTTGTCGAATCAAATCACCGTAAAAATGGGAAATTGCAGCTCCTGCCTAGGCGTTGACCGGCATCGAAGCATCTACGAGGAGGTACGTGTCTAGCCGAGATCAACTTGATCGACCGGGAGAATCGATTGTGGAAAGGCAGCCCGTTGTTTCTCATCAGGGGGAGCTAATCATGAGCGTCCGCAGGATGGCGAATCCCGGCTGCTCTTCGAAGACGCCGATGCGGCGGCGTACGGCAGCTTTGGCGAACCGACCATGAATGACCGAGATGACGCACAAGAGACACAGCGAGAATTTGAGGCCTTGCAGCAGGTTGTGGCCCGGACATCAGAGTACGTGTTCAATTTTTTTTTTGTTCATCAGTCCGCAGGAGCGAGGTGCGCGAAAAGCGCGATCAAAAATAGCACCCTGCAGGAAGCAATCGGGATGTACATACATCATAAGGCATATGCCACTGGGATGCAGCTACTAACCACTCTTCGATTTCGCACTGCAGCAATATGGTCGACGTTTTCGAGATTGCGCCGCAGCCCACCAACGCGCATATCGCCCCTACACCCTATGCACTAGGCATGCCCGACAACCGCATAGCGCAATACCAGAGTTTACTTTCCAAGCTGTCGGCCGCCGACGACGACGACGATTCCGACGCAAATTTCGACGAATACCCGGATGCCGGCGAAGCAACGATACAGGTGTTCCAGGACAGCACGCTGCCAGCAAAGGCTGATGTCTCTGGGCCGTTTGTCAGCAACTTTGTAGACGCCGCAAAAGTTGTGCCTTGATTTACGCTTGCTATATGCTGCTCCAGCGTGTGTCGTTTCGAAGAGCGCTATACAACATCTAATCTCGCATTTTGATCTGGGCCCATATCAGCGGCCGGTCTAGCAGAGGCTGCATGTTCTCAGGGCTGTCGCCAGCCTCCTACTCTTGTACTCTTGCTGCTCCTCCCAGCACAGCTGTTTTTACCAGTGTTTCGCACTGCCTTCCACGCCTGTCTCCTTTGTTTTTCTGTCCAGTTTCTCTCTTCAGTTCTCATACTGTAGCTTTTCTCGCACTGCTTTCATCAATTGATACCCAGTCACTGTTCTTTGTATGCGTTCGATATAATTGGAGAGATTTCTGTATCTTTAATTTGCTTTCAGATTCCCGCCTCTACCCAAACGGCAAGAATCAGAAACGAAAATGCATTGGTCGGTATGATGACGCAGACGACTGACTAAATATTTCCTGAGCTTTCTTTTTTTTTTTCGGTCCATGGTTTTGGGACCGGGTTGCCTTTGCTGGTGTTTCTTCCCTCTTCTCTGGTATTCTGCTCTCGCCAGGATTTTCGCCTCTCTTTATCCCACCAGAAGCCGCCCTCTCCCCATTGCCCCATCACAGATGCTCAAACACCCATTTAGCATCAGCCACGTGCGCATGCTGCCGATGTTGCTTCACAGTGGGGACCCTAGTTGAAGGGCCGCAGTTCTAGCTTCCTTTTCCTGCAACTCACTGTCACTGCTTGTACCGCTTTCTCCGGCTTCGGTGGGCTGAGTGCTAGCCACAGGCGGAAGAGGCTGAATTTATAGCAGTCGTGTCGCTGTCTTTTAGACCTTCCTTAGGTCTCGGTCGGGCTTCTGGGGGCGAAAAATTCATGTGGATGTCTGGGCGGACCCAGCCGCTTGGAGGGGGGGGGAAATGCCTCTCCTGTTTCACTTACTTGCATTGGGCCCTCGATATCGTCTGTCCTTGCCATCGTCACTTCACCTTTCCCATCTGACGAAGATTCTGGGGGATCTGTCCAAGTGAGAAGGGCAGGGTCAAGCTCAAGTGCCAAAGGAAACCCTTGCCAGGATTTCTCCTTGTGCCCCGGCGGCACCACTCACGCACAGCTCCCTCCTCGCCTCGCATCTGAAATGCACATGAACACCACCTTTCTCAGCATCCATCCCAATTCGCCAGCTCACATATCTTGCCACAGGACGCAGAAGGGCCGCGACCCCGCCAACCCTTATGGCACGCTTCATTAACGCCATGCGGGCTCTATATCGAACGGGACACTCCGCATATTCTGGGGGGGAAAAGGTTGATTTCTGATCTTTCCGTTTAGACCATTCTATGTTTCTAAGTCAAGCAGGTATTTCCTAGACTTAAATTGGGTCAGAGGCATAAAAGCCCCTGCTGTGCTTGCTAACAGGGAATCCTGTCAAATATGTTTCTCAGTGTCCTTATCCATTTGTCCATCTTTGCCCCTAACCCAACACACCAGAACACAAACATTCATAGCTATAATACTAATAAGATATGCCAAACATTGGATTTTTTTTGCCCATTTTCCCAGTCACTTTGTTATCTACCATAACCCTCACCAATAAAGCATTAACAACAACATTGATTTGTCTTCTCAACGTGGTCCTGTTCTCATATTTGGGTATGCCGCAAAAAGAAGGTCAAAAAGACAGGCCAGAAGGACGCAGTGATAAAAATTGACGAATATGGGTCAGGAGGTAGACGAACCAAACCAACCAGCACAATTAGGATATAGATAAAAAAAAAAATAGAACACTCGGTTGCGCCCAGAGTATACACAATACATATCTCCGTCTTCGCCTGGCACACTCAAACAAAAACATGACGAGCCCAATGAGAACGTGAACGATTTGGTAGTAAAAAAAAAAAAAAAAAAACGCCCATGAAAATTTCCGAAGTACAACTCCACAGTTTACAACCAGCGGTTTATATGCAGCAGGCAGCCTGTCCGCTGCTGTAAGTCTTTGATGATGCGAGTGCCGTCCCGGCTAACGCAGCAGCGCGATGTTAGTAGGCGCATGATGGTTTGTTTTTGTTCCTTCATCCTTTCCAATTGTTCCTTTTGACCCCTTTTATTTCTTTTCCCGCGATTTGCACGTACCTCCTTCCTTTTCTTTTCCATCTCTTTCGTTTATTTATATTTTTTTAAAAATTAATTTTTTTTTTAATTTCCCTCTGGGTGGTGGCCCTCCCTCCTCGCTCAGGATATGCTGCTTTGTCGTAACTCGTGGTCCATATACAGCCGGTCAACACGGGCCTCGATCTCTTGGATGTCCTTCTCTGTCTTCTCGATTGTCGCTGGCCGATTGCCCTCACGCTTCCACCGTTCGACATCTTTCAGCAGCTTTTCCAACCGTCGTTGTTTCTTCTCGATCTGCTCACAGAGCTTGCACTGCTCGTTGCGGTAGACGGTGGCATAGACCAGCTTGAGCCCGCACGTCTCTCCTGTCCGGTATTCTTTAGGGCACTGCTGGCGGAAATTCCCCCACTTCCAGTAGCCACAGCTCCAGCGTGTTTGTTCAAAGTAGCACATCGTTTTGGTATGGTTTTGGTGTGTGTAGATGGCACTCTCGGCTGTGGCTCGGTTGTTCTTTTTTAAGCGAGAATGAAGTAGTAGTAGGAGGTTCGATCTGGAGTGTTGAAGGCTCATGTTAGCCACGTCTATGTCGAGAAATTGGTGAATAAAAGTGTAGAAAATTCAGGTGGCCTCTCCAAGGGGAGTCCATGTTAAATGATGATGTAGAAATCTGTGTCTTGTCCCTTTTTTTTTGCTCTTTTTTTTGGCTGTCTTTTTTGTCCTTGGTCTTCGCTTCTTAAACAGCTTAGCGCCACCACTCTGCTGTATATGCCTCTTACATGGGACTCCCCCTTCCCCGATCAACACTTACACAGAAGGATTATGATCGGGTTGGATTTTGCAGCCACCACGCGCGGTAACCATAAAAAAAATACAGGCGCTGGCGATAGATAAAGATTGCCTCTCCGCTGGTGATATATCTTGTAGTCTCGAGAGAAAGAAGACGTCTTTTATCTGCATCACGAACCATGCTCTTCACGCGACATGGTCTTACATGGTACTTATACATAGTTCAAAATCTTGTTCCTTATCCCAAAGGGTGGATACCGCATCTACCAGACAACACATCGGGCAAAAAATTAAATACAATAAAATAGAATAAAGCAGCTACTTGGAGGAACTGCAACATGGGCTCTACAAGGGGATAATGGTGGGCAGCTATGATTTGCCCCAAAAAGCACGAATATTGTTCTGCGTAGAAATGAAAACGGGGGGTGGCTTTCTCTGGTGCCACCTTAAGAGAAGAACAACTGAATCTTTAAGCCGGCGGCGGACCAGAAAAGTCGGCCATCTGCTGTTGCCTTCCCGTCCAACGCTTTTTTTTTTTTTTTTTTTTGCTTTCTTTTCATACGCACATTTTGATGGAGCCACGTTGATCATGGCTCAGACCCGGCTCGACCTTTTCCCCGCCACGCCATAATATGTATGATTTCCGCCAACATACGAAGAGAACCCCCTCACTCCCTGCTGTAGAGAAGCTGTAGCGAGAACAACAACAACAACAACAACAACAACAGAGTGCAATCCCATACTGAGATTACGTGTAAAGAGCGTGCATTGATTCCAGGCGTCTCGGGATGTAACGACATTATGGCTAGTACTTTTCTTTTTTGGATTTAGCGCTTTCACTTACCGGGTTCTGTTCATCTAGTGAACAGCTGCAGGGTTGAAAAGGTTCGTGCCGTCGTCCATCACATCAAGCTTGCGTAGTCTTAGCCCACTACGTCCATCCTTTTAGTGCCCAGACTACTTTGTTTAATTTTTGGTATTCCTTATGTCTCGAAGTGATTTCCAGAACTTTTTCTGCCCGTGATCTTAAATCTACTTTTATAGATCTCTCATTATCATGGCCACACCCCTTTTCGCTCCTGAAGAGGTAGACAGTGCTTTTTTTTTCAAGGTGAGGACAGTAGGCCTGGGCCCACTCTTGCCAACGGTTATCCCACGCAAGAGCGCGGCGTGTGCATCGAGCTACCTTCTGCTATCATGGCCAGGTGGCCGGGAGGGGGGATCGTCCCGGAGCTGGAACCCGTGAGCTAATTGAACTGTGGTTCATCCCACACAAACTCGCACCAAGCTACATAGATCGGGCTGTTAGGTCTCAAACAGAGCAAAAGTAGCCCATAAGAATGCAAACTTCAAAGCGTTTGAAAAACGGTTTTCGCATTTCCCTATTCAGATTTTGCTTTGTTTTTCTCCCGCTTTTTCCATTCGCTGGTTCAATGAGACGCAACGTCTACAAAAATATGTATGTGGCACCACGGTATCATACTCGTTTAAAACGCATACCTATTTTGACACAGGGCTGCTCGCAACACGTGCAAATGCTGAATACAGCCGTCGAGTTGTTATATGCTGATTTATTTGTTTATGACTTTCTCCTTTTCCCAACGCAGCATCACATTTTCATGTGTGCAGTAATTCAGGGGCAAAATGCAAGAGCTGAAATATTTCTAATTGTTTAAATTTAGATACACTCAAAACCATGTAGGCAAGTTGAAATACGGATAGATGGATAACGGATAGATAAACAGTAATTCACAGTTATATACATCTGCAGTCCAAAATAGAGATTGAGAAAACTTGACTACATTCAAATTATTAAGTATCTAATTCGGCACTCTATTTCGATGAATATGATTTCAGTTGAAACCCACAAGCGAGGGAAGGGCCAGCACGCAAAATCATATCGGCAGCGGCAGACATAATACATGTCATATTAATTCATCGGACCGGTCGATTTGGTGCCTTACGATATCTTCCTACAGTCCTTGATCTCATATAAACTGGCGTGGGACTGTAAAAAGTAGAGGCGTGTACAATATTGATATTCCTTGCCTGCATTCTTCAAGGTTACGTCCTGGCGTGACACGCCTTTTTCAGCCTTTCCGTTTATTCTCGGAGGCAGATCCAACCTCTGCGTCTAACAAACAAGCAGGATGATAAGGAATAGAATCGTAGCACAGTGTGGAGACTACCACTTCAGTCTAAGCAGTGAAGAAGACGAAAATGTCGTCCTGTATGCGTGCGCTCAGTTGCAACCAAGTTTCTTCGCCCATGATCGTACAATGCGGCAAAGTTTTACAGAATTTTACGAGCCATTTTCAACCAACTGAGCAGAGACCGCTCTTAGACGGGCGCGATATAACAGTCAATGCAATATGTAGCTTGTTGCTGCATCCGCCTTTTGGCCGACGAGCGACGTGGCGATGTGCTAGTAGCTCTGCGGCCCGGGGGTAAATCTGCAGCGTGAATCCCTTCTTGACACGAGTTCCGGTGGGACATTTTCGCTGGTTACATGTACAGTCTAGGACGCTTCGGATGTGTCTCGTTTACTGTCCTGTCAGTTATCTCACTAACTGGTTTCTCGCTTTATCGTGCCTCTGGCCGTTGCAATTCTCTGTAGTTTAGTTAAGCGACTCTGCCCTCGGCAAGGCCATGTCTGCCACGAAAGCAGGCATGGCACGGCATGTAACATTCCACAAGTAGTGGCTGCAAGAAGGGTGGCAGATGGGGGCCACAAGTTTCCCTTGCCTGGGACGGGGCGAGATGGAGGGAGAGAAAGAGAGGAGAAAGGATGAAAAGATGGCGAGGAGAAGGTTGTGGGTGTTGCCGCTGCATTGGTGCTTTTTCCGTTTCTGGTACAGATGGTGTGCTAGCTGAGTTGTCTACTTGGATTCAACCCCGTGTGGACGCCTTGTATTTCCCAAGTGTGTGTGGAGATTGGAGGTTGGGACTTGCTCGAAAAGACATGATATCTCGCACTGGCTATATTCTCTTTCTGTCTTAGTTCTTCGCTTTCTAGAACACTTTCAGGCTATGAGTGAAGCATCAGATACATCTAACGGTTGTTTACACCATTGTCATAGAAAGCAAGCTAGCCTCCACTCTTACGTTTTGGTTTGAGGAGTGTAAACCTCCTTTTTAGCTTAAGGTACGGCCCATCTGAATTTCTTCAAGATCTAAAATAGCTGCACAATTGTCAGTATCACATTGTACATCCTATTACAGTATTGATGACACAGAATATTCACATAGATCTTAATTATCATACAATCTTGTAGGATTCAATTTCTAAAAGACGTAACTTGCCCCCCATGTCTAGGAGGCGTAGAGACTGTATTGCCAGAAGAGAATAGATCCGCGGATAACAATATACCGAGGAAGGGGGGACGATAGTGCACTATGGGGAAGAAGTTGAAATGTATCTGCCGGTTTAATACAGTGAGAGGGGAAAGGCCTCGGGCTTTGCCAACACACCATTTACCAAAGGTAGCAGAAGCCTGGGTAGCCAACGCACATGTCATTCCTACCTGAACTTTGCAACTGAGACGTCTTGCCTAGCCTTGTATTCTATGGTTGATTTGGGGGACAATTAAATACCTCTGAAAATATATGGAAACCGTTTCATGCTCTTCGGGAGGAGATTTGGTATGTCAGTCGATCGGCCTACATCAGACAAGTGTCAATTGACGAGAAGCACGCTGGGAATGTTTCCAAGTTCTGTATATACAGCTAGCCAAGCGGCTTTCCCGGATTAAACAAACTTAAATCCTCCAGTAACAATATAGCTAGACGGAAGAGGAAATGTAAACGAAAAATAGAAATGTAAACATGACCTGGTGGCCGTATCTGAAGACCCGGCACGTCCATCTTTGAGTGTTTTTATTGACTTGTTTTTCCCCACCCAAAATTTTTATTTCACAACATTCGCCTCTGCCTCTATGCCAAGTTTTGTTTTCCCTAAAAATAAAACAAGCAGAAAAAGCATGGCAATTGTCAGCTCGTTGAAAAAGAAAAAAAAGAACCTGAGGGCCAGAGGGAGAGAGGGGGGTCGTTCCAAAAGAAAGGCCAAACATTTTAGACCGGGCCACCAAAACGGGCCGTGCCGTTTCCCGAAAAGTTCAAACCAAACAGTCCACAATTTTCTTTATCACAATTGGCCTCAAAATACGCGACTGGACCGAAATAATTTGTTACAGTACTCAATAATACGGAGAATTTTTCTTGTTCGTCTTTTTTTCCTTTCTTAACCGACAATCCTCATGTATGGACTGAGAGTATGCTAATTGTCTGGTCTTTCCCGTGCCCCTTTTTTCTCGTCTACGCTTGGGTCGTCCAAAATTGGTTGGCCAAAGGTTAGAGGCTGAGTTCTTAGTGGTCCAAAAAAATTGGGGGATGGCTAGGCCACAGAAGGCTGGATTCTCGAGAGATTGGGCAATGACACAACGCGTATCTCAATACTCTGTAGTTGATCAGCGCTGTCCAATTGCAATGTTTCTTACCGAAACCCACTGTTTTCGGCGAGGCTCTGCAAAACATTCTTGAATTCAGTTAAAGACTTTATCGTATCTCTCTGATCTTTACTTCTCATAATTGTTCCCTATTCTCCCGTCCTAGACTAAAGTAGGGGGCGGAAAAGTGAGAGAATTAATTAACAAGGGACAATAAAATCCCGTCTTGTAACAGTTATCAGCATTTCGCTGTTCTGCGTTATCTTTCTTATTTCTAGCAACAGAAAATGTTCCGATACCAAAAACAGCAATTTTGACAACAACCCAATTAAATATGCGGGGGACAGTGAGAGGAAGGAAGCAAGCGGGCGAGGAATTGTTGATTGGGCTAGGTAAGTAAATACGACGCTGAGTTGGCGCACATTACATAGGGGAGCCTCATGGGCATGGCTACTGTTTGGTTGGACCGCGCGAAATAATGTCGCTATTGGGCAAGACTATGGAAGGCTTAGTGACTTCAGGTAACTACTATAACAGACCGGTTCTTTTTAGCATATCGGATTACCTGCTTGCGATCAGCACACATAGTCGATCAGAAAATTGTGAGAGAGTGGACGCTTGTTTAGGGTGTGCTCAAGCCCCGCGAGAGGGGACAAATCCGTGAGGAATCATGCCATAATAGCCAGCTGTCCCTGAATCGACGCACCATTTTAGGCCAGGTTGCTGCAGCCGTTTCCATCCCTCGAAGGATGTTTGCTTATCCATTATCAGCTCCCCCGCCTATTTAGAATAATAATACGCGTTGTTTTCTTTTACGTCTTTCTGCATTTGTTCTCGGGCTTCTGCAGCAGGTCAAATCAATGGCATTGGGCAGAGATAGCTCCACGTAGAGGAGGGAGAGTTGACTTACGGTAGTCTCTTTTGCGCCTTTGACAATTGTTATATCAGGCTCTAACAGGCAGAAACGTCGTGTCGGATTTTGTTGGGCCGGGATAGAAGAGGATGTAGTTACACTGCGTTCTTGTAGATGACTGTGGTAAGATGGAGGGACAGAGATCATAGACTAGGAAACAATTGCCCGCAGTCGGCAGAAGAGCAAATAAAAACTTACCTAGGTGAAGGACCATCGGCGAACTGATGCCCAGCCTCTCCTCACGCATGCGCATGCGGCGGGAGTGCGACCCTAATCCGCTGGAGTTGTGGTTGTAGAATGCATGCCACGGAATATGCATGGGGGCCGCTCTAAACTAGGCCCGTCAACAAACGTGAGTTGCATGCACATCGAAGGAACACTAACACGTCACAAACTAGCGAACTTCCCAATTTCTTAAACGAAAGTTCCCTTACTGTTGGCGACTAGAGATGGCGTTGAGCACAAAGCGCTTGCCAGCAGCCCAATATGTCGCTCACCCTACTGCGGAAAGTACTGTGGCTGTCGCGATACTCGCGTTGTTTCGCCTGCTGTGTAGCTACGGGGACTAGAGGGAATGGATAGCACGGCGCCTGGGCTACTGCTTATAGTCGCCTCTCGTGACCAGAATGGCAGGGCTTGTCGAGGCTGCAGCGTCATGGAGGCAAGTAGTACAGAGGATGTGCCGAAGGCAACCACCAAGCGTCTGAAAAGCTTCCTTTCAATTGTTATTCATTCTCCTAAGAAAGGCCACTAATCAAGTAGCGGAGCGGATGGTAAAATAATACCTATTATTTATTCTGAGATGCATTTACAACGAGTGGCCTTGCTGCGAGTCAATTGATCCAGTGAGGATGCTGCAGGAACACGTGCTGGTGTGGAGGGCACAGTCACACGAGGCAGCAAAAACAAAAAAACAAAAGAGAAGTCCCAGAAGGATACTGGCTCACTGGCTTAGCAGTGGTCTTAACCAGGCGGCAGCCAACAGGGAGGCAGCAAAGAACGCCCCCCTAGGCAGAAGGCGACGCGGGCTTGACAGGCAGAGCGAAAACACCCCACACTCCCCTGTCTTAGTCGCTGCATAATTACGTATGTACTCCGTACTCCGTACCTCGTACGTACAGCAGAATACAAGCATTTTCTCTGCTTCCTACATGTAATTATATGTTTAGGCAGAGGTAGGCCTCAGTAAGTTGATGCATCTCTTCGCTAATTTGCCTGGACGCGGAGGCACTCTGTACGCCATCAATCAATGCGCGCACAGTAAGACTCCGAAGGTGCTTATGAAGGTACCCTTCGCGTCCACACACTCGCACGCTCACACTCACACCACACTCTCACGCTACTCCTCTCTGCTCTCCTCCCTCAGGCTGTGTGTGCGTGATTCTTTACACACGCACTGCCTTGGCACTGGGCCCCACAGTTTATCTCGTTATCACATTGCTGTCGTATGTATCAAAGTGCGCATTGTCATCTGCCCGCCGAATAAGAGGATCGCCCAAATGATGCAAACCTGGCTGTGTCATCCACATCTGCACGCCAGGCTTTCCACCTGCAAATATTGAAAGCTCTTCCATCTCTATCCCTCTTCTCTGTTAGTTCTGTGACACTCTGTGTCTGCGTGTGTCTTGAGGCGAGAGTAATTTCTTTGTGCAATTTGGCTGCTGTTCGTCTGAGCTTTTAACTTTTTGACCTCTGCCTTGCTGTTTCATCGTATCTCCTGCTCTTCCGTGCCACTTATTCTCTGCGTTCCTGGACTCTGAACTAGGGTGCTGAAGTGTTTTCGAATCGTCACACTAGCCATCGCCGCGCCCCTCCCCCCTTAGTCTTGTTGGTTTTAACCTTCTGACGCACGCCATTGCTGGCTAGCCTTTCCCTTCCCGTATTCTTTCTCCATATGCAAGGCGCTATCCGATACAACTGGCATCTGCATCTCGTCACCCCAGTGTTTCCCGGCGTTTCCCAGCGTTTAACCGGCTTTGCTTTTGCAAGTGCTTTTGTCATTAAGGAAAGCCGCATCTGTCACTTGCATTTCATCTGCAGAACAACTCACGCACAGAGCCTTGGATGGCCGCCAGCTCGCGGCAAAGTCACTAATTGTGAAAAATGGACATGACGCAGCCCTCCACCCCTGCATCTGATAACGATGCCAGCAGAGAGGACCAGCTTGCACCCCCCTCATCCGGGAACGAGGCGGATACTGCTTCAGCGCTGCCACCTCCGATAGACTCACATGCAGCCGCCGCTGATGCCCAACTACAACCTACAATGCCACTTCGGTCACTATCAACGTCACCTTCGCGGTCTGCGTCTGCTTTATCACATCACATCGCTACACCTCAGCAGGCAGAAGCGCAAGTGCTGCCAGAAATTGACCGGATCAGGACTGTCGGCACTACGAGAGAAGGCGAGCCGTCGGCTAGCAATGGCACAACAGCATCCGCGGCAGGCGAGCTGGGGGACACACCTCCTTCCTCCTCCCAAATCGTAGTTCGACGGGAAGCGTCGGCGCCGGTGGTGTGGCATGCTGCCCCAGGCAAGACGGGCGTGGGCCGGCGCAAGGCCTCGCCGGCGCGATGGGTGCCGTCGTCTTCCTCGCTCTCGGAAACCACGGTCGTTGCGGTGGGCTCCCTGGACGACTTGCCCAACGAGGTGCTGCTGCACATTCTCGGCTTTCTGGACGTCAACGACCTGCTGTCGACATCAAGGGTAAGCATAGATGCCGCTCCCGCTTTCTCGGAGCGTCTGCGCTCTCCTGCCAAGCCGCATACTGACCGGCGCCTAGACGTCGCACCACCTGCGCTGCCTCTGCGTGGCGCCCATCTTGCACATCCTGCGCCGGCGCCACACGCGCGCGGTGCTCGCGCCGCTGATCGCCCCGGACCGCCGGCCGCCTCTGGCGGACCTGATCGCGCGGTCCATCTTCATGACGAACACGACGGTGGTGTCGCGTAAGCTGGCGCGGTCGCTGGCGTCCATCCGGCTGGCCCGCCGGCTGGCCGCCCGCCCTCCGGCGCACGTCCTGGTCGAGCGGTGCGTGCTGCCGCCCGAGTGCGCCCCGGGCATCGGCCACGTCGCCCCCGCGCTGGCGGCGCGCACGCGGGCCATCGAGCGCGAGCGGCTCAAGGACGGCCTGCGCCGCTGGGTGGGCGGCGTGTGGCAGCGCGAGGTGGGCCGCCGCAGCGAGAACATGCGCAAGCGCGACGAGCGCGTGGGCATCGGCAAGGTGTGGCGGCTACGCAAGTTCTGGGAGCGCGTGGGGCGGGGAGAGAGCAACTGACGACCTGGAAGCGGAGACAGACATGTGGAAAAGATTTGATGACCAGGAGTTCGGGCTGCTCTTTTTTTTGTGTTTCATTTTTTTATTGTAGTTCTATCCCATCTACCATTGCGCCGGCCACGAATATGGATGGCAATCCTTCGCTGTATATTAGAAAATATTATAAGACAATGTAGTTATACAAAACACCGGACCTTGACAGCGGCAGCGCTGCTTTCTGGGTCCGCCCTTCCCGAACTTTTACTTTTGCTTCGCTTCTCTTTTCACAGCTTCCACGCCATGCTCCTGACTCCTATCCATAACGAAAAGGAAGATGCCTACGTCTTAAACCTGAAGGCATTCCAGTCATCAGCATCATCGACGTCCTCATCATCATCCTCGTCTTCCGCTTCCTCATCATTTTCTTTATCGTATTCTTGCTTGGCCCCAGTGGCCGCCTCTGCATCTCGTTTCACGCCATCTTCACTGGGCCATGCTTTCAGAGACGCCAGGCTGGGCTGCCGCTGGTTCCGAAGTGCCTCTCGCTTCTCTTTGAGCTTCCGCACCCGCGACTCGAGCTCTTCCATCTCTTCAAATTCTGCTTCCAAGGCCCGGGTAGCCTCCTCTTTTTCGTCTTCGAGCTGCGTGGCTTCGGCCGCCCGTTTCTTCGACCTCTGCTCTTCTTCCACAATTTCGCTGGCGCTCACTGGTGCTGCCGAGACGACCACGTCGTTAAGAGCCGACGCCGCCGGTGGCGGCGGTGCGTTGACGACTTCTGCCTCGAACGCCGCCCACTCGTCTTCGTCGATTTCGTCTTGGGCGTTTGGCGGCTTTGACGACGCGGCGAGCTGCGAGCCATTGGCGCCTCTCGCTGCTGGCGCTTCGTCTTGTGGAATGAGAGGCGACCGGCCGGGGAGTGGTGCGATCTTGGGCGTCGACGCAGCCGACGGGAGCCCGCCGCTGCCGCTGCCGCTGCCGCTCAGGGCGCTGTCTCGCAGCGTGTTGGGGGTCGCAGGCCGCGAGGGGATCTGCAGCTCGACGCCGAGGACGGGTGTGCCGGAGGTACGGCGCGGGCCGAGCTGTGGCGGCGTCTCGCGGGACCGGCCAAGAGACGATGCGGCGGCCCGCCGCGCACCCTCGTCGCTGTCGCTCTGTGCCGTCTGTGCCGTCGCTGCCACCTGTTGGGCCGGCTCCGTGGGTGTGTCGTCCGACCTGTTCCGCTTCCTCCGCGAGGCGCTCTCGTCTTCGCCGCCGCTGTTGTCGCTGTCCATCTCCGCGTCGTCGTCCGTCTCGCTGTGCTTCCGCTTGTGTGTCTGCGGTTGCAGCTCCAGCCGCAGCTGTGGCACGGCCGCGCTGGCCTGGTCGGGCGCGCCGTCTTTCCGCCGCCGCGTCTCGCTGACGCGCACGTTCTGGCGGTGGCCGACGCTGCGGACATGGTCGTTCCATGCAGACTCGGGCCGCACGGGCTCGCGGCACACCGCACATGACAGCTTGCCGGTGGCTGAATAGACGGCGTGGGGATGCTCCACGCGCCGCGCCGAGCGCTGCTGGCGGAGGAGAGAGCGGACGTCAGCCATTGGGGGAGGGGAATGAGGAGTCGTCTCAGGGGGGAGGGTGTCAAGAATGATGGTGGAGCAGCTTTCGCGGTGTCAGAAGGTGGAGACTGGATATTTTGTGCTGCGTGCCCGAGCAGACGTGAAGTACGCAGGCGGCTTTGCCCAGCGAAAACCTCCCTGGGGCGTTTTGGCAGGCGGCTCATGAATTTCGTCGACGCCACACAGTGAGCTTCAGCCACACCCCGCGTTGGATGCATGCCTTCCGCCGTTCTACAGGGGACATCCACAGCGGACCTTCCAGTTAGCGCATCCTGCGTAGCAATGCTGAATCTCAGTTCTCTTTCAATCCAATTCGCTTGTGCTTGAACCTTCTGAACCTTTACTTCCCTTTTGCACCACGACCACGAGGTTACAGAGAGATTTTTTCTTGTTGACGTTTCTTCAATTTCATCTTGGCTCATACTCTGCTGTCGCAGTATTGCACTGAAAAGAAGAATATCTCTGCTGCCACTGGGACATATCAAATAAACAAGCTCTCGCCGCCGCCAGTGGGCGAGGCTGCCGTCGAAAAGACATGGCAGAACGAGACGATGGAAACGGCTCCCTCACGCCATATCCTAACCCGCCAACATATCTCTGGAGCCATTTCACAGA
Organism: Hawksworthiomyces lignivorus; assembly: GCA_002917075.1. NCBI lineage: Eukaryota > Fungi > Ascomycota > Sordariomycetes > Ophiostomatales > Ophiostomataceae > Hawksworthiomyces > Hawksworthiomyces lignivorus. The sequence goes on from NTMA01000019.1 coordinate 202,476, forward strand.
AGAGAACCACACTCGGCTGCAGGCGCTTCGCGAAGCACACGAAGCCCGGACTAGCGCACCACTCACAGCTGCCTCCACAATTCCCGACGTACCAGAAGAGCTGGAGTTTCTGCAGCCACCGCCACTGCCCCCAAGCGGCAAATGGCGGGTATTTGGACAGCTCTACGATGTATTATTCCTACTCTTTGTCTTCTTTCTCGTCTAATTGACCTGCCGATGCTGACCGTTCTGTCTGCTTGCTAGCTGGGCGACCGGCTCCCGACGTTGGAGGACCAGGGCGTAACCCGCCTAGGCCCGCCCATACCGCCGGGCTCGGCGGAGAAAGACGCGCACGCGAGCAAGGTGTTTGAGCTGAAGAAGCTGTCCAAGTCGCTGCTGCTCAACTTTTTGGAGCTGGCAGGGATCCTCAGCGTGAACCCGGCGGACGCGGCCGGCAAGCTGGCGGACCTGCAGACCATCTTCTACAACATGCACCAGCACATCAACGAGTGGCGGCCGCACCAGACGCGCGAGGCGCTGATCGCGCTGCTGCAGAGCCAGCTCGAGCAGACGCGCAACGAGACGCGCGCGCTGCACGAGGCCACCGACGGCGTGCGCAAGACCCTGGTGGGGCTGGCCAGCGTCGGCGAAGCCGCCGACGCCGACAAGCTCGCCGCCCTGCTGGAGGCGAAGGCGACCTTTGGCGCCGGCGAGGACGCGGCCGACGCGGAGCGGAGGCGATGCGACGAGCTGTGGGACGTGCTGGACAGCACATTTGGATAGGACAATTGGGACCGGGGCGGGTGCCGGAGAGAGCAGGGGCTCTGGGTTTCGGCTTTGTACAATTTGTGTTATTTGCATATGGGGCCAAGCGGCAGCGATTGAGAGAAAACTATTTATACCACACAGGGTTGCGCCCAGGAAAAAAAAAGAGGGCAGAAGCACGAAAGCAGCATCTCGTATGAGCAAGTCTTATTTCTCCGTAAAGTGCAGCTGCTGCGTAACAGCGTGCACATGATAGTATAGGGAACGGCGGCAGGCTTTGGAGTCACCTCACTGGACATGCCCCTCGCTCTTCCAATTGACTTCCCCTCTGGCTTCACGAGGCTGTAAGCCAAGTTTGCAGCCGCGCCTCTTGACAAGGGGCGGGTTGATGAGGTATGGTGAAAGTGCCAGCACAGTCCTTGGAGACGGTGCAAGCATCCGCTGGAACTTCTACGAGGCTGTGTGCTGATTACAAATCGTTTCAGCTTACATTTGTGTCTAATCATGTGTAAAGATGAGGATAATTTGAAAGATGCACCAGTTAGAGGGCTGGTTGAGCACCCGAGCAGTGTACGAGAGCCGCTTACCTCCTGACACAAATAACGGGCCGATGGCAGGAGAAACAATTCAGCTATGAAGTGCGAATGGCAAAATATAAAGTCAGCATTGTTGATACGAGAATTTACTTGAGTGTGTAAAAAGATCAATATCGTATACTCCGCTTGATTCAACATCGAGAACAAGTTTTCCAAAGCCAGGCACCTTGGTGTAATCCGAGCTGAGAAACGATGTCACCGAAAGACATCGATAATTGGCCTCGGACCGAGAAGGATGACCAGACACAAAGAGCCACAAACCTACGGGCATTCACACTCAGCACAAAAGCAGAGTTACTAGGATATCTACTATGTCTAACTTCCGGAGACGCAAACTCCTATTCGCCTCCTTTAAAATATCTCTGTTTAAAGTTTTTGGTGATGCATTGCCCCACGCACTCGTTCATTGCACCGAAGTAAACCTGTCATTGACGTCCGCTGCAAAAACTACGAGATGTTACCTTTGTCCCTGCCTCAACAGGTCGGATAAACAGAGATTCTAAAGCACTATAGCCTATAGGCACAGACTGTGAGATATACTCAGCAGATGGAAGGATGAAAGAGAGTGAAGAAAGCTCTTTTGTGACGACCCTGCTTTGCGAACGGACCCAAGTTTCTTACACGAGCATATCACGCCCAATCACAGGGTTATATTCATACATGTAAGCCGAAATACACGATGTGCAATGTTGAGCATGTTTTTTGGTCTATACCTTATCCATCGCAGAACCCCTGATGTAATCGTTTCCGTTTGCTAGACTGGGAACAACGCGTCAAAATATATTGGTGATGGGTGGCTGCATGACGCGATGTGCGGCGCGTAATAACATATGATGGGCAGGGGGCGTTCGCCTAAGGGCGTAGTGGAGAGTTCTGCGCGCCGCAGATGCTCCGCTTTGGCCGGACCTTGTACGAGTATGTAGTCGTAGTACTCTTATTTTGGCGGTCGATAGTTAAACAGTGAACTGAAACTCCTTACTTTTCACGCACGCAAGGCTTCATGATTCTTCCCCGGAGAACAGACGTGCCATTCTGAAATAGGGGTAGAGAGACTAAGAACAAGGGGATTGGACCTCTGGACGCATTCTCTTTGGACCGAATAGTGTCTAGTTAAGCCTTAGCACACGCTTACGAGCCTATCCGGCAAAAACTTCCCAGCAAAGCTGCACTAAAAACCGATCTTACCGCCCGCGGTGTGCCCAGTGCCGGTGGCAAAGGTGGGGGTGGGCGCTTCTTTTTTTGCCCTCTCTCCTTACGGCGTGCCGAGTGTGCCTGTTAGTTTTCATTCTTCTTTTGCCTCTCTTTCTTTTTCGTCGAAGCCGCCCCATTCCCGCGATGCACCTACGATAAACTCCGTACGCCTTTGTGTGCAGGCCTCCTGCACGCGAAGAACGCACGAGACTCTTGCAGAATAGAACAGTCAGAGGTAACGGCCATTCCGAGACAATGAGACATTGTCTTCCTCTTGGTCCCTTTAAGCGTATTTCCCTCGTAAGATAATTTTGCTCTTCGCCCAAGTTGTCTGAGCGGGCAAGGCTGGAGATCACCGTAAGAATCGCAACTTCACGAAAAAATTAAAAGGGGGGAAGGAGCGGGAGACGCTGGTAAGAAGGATAATCGACAGGATTATGTTTGCTTAAGCATATTCTGCAGAAAGGGGACAGGATCTCAAAAAAAAACAAATACGCGCCTTTACTCCGTACTCCGTATTCTCTCGCCTATTCTATGGTTATTATAAGCACACCACTCTCCGTAATGGACTGGCCCTTTGTTTCTTGTGGGCCTGTCCGCTAAAATGGGATTTTTTTTTCTTTTTCTTTTTTTTTGTTGTTGGATTTTGGCGTGCGGGAAGAGTACGGAGTAAGATACCAAATTTGTATGTGCTGCGAAGGATGGTAGCCGTGCACGTGAGTTGAGACCAGGCAGGACCCACACCCCGTCCAGCGAGATTTTGTCGCCGAACGGGAAAGAGGAATGGTGATAAATCGTGCCTTCCCTCCCGCCTACCCTTTCGGCCCTCATCAGACCAGCCATAACAACAACAATACAACGCCTTTCACGTCCCCCCCCCGCCATGAACCACGAGAGAAACACGCCGACAATCTACTCTTCGAAGTGAACACCGGCCTCGTGCCAACTCAGGCCCCGTCTTCCGCCTGTCTGCCTTCTTAGGCTCTCTTCGTTACGTTGGCTCGCCCCCGTTGCCTTACTTCCTCCCCGACACGCCGCTCTTTTTGACCAAACTGGACCCTCTGTGCCAGTCTTCTTTACACTCTCAACTATTACCTCGCTCTTCTTCTCGCTATCTTTCGACTGTCTACCGTCCTGAAATTTCGTTTCTTTCTTGTCTTCGCCTGAATAATGTTCTAGCAAACACTTCTTTGGGCCCCCTGAAGTGCATCCCCCTTAACCCCCTTACGATTCGGTCAGCCCCCTCCCTCCTCAAAAAGCCGACTGCAACTTTGTCTGCATCTTTCTTCCTCACTCTCCTCCTCACGGCTGCGAGTGTATCCTTTCTCTGCTTCTTTTGCTCGTCTTCTACCGGCAGCGGTCTTAAAGCCTTGTGGTTTTGCCTTGCTCGGTAGAACAGCACGAGACCCCTCTTTTCCGTGTTGCAACACGCCCTTTCTATCCCCACCCCAAGGCTGCAGCATCACCATCAGCGAGGCCATACTCTCGGCCTCTGCTTTTTGGGTGATCCCAGCCTCATAGCTCTCTATTGCTACTGATTCTCTTCATCTTGTCAAGATGAGTAATCCCTCCTCTGTTCAAAAGACTACCGAAGTTAGCCGGCCTCGGTCGAGCCAACTGGTGTCGGTCAGCTGGAACGATGCCGCAGACGTCGATGCATCCCGGGGCTCAAGAATACAATTTGAAGTTGCGGAATGCGTGGAGACAAAGACTGTTACCACGACCACCACAACAAAACGATCATATCCGCCGCTGTACGTCCGAGAGCCTCGACCTCTCCAGTCTCTGGACACAAAAGAGTACCCTCTAGCGACAAAGCCGACTCCCCCAGAACTCTCTCGATTTAGCTTCGATCTCGATGATCTGACGGAAAGCGACGCGTGGTCGTCCTTTGAAGACTCTTCAAAAGTGCACTCCTTTGAACGCAGTCAAGACGACCTACGGCCTATTCACTTCGCATCATCCTCCCGACGCGTCCGAAGCACAGATTTAGGCAAGGTGAAAGCAGAACCTGGCGTTGAGAGCCTGTCTCGAGACATATCACCACAAATCTCTTCTAAACCGGCTATCGAAAATACTGTAAGGAGGTCGACACGTTCGAACTCCGTAGCAGCATCACCATCTACCTCTGCTGCCGGCAAGAAAATCCTGCGTTCGTCTATTGCCGCTGCCGCTGCGGCAATCAATGCCTCGGACAGGCAGCGCCGAGGTGGGTCGAGCACATCAAAGGACAAAGATGCCGAACGGCCGACCATACGGGAGAACCTCCAATCATCGTATCTCGCCACGCCGGACAACTCCGGTACAGGAGCCAGCATCGGCGATCGGGTTTCCCGTTTCCGCTCCCTCCGGTTAGAGCGAACCGGCGACAGAGACAAGTCTGAAGCCGGATCCAGCCACCAGACTGCACCCGTCTACGATGCTGCCAGCCCAACAGGCAGTGACTCGCACACCATCTTTAGCAACAGCGTGGCCACGCCGCCAATCTTGGATGCGGACGCCGAGGCGTTTACAGACCCGGACGAGTCTCTCCAGCAGACTGTGCGGGCGCTGCCGCCAAGAGTCTTGAGCAACGTCGGCGTCCTGGATGCCAGCTTGCCCAGCCCGCGATTGTCTCCTACGCTTTCGGCAGCACACCCACCTTCAAATCCGCACGATGACGAGCCCGACGAATTCGACGACCCTGCCGCATTTTCACGGCAGTTTGGCCGGCAAGATGTATCTTGGATGAACGAGTCGCAGTCCACCGAAGACGCGGATTCAGCCTTGTTTTCTGCGCGGGACTCGTTTTCGCTGCGCGGGCCGACTGTTCCCGGACATGCAGTATCAACCCGGACCAGCTTCTACGAGACGCGGACCATGCTGGAAAAGTTCGATGCGATGCCCAATGAGATGAAAGCCTTTATGATGTACCAGTTTCTCCGCAGGTGTACGAGAAAGACGCTGCACATGGTTGCCGATGTCGTGAACCCGGCTCTCAAGTGCGACTTCTTCAAGCAGCTTCCCCTAGAACTCAGCCTCCACATCCTCTCCTATCTCGACTACCGCGATCTCTGCCGCGCTGCACAGGTATCAAAACACTGGCGAAACATCGTCGACAGCAACGAAACCGGCTGGAAAGAGCTGTTTGATCGTGATGGCTTCGAGCTCCCGCTAGGCGAGCTGCAGCGAGCAATTGCTCAGGGATGGGGCTGGCAAGATCCAGTCGGCCCAGAGGGCTGCGAGGTGGATTTGAGCTTACGGAACCGGATGACATCTACAGAAACAGAGCTCATCCGCTCGTCCAGGACAACGGAGCCGATACCCCGCGTCCGCAGCTCGAAGCGGAAGCGTGGCATCTCTTCCTTTCCAAGCGGAGCCGAGCGATCAAAACGGCGAGCCAGCGCCCAGGACCCGCCGAAAGAGGAAAAGCCGTACCACTGGCCGCAGCTGCACAAGTCCGAAGGTCCCATCTCAGCTGCCAATGCTGCTGCTGTCGCTGTGCCAGATCCTCAGATCGGCGTCCCCAGCCTGCGGAAGCTGCACCTGTTCAAGTCCCTCTATCGGCGCCACCACATGATCCGGCAGAGCTGGACAAGCGGCAAAGTCAAGCCGCAGCATGTTGCATTCACAGCCCACCCACGGCACGTCATTACATGTCTGCAATTCGATGACGACAAAATTATCACGGGCAGCGACGACACGCTGATCCATGTATACGACACCAAGACCGGTAGCTTGCTGAAGAAGCTCGAAGGCCACGAAGGTGGTGTCTGGGCGCTTCAGTACGAAGGCAATGTTCTCGTGTCCGGCAGCACTGATCGTTCCGTGCGTGTCTGGGATATCGACAAGGGTCTCTGCACACAAGTGTTCTATGGCCACACGTCAACTGTTCGCTGCCTGCAGATATTGATGCCCACGAACACGGGCAAATTTGAGGACGGCAAGCCAGTCATGATGCCACCTAAGCCGCTGATCATTACAGGTTCACGAGACAATCAGCTGCGCGTATGGAGACTGCCCGAGCCGGGCTCCAGACGCTACATCCAGACAGGCCCCCCTGCGAACGATTCCGAGTGCCCCTATTTCATTCGCATACTCTCCGGACACACAAGCTCTGTTCGGTCCATCGCGGCGCACGGCGATATCCTCGTCTCGGGAAGCTATGACAGCACCGTTCGCGTCTGGCGGATCAGCACCGGCGAAGCGCTCCATGTCCTGCATGGCCACAGCCAGCGTGTATATAGCGTGGTGCTAGACATTGAGCGGAACCGCTGCATCTCAGGCTCCATGGACTCATTCGTGAAGATCTGGGATCTAGACACCGGGTCCTGCCTGCATACCCTCGAGGGCCATGCGCTCCTTGTCGGCCTGCTAGATCTACGCGACGAGAAGCTAGTGTCGGCTGCTGCCGATAGCACGCTGCGCGTCTGGGACCCAGAATCGGGACGCTGCAAGAGCACGCTAACGGCACACACAGGCGCCATCACCTGTTTCCAGCACGATGGACGCAAGGTCATCTCGGGAAGCGAGAAGACCGTCAAGATGTGGGACGTGCAGACAGGCGAGTGCATTCAAGACTTGCTAACGGACCTCAGCGGCGTCTGGCAAGTCAAGTTCGACGAGCGACGATGTGTGGCAGCCGTGCAGCGGGACAACCTGACATATGTTGAGGTGAGCTTCTTTCTCTCTAGATAGGCTTGCTGTTGATCCGACAACAAGCGGAACCCCATGATCATGGTCAACCAAGGGGTTTACTTACCGATGTATCTTCGACTAACCTTTTTCCTAGATTCTCGACTTCGGCGCAGTGCGCGACGGTGTGCCACCTGAAGAGCTTGGCAAACGCAAACTTCTGAATGCCAACGAAGTGCAGGCCTTAATCGAAGAGGAGATGTAGGGTGAAGGCTTTTTTTTTTGGATGGATTGTTTGATCATGAATGCATTTTCACTAAGGATGAGATGACTACGGTACAAAAATTGTTTGCGATGCTTCCTTTTGTTTCCTTCCCCATTTTCCATAGAACACATGTCCATATTCACTGGGCTTTCTTGGAGGTTTTTTTTTTCTGGTTTGGTTAAGACGATAGCGAAGTACGTTAGCAATGGGCGGCCGGGCCGGGCATTTTTACTTTCATACTGGTGTTTTTTCTCCATCCTATTTGTCACGTTTTATATCACTTCTATTATTCATCAGGAGCTACTATCATTAAAGACTGAATTTTCTCAGTGTACTCACACAGTTCGCGAACAGCACGTTAGGCTTTGGATTAATGATACTGCGTTTCTCATTCTTCATCTGTGGGCCATATATATTGTTCCTCGTATTTCTCATCCGTTCCTAATTTCGAAGCTATCAATTTGTTACTACAATATCTTCATCTGACACTTGGTATCACTACAAGACTCTAGTCAACATGAACCGTACCGTATGCCCTCGCAGTTTTTTGTTTAATTTCACATTTGACGCTTTTTCGTGACTTTGTTACAATACCACATTTCCCTTGACTGCCGCTCTTTCTTCATGCTAAGTTAACTATCCCTCAAACAGCACTACTCGGGTTGTGGAGGATGCTTGCGGGTGGTATCTCTGAAACTAGTTTTTGGTGCGAGAGGCACGGAGAGGACGAGAAATAAAAGAAGGAATATTCTGGCTTGTTTTATTGGTGGATACGCCCAGATGGAAGGAAGCCCCTGAATGGTTGCCCGTTGGCGGCAACTCATCAGATACTTGCTTCCTGCTGCTGGGCGGCATACTGGCTGGAGTTCTCCAGCCGCTCGATGGATTCCACCGTCCGCTGGAATCGCCGCCGGTCTTCTTTGAGGCCGTCCCGCTTGGCGGTGGTGGCCGGGTCTTCGGCCATCAGATCGAGGAACATCTGCGGGGTCGTCCCATCAAACACGCCTAGCTGGTGGTCGATGTACCACTTGGCCAGCGCCTCGACGACGTCCGGGACCAGGCCCGAGACGATATGCAGGGTGCACGTGTCCACGAACCGCGTCGCGGCGGTCAGGTAATACCCGCGCACATAGGCGCAGACGCCCAGCTCGATGCGAAACGGGTCCGGGCCTAGCTTAGTGCTGTCCTGGTTCATGTAGCGCTCCAGGCGCACCCGCTCCTCGTCGACCAGTTGGTCCCAGAAGGGGACCAGCAGGCGGGACAGATACTTATCTCCGGCGGCAGCTCCACCCGCACCGGTGCTTCCGTTGCTCGGGCCAGCCGGATCGCCGCCCGAGTAGGCCACCATGCGATAATAGTGGCGGTGTCGCGCCAGCATCTTGGCCTCGCTCTCCTCGTGCCGCAAGAGGCTCTCGCGGTTGAGGGTGTAGAACTCGCGCGTCTCGAGGCGGTAGTGCTGCTGCAGCGCTGCGCGGACGCTCTCGAGGCGGTCTGCGAGGAACTTCTTGAGTACGGCGGCCGCCTTCTGGAAGATGAGGCGCGATCGCAGCCCGCTCAGCGCCGCAGCCAGGAGGTCATGCAAGGTACTATCCAGCAGCTGGTGGGTCTTGTCTAGCAGCTCGGCGAGCGGGCCCTGCCACGGCCGCACAGCCTCCATGCAGAGTGCGTTGTAGACATCCTCGGTGACAATGTTGGGCATTCCGGGCTTGCTCTTGGAGTGGATGATGTCGCGCACCTGCTGGAGCGAGCGGGCGCGGGGGCGCGTTGGAAGGCGCGCGTGGTAGGACCGCACAGCGGATGGCGTCGGAAAATCTGGCCGAAAGGCGGTTCCGCGCGCCGCAGGACTGTAGTCCGTATACGTCTCAAGTTTGATCGTGCTATCCTCGCCCGCTGCCGCGCGTGCTCGCTTAGATGGCGTGCTTGGTCCAGCTGTGTCGTATTGGCTGTCTAGGAAATCGGCATGTCGCCGGCGTCGCGACAGTGCGGAAAGGGCAGGATCCGGCGGAGCCGGAGAGACGCTCTGCAAGCTGACAGCGTCATCATCGCGAGTCAAGTCGATACGGCCACCTCCGCCCCCGTTCAGATCTAGGCGGCCGTTAGCCGCCGTCTGGGTCTGGTCGACCTTAACGATGTACCGGGGCTTGAGGTCCAATATATCGCGCTGGAACTGCTGCACAATCTCTCCGAGTAGAGGCGAGAGCGTATGTCCCTCCAGCGCCAATCGGACCTGGCTGGCAAACTCAGCCAGGCTCCGGCGAACTTCTTGCTCCGGATTTTCAGGCATGTCTGGGAGGCGGGAAAGTTCGTTGTTGACATCGAGCAGCTTGGCAGTGACCTTTTCTTTGATCTGAGGGAGACTGGCAAAGGAAGTATTAGAGACAAAGAAATGATAAAAGAGTTTCGGCAATCAAAGTCAAAGAGAGATGGAGGTGGACTGGATAAACCATTTGTACTTACCATTTGGCAAATTCGTGACCGAGTTGCGTCGACATGAACGATACGAGCCGACTCACACCGCACCGGTCCTCAAAATCTTCAAAGCAAGAGCGCCATTCCTGGTTTCCAAGGCCAGGCAGTTGCTTGTTGAAAAAGGCCTCCTCAAAGGCGCCTTGACGCTCTAGCTCATCAACCGGCCGAGAGGCATCCTGCTCTCTCTCTGGCAAAACCATGCTTCCCAGGATGCTGTCTTCCGTAACAGAGGGGCGGGCTGTCATGAAGTAGCCATGTCCCACGCGATACTGTTCGCCGCGGAGCATAGCCATCCACTGCGTAGCAGCACTGGGATGGGGCGGGAGAAGGTCGGCCTTGGTCATGACGCCAATGGTGCGGTCTTGGGCCATCTGCTCGCGGATAATCGAAAAGGTCGACGATGTTTCTGGATCTGCGTTCATGGGCACGGCCCAGAGAATGATCGCCTGCTGGTGCGAGATATACTTTGCCGTCAGATTCGCGACGACTTTGACTAGGTACTGGTCCTCCTCATGCCTGGCACTCGTGAACACACCCGGCAAGTCATAGAAGCTAAGATCAGCCATATCTGGCGCCAAAATGTCCAGAGCAACGGTGTTGGGGCTGAATGCTGCCTCGTTCTTATACATCTCGCTACTGCCACTGCCATCTCCGTTTTGAACACAGTGATATCTCCGCCACGTTTCGCCAGTGCCCGGTTTGAATAGACTATGGGGTTTGCTGGGGTTCAAAGTTGCAATCTGGGCCCACCGCAAGGTCTCTTCGATTTGGGAAGGGTCCCGCAGATTGGCAAACTCCTTGATCTCACGTCTCTGCTCAAACCAGGGGCCGAATGGGTTGGCGCGTGTGACCGGTGCTGGAGGGCGATATGCGTAATCTTGCTGCAGCGAAATGCGGCAGGACCAGATGCCCTCGGCTCCCTGGGAGGAGGAGCCGGATAGACGAATGTGGATCGGGCAGCGTGTGCATGCCCCTTCGCTACGCGGCAGGTAGATATCAGAAAAGCTCGACATGAGGCTCGATTTTCCCGCAGACTGGTCTCCGACAAGCACAAGTTCTGGCAGACTCGCAACGTGCTGAATACCAAGAGACTGTAACTCGCCCAAGGTGTCGTTAAGCTCTTTGACTTTGTCGCCGATGGCAGTGAAGCCATGCGTGACGAAACTGAGATTATTTGCGCCGCCAGACACACCTGCGGCAGCAGCAGCGGCAGCACCTCCCAGTGCCGCCACTGGATCTTGGTGGAGCCGAGGCTGTAGCTGGCCTAGGAGATGGTTGCCGTCCGGCTGCGACTTGATCTTCCGAACCTCCATAAGGACGGGCTCATCTTCTTCATCGTTGCCGGCGCTCTGTGTCTGTGGGGCACCTTGCTGAGCCATTCGGGTGTCCACGCTAGCTGTCTTCAGGTCAGCACACAGTGTAGTATACTTGACTGGAATTTGCTGCATTGAGAAGTAACTTACGGGCACCAGATCGAGCAAAGCGGCTGAGACGGCCCCGGCCTTGGTTAGTTTGGCTAGTTGAGACCGTAGCGACAGATTGAACTGGAACCAGCGCGGCCGCAGTTGGTTCTGCTTCGAACGATTCTGATGTGGGAGAACCACTGGGCTCAGGTTTAATTGTGCGTCCAGGCATGATGAGTCTGGTGTGGTCATCCAGCTCTGTTTGGGTGGTGCTGGTGTTAGAATAGGGAGTTTTTCATTCTGCTCTAAAAAAATGAGTTGATTTAAAAATTATTCAAAATGAAAAGAAATAGGAAGACAAACCGTTCAGGCATCCAGTACAATAACGTCTTTCGTACAGGACAGCCTTGTCTTATACGATTTACAAACAATGTAAAGCAGATAAACAAATAACAAAGAAAACTTTTGAAAGTAGCTTAAAAAGGGCAAAAAAATAGAAGAAACTTGGAAAATGAAGACAATATAACAGAAACAAAGAAGAGAACACAACAATATTTTTCAAAGATAGCGAGAGCATGAAAAGTGAATGTGAAGTAATATGAAGTGAAGCAAAAAGCAAGTCAGGGGAAGATGAGGTCCCAGGCAGACAACTCGGTGTCCACTCCAGATTTTGCTAGTTGGTGTTAGTAAAGCGCATATAAAACTGAACGTTTTGCTAACATATATTATCTAAACAAGGTGACCTGACCGAGACGCTGCAAACTTATCGTTGGCTGGACAAATAAGGAAGGAACGCCTGAGGACTTTCTCCTTACACCAGTAGTCGGAAGGCGGAAAAGCTCTAGCTCCGGGCATGGCGGGGCACGTTAAAGTCGCCCTTGCACCACGCGCCGGCCACTAGTGCCTGATTGGCTCCATTCCTACGCTGTCTCTTGACCAACGTTCGATGAGGGGAAGACGTGAATATGTGTTTTAATGTAATAAAGCGCTAACACTTTAAGCTTTAGACACCAAAAAGGGGTTATTTATTGGCCATGTACTCTTTCTTGTAGTTGATTCTCTGCCAACTAAAATGTGCCAAGGACAAGTTGTTGCTTTCGACATCACCAAAAAAGTCGGGCTTGTATAGCACAATTCTGTCTTGACACTTCTTCTTCTCCTTTTTACCACTGTGTTGGCTGTGCACAATGTCGCTTCAGCTCCCGCACCGTGAGAAACACACAAACGGCCTGGGCGCCGTGACAAAGGCCGTTATTCTGGTACGTCGGTCCCTCACCGCACCAGCTTCTGCAGCTCTGTTTCGGACCCAATTTCACGCATTGACTCTGCAATCTGTACTCGGCTCTTCTCGCAACGCCATTTCCATGACTGACAAACATCTTTCTTCAGGTCGGCGGCTCTTCGCGCGGCACCCGATTCCGGCCCCTCTCTCTGGATGTCCCCAAGGTGCGCTTTCCTCCCTGCGAGAGATGTATCCTGCATTTTGACCACGTAGCTGACCTCTGCGGCTGACACCCGCAGCCCCTTTTCGATGTTGCTGGTCACCCCATCATCTGGCACTGCCTGACTGCCATTGAGAAAGTGCCCTCCATCCACGAAGTCTACCTGATCGGCTACTATGACGAGTCCGTCTTCCGCGACTTCATCAAGGATGCCTCCATCAGCTTCCCCCACCTCTCTATCAAGTACCTCCGCGAATACCAGGCGCTAGGCACCGCCGGTGGCCTGTACCACTTCCGCGATGCCATCCTCAAGGGCCGGCCGGAGCGGCTGTTCGTCCTGAACTCGGACGTCTGCTGCTCGTTCCCCCTCAACGAGATGCTGAAGATGTTCACCGAGAAAGACGCCGAGGCCGTGATCCTGGGCACCCGCGTTGCTGAGGACGCCGCCAACAACTTTGGCTGCATCGTCTCCGACAACCACAGCCGCCGCGTTCTGCACTACGTTGAGAAGCCCGAGAGCTACATCTCCAACCTGATCAACTGCGGCGTCTACCTCTTCAACACCGAGGCCATCTTCCCCTCGATCCGGACTGCCATCAAGCGCCGCACTGACCGCCCGGCCCGCCTCGTGTCCTACCCGTCGTCGGACAACCTGGAGAACAGCTTCATCGACTACGGCGACGACGACGACGAGGGCACCAAGAACGAAGTCATCCGCCTCGAGCAGGACATCCTGCCGGAGATGGCCGACAGCAAGGAGTTCTTCGTGTACGAGACCAAGGACTTTTGGCGCCAGATCAAGACCGCCGGCTCCGCCGTGCCCGCCAACGCCCTCTACCTGCAGAAGGCGTGGCAGAACGGCTCCGAGGAGCTGGCCAAGCCCGGGCCCAACATCATCCAGCCCGTCTTCATCCACCCCTCGGCCCACGTCGACCCCACCGCCAAGCTGGGCCCCAACGTGTCCATCGGCCCGCGCGTGACCGTGGGCGCCGGCGCTCGCATCAAGGAGTCCATCGTGCTCGAGGACTCGGAGATCAAGCACGACGCCTGCGTGCTGTACTCCATCATCGGCTGGAACAGCCGCGTAGGCGCCTGGTCGCGCGTCGAGGGCACGCCCACGCCCGTCACCAGCCACAGCATGAGCATCATCAAGAACGGCGTCAAGGTGCAGTCCATCACCATCCTGGGCAAGGAGTGCGCCGTCGGCGACGAGATCCGCGTGCAGAACTGCATCTGCCTGCCCTTCAAGGAGCTGAAGCGGGTAAGTGTTTGCATTTCCCCTTTCACTTTCATTTCAAATCTTTTTATTTATTTATTTTTACTTTTTTTCACTTTTCCCCGCCATTTCCCACCCAATACATTATTTTGTCTATGATGCCTCGGTCAAACCATACTGATTACAAATATAGGACGTCGCCAACGAGGTCATCATGTAGGCTTGTACGGTATGCTAATAGCGGCATGCATGCAAGGGCTGGGGGGGGGGGGGGGGGGGGGGGATGAGACGAAGCATTGGGGTAGAAAATATGACGCAATGGAACTGATTCCAATGGATGGAATTGATTTCAATAAAACGAACTGATTCCGAAATTTCTCCTATAGAATATGTCGAAATTGAGGCCATATCATATTACGAGATTTCACCGTTTGCAGCTATTTAGCTTTAATTTCTTCTGATAGACACAAGGGGTGTTTTGTAGCTCAGGCGTTTATGAAACCAAAATAACACAAAAAGAAAAAGATAAAGAATGAATGGGATTGCCATCTTGGACCATGCCGTGTCCCGCTGAGTGGCGCTTCGTCGTACCTACCTAGCGAAGTAGATTTAGTCTTAGTGTCGAATAGCCTCGCTTCACGCCATCCTGTGTGGTGCTGATTAATTACAATAATTTCAATTGTGGTTAATAATGGACAACGTGAGTATCATGCAAACGCCGAGAGCCGAGGACGATTTTCCCATCGATTGGAAATCGTCTATTTTAATCTGCTGGAAGAAGGATATCTGGGACTGGAATTGATCTTTATAAATAAGAGAGGCAGACCGTCGTGTGTCCCAGAGATCGACAGGTCGAAATAGAGCGCAGCGCTGTATTCTCCACTTTGAACCATACCTAGCAACGTAGCAATGGTCGCCAACAGAACTCTCGTCTACAAGAAGATCCCCGCTGGATACCCAGTCCCGGGGCAGGACTTGGTCGTCGAAGACCGGCCAATTGACCTGAATGCACCGCCGCCGCCCGGCGGGCTGGTCGTCGAGGTCCTCTATGCTTCGTACGACCCCTACCTGCGCGGGCGCATGCGCGACCCGTCCATCAAGTCGTACTCGCCGGCCTTTGAGATCGGCGCGCCGATTGTCAACGACGCCATCGCACGCGTCTTGGCGTCGGATACCAGCGCCTTCCAAGTCGGCGACGTTGTCACGGCCTTCCTCCCCATCGCCGAGTACGCGCGCATCTCCGCCGTGGCGGACCTGCCCCCGGTGCGCTCGCAGCCGGCCGTGCGCCGTATCCAAAACCCCTACGGCCTGGACTTGGCCCACTTCCTGGGCGCGCTGGGCATGCCGGGCCTGACGGCGTACTCCAGCCTGCTCAAGATCGGCCAGCCAAAGGCCGGCGAGACCATCTTTGTCAGCTCGGCCGCCGGCGCCGTCGGCCAGCTGGTGGGCCAGGTGGCCAAGCGCCACGGGCTGACCGTCATCGGGTCCGTGGGCTCGGACGACAAGCTCGACTTCATCACCAAGGAGCTGGGCTACGATGCTGGGTTCAACTACAAGAAGGAGGCGCCGCTCGACGCCTTGCGGCGGCTGGCGCCCAATGGCATTGACATCTACTACGAGAACGTGGGCGGCGAGCACCTGGAGGCAGCCTTGGAGAACATGAACGTCGGCGGCAGAATTCCAGTGTGCGGGATGGTGAGAATCCTATTCATCTTTATCCTTTGGGAGCTAGTGTGTTAGGTTCGGGGCCTAAATTTCTGTTGCTGACATTTTGGGCAGATCTCTGAGTACAACAAGGATAACAGCGAGAAGAAAGGCGTCAAGGGTTTGTTTCACCTAATTCAGAAACAGATTCTTATGCAGGGCTTCCTCGTCGGCAACCCGGCGTTCGGCAAAGCGTACGCGCAGGAGCATCAGGACAACATCCAGAAGTGGCTTCATGAAGGCAGCTTCAAGGCCAAGCTCAGCGTGACGGAGGGCATTGAGCATGCTGCCGAAGGCTTCTTGGGTATGCTCCAGGGGAAGAACTTTGGCAAGGCAGTCTTGAAAATTAAATAAAGGAGGGTACTGAGTTGTAGGCGCGAGGACCCTTCATCACGTAACTTTGCCGCCTACGCAGTAAGGGAGGCAACTTCGTGCACTCCCAAAGGCAGGAAGGTAGAGCAGCCTTCAGAAAAAACTATTCAAGGCTTCTCTAGGCGATACAGATGAGTTGTGGTGGTCTTGGTGGTTCGGTAGAGTCGAGGGGTCAGCCTGTCTCGCTCTCAGTATTGCAATGCTTGGTTTTTCTTCGTCGGATGTATCTGCGTTGATGCAAGTTGGAAAAAGAAGTGGCAATGAGTGCAACAAGGAAGTAATGTTTTCACAGCAAGTCTAGGTAGTATGGAAGAGACTGATGCAAGAGAGATGACGGAAGTAATACAATTGCAGTAAGCCATAATACTCCTTTGCTGAGAAATTGACTACTGCGTCGACGGTGACATCGCCACACCAACCAACACACATTAGACAGCAACGTACAACGGGTATTACTTCCGTACAACAAAGTAAAATTAATCGGGCATTTTTAATACTCCGAAAATATATGGGTTTAGTAGAGCAGTAACCATAGTTCAAAGACAAGGCTCAGCCCATGACATCAAGAAAACTGGTATTCGGCAGTATTTTTGGCCTCGTCGTTTTGTCCTACCAAAAGAGCCTTATTGGTCATCATGTAAAAACATACGAGATCTTCAAGTCATATTTCTCGACTGCCAAATCACTGGTTTCCGTCTATTTCTGTCCCTCCTTACTATATTATATCGCCGCAACGGGGCCAGTGGCAGTGGCATGTCTACTCGGTTGGATTGCCCCGAATCCCCGCAAAACCCGTCTTGCTGCTTGTAACTGCGTGTCCATATGGCAGAAACCACCACATTCTTTCTCTACTATAACTCTGTGTCTATTGTACTATACTGTGTGTGAGGAATTGTATATGCTTGTTTGGGTTAAAATAAGAAATGCATCGCCGCTAGTTTTCAGAACCGAAATGCATCTGTAACACAGCCGTGCTCCTCTACTCTTAGCACACATAGAAAATCCAAACAAAGCTTGACCACTTACAAAATGGCCCACGCTTTTGCTTTGTTCCCAGAGGTCCAATCTGGATACAAAGACGGCTTTAAGTCAGACGAGCAAGTCAAGTATCCAAACACGTCCTACTTCCAGGGTGGGCTCAAGCCAACGCGCATCGAAGGCGACGTTTTTGAGCTTGAGACTACAGGCATTATTCCACACGACATCAACGGTACATTCTACCGCATCCAGCCTGACCCTCGTTTTCCTCCTGTGTATGAATCAGATGTCCACTTTAGCGGTGATGGTGCCGTCAGCGCGTTCCGTTTTCAGAACGGGCATGTTGATTTCAAGCAGCGCTATGTCCAGACGGACCGCTACCATGCCGAGACCAAGCAGCGCAAGGCGCTCTTTGGGAAATACCGGAATCCATATACAGACAGCGAGATGGTGAAGGGCGTCATCCGCACCGTGTCCAACACCAACGTCAATTTCTGGAGAGGCGTCATGTTGGCGTCGAAAGAAGACGGCCCACCCTATGCCATGGACCCCGTCACTCTCGAAACTCTCGGTCGTTATGATTTTGAGGGCCAAGTCGACGCTCCGTGCTTCACAGCCCACCCAAAATTTGACCCGGAGACTGGCGAGATGGTCGCGTTCGCCTACGAGGCGGGCGGTGATGGTCACGATGCGTCTCGCTCGATTGTCGTCTGGACGTTTGACGCAAAGACGGGCAAGAAGACCGAAGAGGCGTGGTACGAAGCGCCATTCTGTGGCATGATCCACGACGCAGCTCTGACGAAAAACTATCTGATCTTGCCCCTGACGCCTCTGAAGGCCGACTTTGAGCGCATCAAGAGCGGTGGCAACCACTGGGCCTGGGATCCCAACGAAGATCAGTGGTACGGCATTGTGCCACGGCGCGGCGGCAAGCCCGAAGATATTGTCTGGCTCCGGTCTACCAACGGTATGTGATTTTTCTAATTTTTTCTACACATCTACGCAAGAGGCCGTTACTGACGCTGCAGCAGCTTTTCACGGCCACGTGGCGGGCGCCTATGAGAACGAGGCCGGCCATATCGTTTGTGACTTGACCGTGGCCGATGGGAACGTCTTCTTCTGGTGGCCCTCGGATGAAGACCTGAAGAACCCCAACGCCAAGCAAGTGCGGCCGCAGCTGCTGTCCGACACGGTGCGGTGGGAGTTTGACCCCAAGATGCCCACCAATTCCTTTGTGAAGCCTGCCCGCCAGTACGGGACCAACGGCGAGTTCTCGCGCATCGACGACCGCTTCGTGACCAAGAAGTACGACCACTTCTGGCAGCTGCAGATCGACCCGCGCCGGCCCTACGACTTTGCCAAGTGCGGCCCGCCCGCGGGCGGCCTGTTCAACGTGGTCGGCCACTACAACTGGACGACGGGCGAGCGCGACGAGTTCTTCGCGGGGCCCACGACCACGTTCCAGGAGCCCGTGTTTGTGCCGCGCCGCGGCTCCGACGTCGAGGGCGACGGCTACCTGATGCTCCTGATGAACCACCTCGACGTGCTGCGGAACGACATCCTCATCTTCGATGCCCTGAACCTAGCCAAGGGGCCTCTGGCGGCAGTGCACCTCCCGCTGCAGCTGCGCCTCGGCCTGCATGGCAACTTTGTAGAGCAGGAGGAGATCGAGCGCTGGCAGCAGAGGCGCGCGGCCGAGGGAGGAGACGTCGGACCTGTCCAGGTGGCCACGGCGCCGCTTCCGTGGCAGGTGGCGCTAGCTGTGAATGGAAGCGACGAGCACGCGTCGAACGGGGCTACGAATGGGCACTAGAATCGTCGGATGCAACCTGGGCAGCGTCACGGAACAAACTAGGGAGGGCAGCTAATGAATCCAGACGGAGGTGACTGCTGCTGCAGGAGGGCACTAGAGCCGTTTCAGGGAATCATGTTCTATGATTGGATGCTACGAGTAAAAAAAGACTGTCTATTAGTTAGTTACTGAAAAAGGATCACTTTGTAACGCCCCGTAGAAAATGCAAGTATCTCTTTTGGTCTTAGCCGCATCTGCGTTGGCGAGCTCGACCTTGAGTTTGAGCTTACTACATCCTCTGCTGAGTGCTCCGCATCCCTCTCCTCTCTGTCCGTCTACGGTCATTCTTCCCCTTAATACTCTGTTATGCTGCAGTAATCAGCTATGTCGCCTTCCTTTTGCTCTTGTCCAATATGAGTGATGCAAGATACAACAGGAGGAAAATGCCGGGAAGCGGCATCTTGCTACAAGGGAGCTTCGGCTTGGATGGACCTGTCCCCGCAATTGGGATCGTGCGGGGGACAGTAGTCCATCTATCTATCCTAGACCGGTGCATTTTTTAGATCATAGTAGCTCCGATTGAGGTGTAACCCATGTCACCAGACCGTCAATGGACGTGTTTGGAGCGGGCTGTGTCTTGTCGGTACCATTCAACCGACCTTGCAAGGGTCGCATTCCTCGCCTGTATCACAGCGGATGCAGCAAGAGCTTTAGGACCCTCGTGTTGTTTAGAATGACGTGTATGGAATAGGCGCATTTAGGCGCAATGCCATACTATCTGGCCATAACGAGATGCTGCCTGTTAATAGCTGTTGTGCTGACGGTGGAATACAGGGTGTAATTGTTGGAGAGCATCGCTGCATTGTTTCCAGGGGTAAATGCATTTATATCAAGGAAGACAACCAGAAAATTTCTAGTATTCGGACGAGATTTCACTTTTCTGTTTCATTTTGCATTCCTTTTTTTCTATCCAATTCTTCCGCTGCTTCAAAGAAAAGGCATACCAGACAATCGTAACAAAAATGGCGGACGAAGTTGCTCAGCTCAAGCAGACCGTGGAGGCTCTGCAGAAGCATGTGACAAAGCTTGATGGTAAGCTTCATTTGAAAATTCAAAATGCATCTGTAACTGGGTGTACAAAACACGAGATTTCCAGACGAGCCTCGCTAACTGTTACAAAGACCTGGATCAAATCCGAAGGCTGCAGTATACATATGGCTACTACCTGGACAAGTGCCTTTACAAGGAGGTTAGCAGCTGAAGCATCTCTTTCTCGTAACCCGTAACCTTAAGTATATTGGCCAAGTCGAATGCTAACAGAGTAGGTATCTCAACTCTATTCTTCCGACCCAGACACATATGTGCAGTTCCTGGGTGGCCGCTACCGGCACAAGGCAGGTGTTGAGCGGCTGTACCTAAAGCGCTTCGGTGGATTCTTTGTTGGCGGCCGTAATGGCCCTGTCCATGGCTTCCTGCTGGACCACCCGCAGATGCAGGGCATCATAGATGTCGACTACAATACGCCTGATGGAAAGCCCCGTGCTCAGGGACGATTCCGCTCGCTGATGCAGGCCGGTGTGCACATCAGCCAGGCTGACCGCCACCCGCGGGGCTTCACCCAGTGGTTCGAAGGTGGCGTCTATGAGAACGAGTACATCAAGGAGGACGGCGTATGGAAGATCTGGCATCTGCGCTATTTCCCCTTCTGGCACGGCGACGTCGAGCACGGCTGGGGCTACAAGGTCTCCGGCTTCGTGCCCTTCCCGACCAAGACGTTCCCTGAGGATCCCCAGGGCCCCGATGAGGTGGTTGCTGAGGACCAGCGCATGCTCTGGCCGGATTGCCGTGTGGTGCCCTTCCACTACACGCATCCAATCACTGGCAAGCAAGTGGAGGACGAAGATTTGCAGGCACCGTTATACGGTGAATCTGCCAAGGACGCTAAGCCAGCACTAAAGCTGGTTGGCTAAGCCTGGCATGCTTGAGCAAAAGAAGATTTTGCTCATAAATAGCAGTCTTATCCATAGTATATTGTAGAAGGACTTCAATATATGAATTTGAATTTTGCTCGCTTCCACGTACGTGTTTCGTGTCATGAAAGTAAATACATGAGAACGCATTTATTTTTCAGTTTTCCTAATTTCATATCTGCTTCCTCTTCGTCATATCCTGCTAATTCTTTGTTTTATTTTGTGAAGTCTAGCCTTGGGCTATTTGAAACTCACCATTAGGCAACCAACACAATATATATTTATACACTTTCTTCCTGTCACACTTTGTTTTCCTTTTTATTTCCTTTTTTTTAATGCTGCCTCTGTCATCAACATTTTTTTAATTATTGTTAAATCGAAACGTTACGACTTGTACGGTTTTATTACAGTTCTAATGGCAGCTTAAACAGGCGGATGGCGTTCCCTCTGGCAACTGCCTCTTTCTCAGATGGTGGCAAGTCGACGCTCTTCCACCAATCTTGGGCAACTTTAATAACATCATACGGGTAATCTTTGTATGATTGTCAGTAGAGCATCGATAGAGGGCATAGAGATAAGAAGAGAAGGGACGAGAAACGAGCAGCACGCACCAATAGAATAAAGACAACGATCAACGCCAATCTCATTGATACAAAACTTGAGTCCCTGAGTGGAAAAATCACCTGAAGTGGTGACAGAAACATTGTGGGTAAAATAATATTTGTAGTCCTGCTTTGACGGCCTATTAAGGCGTTTTACGGGCTTGTTGTACCAGTGATCGGCTCGAACCAAGTTAAATGGAATTCTGTTCAGTGAATTAGTATCTGACAGGGACAAATATATCTTTAATTTTGCATATGCAGTGAGATTTACCCTTCTCCCAGATGGCCAACGACAATTTGCACCTTGGGATAACGATCAAAGACGCCGCTCGAGCAGATGGCGTAGATGTGGAAGCTGAGATCTAGGTGGAATTGCACACCAGCGCCCAGGAGCTGCTTGCGTGGCTCATATTTGCCTCCAGGAGCGAGATCCCGCCCTGTTGCATATCGAGGATGCAAGTACACTGGCACGTCAAGCTCCTGTACAGCCGCCCAGAAGACGTCATACTCAGGCTCGTCATAATAACGACGACCATCTGTATCGTCGCCCACCACAACGCTCTGGAAGTCATTCAAGATGGCGCCAAACATGCCCAGCGTCTGAACGGCACGGTGCAGCTCGGCCGCTGCTTCAGCTGGGTCGTGCATTGACAAGCTAGCAAGCGCACCAAAGCGCGTGGGCTCCTTTTTGGCTTCCGCAGACAACCAGTCATTGGCCCGGACAGCCAGACTCTGCGCCTCCTTCGGATCACTCTCGCCCTGCGGGCCGGGCGATGTCAGCGACAGAAGCATATACTCGACGCCCTCAGCATCCATCTGCTCCAAGCGCTGCTTGTGAATATCAAGCAAAGCTGCTGTCAAGGGATGGTTGACATTGGCAACATCTTGCCCCGGCCCGTACTGCGGAGCATAGAGCTTGGCATCACGGGCATTACGGGCCATTCCCGTGGGGTCCAAGACGGCCTCCTCAATTGCAATTGTTCCACGGGGTGCCATTTTTGGGTTCTCTGTTCGGGGATGCTCTTAAAGATACTGAACAAGTAGAGTCAAATTGAAAAGGACAAGGTAGTACTGCATTCATCCCATCTAACAAAAACAAAAAAGAAGAGTTATAGACCGTATGCAGTTAAGACGAAAGCTGCCGCAACAATGCGGCTGTTTGCCTCGTTGCATTGTATTACCTTTCTATTGCCGTAAGATTCATTTGGAACAACTCCGTATTATTGCTGGTTTATTTTCTTACCCCTTTCCTTTCCCCTCCCTTGTGTTAGTCGGCCCCATGAATCCGACGACACTTCACCTTTCTAGTGTGTGAACATGGAATGGCAAAATAGAAAATGGAAAAAGAAAAAAGGGAATTAAAATATTGAATTAGAAATATGAAATATGAAATATCGAAAAAGTAAATAAAATAAAAATAAAAATAAAAAAGCCAATGTTCGTTGCAAGGTTCAGGTTTTGGGCGATATTGAAGCAATGCTAGCGTTGAACCGATTGAAGGTCTACTGGTATTAGATGTCTTCCAATTTTATACAATGATGATATCAAAATTTTGTGTATACTACGCACAATATTTACTACGCACAATATTGCACACTATCGTGACCTGTAATTACCAGAGCAAACCGCAAAGGTGATATCCAATTCAATTTGATACAAAGAAGCAATTTGGAGACTCTGTGCACAACATTCTGTACGTAACCCAACAAAATCGCGTAAAAAGCAAAAAAAGAAAATCATTTAAATATGCATTCCTTAATCAATTTGGTTACATTTTCTGTCCTACAAAATTCAAGCATCCTCAATCTTAATTATCACGCTCTTCGTCTCCAAGAAGTTGTCTAAGCTGTGCAGCCAGCCCTCGCGGCCCTGGCCAGAGCCCTTGTAGCCGCCGAATGGCAGGTCGCGGCCTGTGGACGGGCTGGTGCAGTTGACGCCTACGTAGCCGCTCTCGAGCGCCTTGGCGATCCGCAGTGCCCGGCTGATGTCCTTGGTGTACACGGATGCGTACAGGCCGTACTCGGTGTCGTTGGCAACGGCGATGGCCTCCTGCTCGGTCTCGAAAGTGTTGATGAGGACGACGGGGCCGAAGATCTCCTCCTTCATGACGCGTGCCTTTTCGGGCGTGTTCACGAACACGGTCGGCTCGATGAAGTAGCCTCCCTTGCTCTCGAGGTTTCCGTTGCCGCCGAGCGCGAGGGTGCCGCCAGAATTCTTGCCCTCCTCAATGTACGCCATGACCGACTTGTACTGCACCTCGTCGGCCTGGGGGCCGTGGTTGACGCCCTTTTCCAGGGGGTTGCCGGCCTTTGTGCTGCTGGCGAACCTCTTGGCGAAGGCGTCCGTGTAGGTCTGGGCGGCGGACTTCTCGACGTAGATGCGCGAGTTGGCCATGCACACCTGGCCCGAGTTCCACTGGATGCTGCTGACGGTCTCTTCGACGGCGCGCTCAATGTCGGCGTCGGCAAAGATCAGGGCGGGCGACTTGCCGCCCAGTTCTAGGGTCACCTTCTTCAGGTTGGACTGAGCGGCCATCTCCTGGATCAGGCGGCCGGTGCGGCCGCTTCCGGTAAAGGACAGCGCGCGGACGTCCATGTGGCGCGCGAGCGCGGCGCCGCTGGGCAGGCCGTGGCCGGAGAGAACGTTGAACACGCCCGGGGGGAAGCCGGCCTCGATGATCAGCTCGGCCACTTTGGAGGAGGTCAGCGGTGCTTTCTCGCTGGACTTGAGCACGACGGTGTTGCCGGCGATCAGGGCAGGCGCCGTCTTGCTGCCGAAGAAGAGCAGGGGCACGTTCCAGGGGATGATGGCGGCGACGACGCCGACGGGCTGGCGCAGGGTCATGGTCACAAAGCCGGGTGTGTTGAGGCTGGCCTGGCCCTGGATCTGCGGCCAGGCCTCGGCATAGTGGTCGTACTGGCTGGCGGACGCAAAGGCGTCAAAGTACTCATCGATGGGACGGCCCATGGAGACGGCCTCCAACCGGGCCAGCTCGGCGCTGTTGGCCCGGATGAGGTTGGCAAACTTCTTGAAGTAGCCGGCGCGCACGGTGGGATCGAGGGCGGACCAGGCGGGAAACGCTGCTTTAGCGGCGGCGACAGCCGCATTGGCATCGTCCTCGGTGGCCTCGGGGACTGTGGCATAGAGTAAGCGGCATGATCAAAAAAATTAAAACACAGCGAGAACAACGGGGAGTTTTACCATCTGCGACCTTCTCGCGGGTTGCCGGGTTGTAGAGCGGGAATGTCTTCTTGTCTGAGGCTTCCACGAGCTATGTAGGAATTAGCAAAATTGAAAAGAAGCTCTGTGATTGGAGACCTGATGTGTCGAGTGGAATATAAGAAAACGGGAATAATGAAGGATGCATGCGACCTACCTTCCCGTTGATCAGGAGCTTTGGAGAAAATGCGGCAGCCATGGTGTCTGAGTGGGTATAGTGATCGGCCAATATCTCTTTGTAAAAGATGGATGCAAAAGGGGGAAGAGAGCAGAAGATCAAGACAATGGATGAAGAGGGTTTTCAACAAGAGGAAACTTCAGAAAAACCAAGAACATTTAAAAGAAGAGGAAAGAGAAACAGAACTTCTGAAAACAGCCTCAGGATGAGAGTTTAATTTGTTTTGAGTGCTTAAATACGGTTCCTTGACACAATCTGTCTGACACAGAAACAATCCCCATATAGGTGGTATATTATGGACATGGAAACCTGTCCCTATGTAAACTATGACGAGCCGTTCCAACTGATTCTAGCAGAAATGTGATATTCCTTTCGGCATGATTAGAGGGTGAATGCAACTGCCAACAGCCGATCAAGAACCAGCCTTTTCTTCGACACAGACAAAGGAGTACATGCTAATCAAGGCGTAACCATGGCCATTTCAAATCGAGCTGCAAACTAGGAGGGAGGAGTCCGGAGTGTTCTTTTTTCCCGTCCAACGTTGCCTCGCCCGCTGAATATCGAAGTTTCTTCCTGCTTCCCATTCAGTCTACTCCACTTTTGGAGGCGTACTTTGTAGCCGGATGGGTTCTTCTTCTGGACACGCTTGCGCCGAGCCAAATGCACCAAGCCTGTGGTCTTGGCTAGCCATATTTCTTGCTTGCCGGGATGGCCAGGGAAAAATTGTAGAGGGGATCTTCCGATAGAGAGAGAAAAAATAGATGCACGCACATACACGAACACAGACACGAACGCACACACACACATACATAGAGATGCACGCACACAGACGTATACGCTAGCCAAGGCGCCTTGCTCTACATCCGCGGCAGCAGCATATGCTTACTGCTGAAGGCTACGGGGTGAGGGATGCGGAAAGAAAAGCCACAGGGGAAGAGTGCGAGAAGGGGGGGTGTTAAAGAGGGAAAAGGGAGATATCTCGGGAAGAAGAGGGTCAAACGGGAAAAACTGAAAAGGCATGCCTTGCGGAAATACGGAGTAATCCAGAGAGGGACAGCAAAGAGTCTTCATGTGCAGCTGGCCGCTCCATGCAGCGATTGTGTGCCCCTGTTCACCAGACCAGCCAGCACATCGCAGGCGCAAAAAAGAGACAAAATATTGTCCCCATACCCCAGATGACAGGCAAATGGTTGCCAACTAAAACGGACGCTAATGATCGTGGGTTTCCCCTTCGAGCTTGGAACAGAAGTTGGGGAATGGCCCCGCACGTCAGGTTGATCCAATTCTAAGCATCCTATTTGCCGGCAGTTGAGGTGAACGCTTTTCTTTATCCCCGTTTTTGCTAATACTCCATGCTGGAGGCGAGTACACAGTACACCGACTGGGGCCTTGTGCTTGGCTGGGCAGATGCGGGGGCCCTCGTCTCCCCTTTGGATCCCCTCAAGCGATGGAGTAATTATTGATCCAGCAAGCGAGAGGACCAGCAGGGTCCGTTGTCCACATGGCAGATACGATGTGCTGCCCCAGAGGAGATCCCAAGAAAACGCCGATAATGTTTGCCTCTGAAACGCGTAAAGAAAATCTGACTGGGTCAAAGTCTGACTGGGAATGTTTTATGTAGACGGATACGCCCAAGTGGAGGCCTAACTCCTTCAAGCAGAACGATCTCTCTTACACAGACATGGTGACGAAAATCTCACCTTGACCACTCCCAATCTGAACCGTCCCAGATCGAACAGCGTCTCAATTCATTGCGCATCTCGTGGCTGCAGTACCAACAGGACCAGTCTCTCCTTGGAGAAGGAAATCCGTCACCGTTGAACCACACGGCTTCAGCTGTCTAGAAAAACTCATAGAAACAGCATCCAAAATGGGAATTGCAACAGACACAAAGCCGCTGCAGAACGTGGCCCCGGCCGCGACAGCAAATTCAGGTTCAGCTCCCAAGCAGGGCAACAAACGCCGGGCCCCAATGAGCTGCGATCGATGTAAGAGTCGGAAGACGAAGGTAAGAAAAGACGACGTGGCAAACGGCACAAGTCATAGACCGAGAAGCAGACGTGAATGACAAACATGATTTCGGTTCTTGGCACCAGCTGTAGCCTATGATTTCCCCCAAACTTGCAATATGATGACAAGAGGTTGCTGATCGTTTCTGACCACACAACGAAACAGTGTGTAGATCCAGGTAAGCCATATCTCGATCCAGAAACAAGATGTCGAAATTCGGATTCGCATTCGCATTCGGAAACTCAATAGGTAATAGACAACTAACTTGATCAAGTTCCTGGACCATGCCAATTCTGTGCCAGCATTGGGGCCGTCTGCCACTTAGATCCCTCTCGCCGACGGCAGCGGCCGTACTATCACGTCTCTGAAGAAGAGTTTCGCTACATGACCAAAGCGCTTGAGCACTTCCTGCCCGACGTCGAGCTCAACCTGCAATCGCTGCGCGATATTGTGCAGTCGTTTGAAGCAGCACCACAACCGCCAGCCCCCATTCCCCAAGTTGTCGTGGACCGGCACTCGTTTGGGCCATCCGACTCTGCCTCGGATTCGGCGATGATCAGCAGCGATGACAGCCGCACGACGCCGACATCTACAACTGGCACGGTCAAGTCTGATGAAACAGCCGTCACTATTGAGGAGATTGACGAGCTGCACGGCGAGCTTGGGTGGCTGCGGGTCGACTCCAAAGGGACCTACAGTGCGTCTTACCTGGATCTGTATGTGAATATACCAGGCCTGTTCTACGTTGCTAACTCTCCCTTCAGGACATGTCGGCGCCGACTCTGGATACGGCTTTCACGCAGCCGTTCGGTCTCTTCGTCATAGGCGTGAATCTGAAGCATCCAAAACCGATCTGATACCGCCATTTACCGTCGCGCCACCATTACCGCCGTCCACCCCAGACTCGGGGGGAGGCGGGGTGCCGTCTCCACATCACGGCTCTCATTCCTCTATTTTCAATCCTTCTTCCACCCGCCGCATGCAAATATTTCTCCCCCGCCGTGACCTGTGCAACCGCTGTGTCTCAAGGTTCTTCCGCGACATTCAGTCCATCTACTGGTTCTGGTCGGCCGAGCGCTTTTATGCCATACTTGACCGGCTCTATGCCGGCGACCCGTCGAGTGCGACACCGTCTATGCTGTGCTCTCTGTACTCGATACTCGCCTTAACCTGCGAGAGCGAGGCTGCCGCGACGCAGTCCGCTCTTGGTGAAGGACCACCACCTGCTGCGCGATACCTCTCTCTAGCGAAAACGCTGGTGCCGCAATTGTGCGACGAAGCCGACGCCGACAGCGTCAGGGCTCTGTGTCTCTTGGTAAGTGATGACACAGTTGACCGGGTACGCTAAACTTTAACCCACAGTGTATTAATTGTTTTCTTTTTGCTGCTGTTTAGGGTCTCGCTCTGCAGAGTTCCATGTTCAACAATACGGCTTACATCTACATTGGTGCTGCGTCGCGCATCGCTCTCACGCTGGGATTGCACCTGCAACGCGCAATTGAGCCAAAGGGCTGCCTCCAACGCCAAGTTGACTTGCGCCTGTATTCGACGCTCTTCTTGCTGGACTTGGATGTCGCTCTCTGTTACGGTAACCCGCCAGCCATCAGTGACGACCACGCTGCAAGCAAACCGCAAGATTTATCAGAGCAGGTACGAACGCCCCAGCCATGTATTCACATTGTAATGGCATTGGTAAAACAGCAAATAAGAATACCCATATACATAACTCTAACTCCGAAATAGATTCTTAGTCCTGGCTCATACATGCCGCTAGACTACCTCACCGTATCATGTGAGCTCGTCCAGATCAAGCGCCACCTCAGCAAGCTTCTCTACGCCCGCGCCGGGGTGACGCCGGCATCGTTGTCGTCTTGTCCAGGTTCTTCATCAACTGTGCCCCGGCCCTCCATTGCTGCCGTGAGCGACGTGCTGGCAACGCTCCGGGCGTGGTACAATGCCATCCCGCCGCATCTCCGGGACGCCTCGCGCGCCGCGTCATTCCACCAGCGGTCTGTTTCCGTGCTGCACCTGCGCTACTGGAGCGCGACCATCTTCGCCACCCGTCCTTTTCTCCTGTATAGTGCGCTCCACGCCGAATCCTGGGCCGCGCTGCCTCCCGCAAAGCGGGCGTCATTTGAGGAGTTCTGCACGACCTGCATCGATGCGGCCAAGCAGTCCCTAGCCGTTATCTGCATCATGAGAGACACTGGCCTCTTAAGCAGCCTCGTCACTCTCGATACAGGCTGCATTTTAGAGGTACTGCAGGTATTTTTGCTGGTCATAGCCCGGGGCCCGAGCGAGCAGCAGCAGCAGATGCGGCCAGATGAGGATGTCCGCACATGTCTGCGCACCCTCCAAGGGATGGAGCAGATCTTCTGGACGCAGCATGCTCTAACAGAAGTCATGGCACAGCTGGAGGAGAACGGCCTTTTGAACGGGGACCACAGCTTCAGCCCACCACAGCAGGGCGAAACGCCAGGGCACTTTTTCTTGGACATCAACCAGCAGCAGCAACAGCAGCACAGCATGTAAGTTATCAGATCGGCCTCCTAGCTCCCCAATTTTTTTTTTTTTGCCTTTAAATTTCCACTTCTTTTTTCTAACAAAAACAGTATTTCTGGTGTAATGGAGGCATATTTCACGGATTTACACGACCCATTCTTTGCTGTGTCGGACGAATCTGGAGGCCCACTGCTGGGGGACCATTTCCATGACGACATGACCCAACACAGCAACAGCTTATCGATATAAATAATAATATGCAAGACCTAATAATGTATTATGTATTTTGATGTGAATTTTCTGTATTTTATAATATTTTACAGCCTTTTTTTCACAAAAAGTTTATAATGTGGAAGCTTCATTAAATTGAAATACAGTTATTCTTAGGATAATACTGGACAGGAAAATACAGCACGTCGTTGTTTAAGACAATCCCTGGCATGTGCCAGCGGAAGGTGGTCAAATCACAATGCTATGTAAGCTTTTACTCATGCTTGCGTAGAGACAATCGGCGCCGGGGTTGGGGCAGCTCCAGCGTCTGCTACACCAGTGGCCTTGCCAGTCACTTTGGCAAAAGCCTCATCGAACGCCTCCTCGGCATGCTTCTCAGCGTCAAACGTATGGATCCACTCGTCTCTTGGGAAGCCAATGCTCTTCGGGTCGTCCTTGACCTTGGCCCAGTCCGTCTTGTGCCACATGTCACGGGTAGTCTCGCCCGTCTTCTGGACGGCACGCACGCGGTCGTAGCGGATCTCTTGGTGCGTCCGCACGCCGGCCGGCACAGCGCCCTTGCCAGCCCGGCGCAGGCACACGGCCAGGTTCACGCCGTCCTCCATAGCCTGCGTGGCGCCCTGGGCGCTCGTCGGCAGGAACGGGTGGGCGGCATCGCCCAGCAGGATGATGCGCCCCTGCTTGCTCGTCCACGTCGGCAGCGGGTCGCGGTACACCAGCTTCCAGTCCACTAGCGAGGGGGTCTTCTCGACGATGGCGCGGCAGATGGGGTCCCAGCCCTCCAGCACCTTGTAGACCTCCTCGAGCTTACCAGGGAACGACCAGGACTCCTCAATGTCGTGCTCGTCGCGGTGCGTCAGCACCCAACAGCAGTCCGAGCCGTTCTTGATGGTGGAGAACAAAAAGTGCACGTCTGGGCCGATCCAGCCATTGAACGAGTCCCCGTTCTCACAAAATTCCTTTGTGCGAGGGTCCTTGATCATGTCGGTGTTCGGAAACCTAATTCCTTATCGTTAGTCGCGCCGCCGGGAAGAACATGAAGCCGGAGGGCATGCGAGCATATGCGAGCATATGCGAACAACTTACCAAGCGCGCCACACTGCATAACCGCTGCTCTTGGGCTTATCCTCGTAGCCCAAGACGAGCGTCCGTGCCTTGGAGCGGACGCCGTCCGATCCCACAACGATATCGCCGTAGACCTGCGAAAGGCATCGTTAGAGAAAATAATCCACTGCAAACTAGTGGGAAGCCAGCGCAGCAACTTACTTTTTCTCCATTCTTCAGTACGATGCCGGCCTTATCTTCCTCCTCAAAGTATTGGTTCACAAACTGGCCGAGGTGGATGGGGATACCGAGCTCGTTGCGCGCATGCTCAAAGACGATCTGGTGCAGCTCGCCACGGTGGCCATTGAATATGGGCGCATCCTCCTGCGGGGGCGGGTTCTTCTGGTGGAACACCACCTCGCCGGTGTCGTACTTGTGGATGCGGAACCCGTACTCGCGCAGGTCGATGCTTACGGCGCGCAGGCGCTTGGCTACCTCGCCGTTGTTCCAGCGATAGAAGATGCGGCCGGCATTGGAGCCAAAGGAGATGATGTCGCCCAGGACCTTGAGCTCTGGGAACGACTCGTAGATCTCCACATCGTGGCCCTGCCGGTGGCACTCGATCGCAGCAGTCAGGCCACCGAAGCCTGCGCCCACGACGATGACCTTGATGCCCGTCTTCGGCTTTGCCATTGTGATGATGTTATGTCTTTATTGGTATAGTATTGTATATTGTAGCCTTTTTTTCTCTGGCCTTGGGGTCTTTAAGAGTTTATTGGATCCCGTCTGAAGCTCTGGGTATATGGACTTTTGGTTTTTTAATTCCTCTTAATTGATTTGCCTTGCCCTCTTTTTATTCTTCCCATTTACGTATTGTCGATCTGTTTATCTTTCCTCGTCGAAGCTCCACAGGTTCCTGGGTGGATGCGGAAAGAGAAGAAAGGTGGGCTCATGCAGACATCATGGTGCCTACGTTTCGCCGGTACGGCATCATGCACAGTGGTGTATCTGGTTCTTCCTGTGTCGAGACGTGCCGTCTTACGCTATGATTTGCCGGCTATATTCGCAGAGGGAGGGGGAAGTCTCTTTTATTGAATCCGGATGTTGGTCTAAATACAACGCCGACAATGTTGCGCCGGGTTCTCCAACTCTTCTTACACACCCCCCACGCGTTATTGGCCTATTTTGTACAACCGATCCTGGCAAGTTCAGCTAGCCCGTGTTACTTTTTCTCTCCAGTGTCTATAGCATTGCTTGGTAATTCTCAGTTGCTTTTCCCGTGCTCTCCAGGCACCCCCAGCAGAGAAAGGGCAAGTTTCGGCTTCATTTCCCCGAAAATGACATTTTCTAGTGCATGGAATCGCTAAAATTTCATCATTTTGGTCACTGTAACATGGAAATATGAAAGTAAACAAGAGGACACCGAGATATTTGCGCAGGGTATACTTCTGGAAGAGTTTCATGCTGTATCAACCAGCATCTCTGGAGCCTGCATTTAGATGGCAATATGCCATATGTGCCGGCACAATTGTAGCATACTTATATAAGCTAG
The DNA here is from genome assembly GCA_002917075.1 of Hawksworthiomyces lignivorus. Classification (NCBI taxonomy): domain Eukaryota; kingdom Fungi; phylum Ascomycota; class Sordariomycetes; order Ophiostomatales; family Ophiostomataceae; genus Hawksworthiomyces; species Hawksworthiomyces lignivorus. The sequence goes on from NTMA01000019.1 coordinate 234,570, forward strand.
AAGGATCAAAAAATCGTATGTCATTTGCATGTAATTGAATGGTAGACTAGTGCAAAGTGAAAGCGCTTGAGATCCATTCAGACAGCCTTGAAAGAGACGCAGCCATGACAACGCATGCTCAATACGGCGCGGAGACAACCGCAACGGAGGTGGCAGCTGCCTTTGGGAAGAATATCGCAGGAAAGAATGGTGAGAGCCTTTGACTAAGGAGACAAACAGTTGTGCAGTGTGTCAACTGTGAGACAGAGTTGCTGATATGAGACTCTTCTGCTAGTGGTTGTGACGGGTGTCAGTCCTGCTAGCATTGGCTATACCACTGTCGTAGCCATTGCCTCACAAGGCCCGGCCAATTTGATTCTGGCTTCCAGAACAAAAGAAAAGCTGGACAGCGTGGCAGCTGATATTCACAAGGCCTACCCCGCCGTGGCTGTTCAGACTGTTCTGCTGGATTTGGCCTCTGTCGAGTCAGTCAAGACTGCGGCTGCGTCTATTGGCAGCCTCGTCGATCACGTTGATGTGCTCATCAACAACGCCGGCATCAGCACACCGGAGCGGCGTCCGCTGACGACGCCAAGCGGAGCAACGCTTGACTCTCAATTTTTTACTAACCATCTTGGCGTCTTCTTGTTTACGTCCTTGTTGCTCCCGCAGCTGCGCAAAGCAGCCCCTGCTGCCGCCAAAGGCGCCACCCGCGTGGTCAACTTGAGCAGCCAGGGCCATCGGCTGTCCCCTGTGCGGTTCAGCGATCATGCGTTCCAGAAGGGGGCTTACGACGTCCCCGAATCTGAGCGCCCCGCGGAGAATATTCCACCATTCTTCGCAAAGACTGTCGACGGCTACCCAGGCTTCTTAGGGTACGGGCAGAGCAAGTCAGCAAACATCCTGCACGCTTCGGAGCTCAGCCGCCGGCTCCGCCAGAAAGGTGACAATATTGTCGCCTTCTCTGTGCATCCAGGTACCATCGAGACTGAGCTTTCCCGCTCGCTTGACAAAGAAGGTCTGGATACCATCAACAAGACGGCCCCCAAGGGCTTCTGGAAGACGCAAGACCAAGGCGCTGCAACCACGCTGGTAGCCGCCTTTGACCCAGCCCTCGGTACAGCAGACGTGGGTGGTGCGACTGTGGGCTATCTCAGCGACTGCCAGCTGCACGATGACATGGTCGCCCCGCATGCTTCCAGCGCTGATATTGCAAAACGACTCTGGGAAGAGAGCGAAAGTCTCTTGGAATTCTCCGTGGCATTGTAACAATAAGTGGCAGTACGTGATGTAACCAGTAAAAAATCAAAGAAAAGTAGTTTATTTGAATATACAGAAGATAAAAAGATGAGAGCGTGTCTTGCATGAAAATGATGAAAAACACAAAACCGCTACGATATCTTCATTCTAATACTCAACGTACAAATACCGGAGGAAACTTAAAAAAAGACAACAGAAAGGGCTCTGTTAGAATTACATTGAACGACAGAAACCCCCTTTTGCCCAAAGGACTCTTACGCCATGTTGTGCTGTCGCCTCCCGCTTGACATCGCTCCCTCGAAGACCTGACCAATCGCATATACAATCTAGCCCCGAATCTACCGCGCCATTACGTTTTTATGCTAGATGCGTATAATTAGGCCTACTTCACCTTGACAAACTCAAGCTCTCCCTTCTCGTTGATAGTCGGCTCCGTAGCGTATTGGGCACGCGCCTGCTGGTAGAATGTGCTCATGCGGTACTTGCTCTCTCCGTCCAGTGGCTTCAGGTCAATCAGCGCCTGCTGAGCCTCGCGCTCCATGGTCTCGCGGAGCTCCTTTGTGCGCGGCTGGATGTCGCACTCGAAAGGCTGGGGCCGCATGTTCAGACCGTTGGTAAAGGCAAAAATGTCCACATCAATGATGCGGCCCTGAGCGTCGCGGGCCTTCTGGATGTTGAAGCCCCACAGGAGGCGAGCAATGGTGATCCACACGCCCTGCTCGGCCAGGGCCTGGCCGCTGCAGACGCGTCGGCCCCAGCCGAACGACATGTAGCCGCGGTCGCCGGGGAAGGGGCGGTGGTGGTCGTTGTCCTCAAAGAAGCGCTCCGGCAAGAAGCGGTCGGGCTCCGGGAATTCGCGTTCGTTGCGGTGGATGGCCCAGATGTTGCCCTGGACCCAGGTGCCTTCGGGAATGAACCAGCCCTTGTACTCGTCATCCTGGGTGGGCGAGTGCGGCTGGCCGCCGATGATGGCCACCGACCGCCAGCGGAACACCTCCTTCACGAGAGCGTTGACGTACGGCAGGTTGGCGCCGTCGTCCCAGTGGGGGGAGCGCTGGCGGCCGATGACGCGGTCCAGCTCCTCTTGGGCCTTCTTCTGTGCCTCGGGGAACGCGCACATGGCCAGAATAAACGTGATCAGCGTGCTCGACGAAGTGTCGGAGCCAGCACCAAACAGGTTGCCCGTGAGACTCGAGAGCTCCTCTTTGGTCAGGTCGTATTTGGAGGACTCGGTATTCAGCGTGTCGGCAAAGGGCCGGGGGATGCCAACCTTCTCATCGAGCGACTTGGCTGCCTGCTGCTCGACGGCCTCCTCGGCCAGCGCGTGGAAGAAGTAGTGACCGCCCCGGCGGCCGCGGTTGCCAAGGCCGCGCATCCACGGCACCCAGCGCGGGAACTTGGCCAGGATCGGGAAGGTCTCCATCAGCATGGGGAACGACTTGCCGGGCACGTTCAGATCGGCGGCCAGCTGCATGAGGGCGATGACCTCGGTAATAATGGGGTCGTCAAAACGGGCGACGCGGCGGCCAAATGCCAGAATCGACACCACGCTGGTGGCGTAGCGCTCCAGGTGCTTCACGTAGGCGGTGGGCTCGCGGATGAAGTCCAGAGACACGACCATGCTCTCATTGTTCTGCACGTCACGGTACCGGCGCACAGCCTGCACGCCGACGCCTAGGTGCATCAGCTTGCGGTGGATGCGCCAGTGGTCGCGCTCGGCGTTGTTGCGCACACGCATGGTCACCAAGTTGGACTGGCCGGTGCCGAGCTCGCCGAAGACGACCATGCGCGGCCGCGAGGCGTAGATCTGGGCCTTCTTCTCGAGGATTTCATGTGCACACCAGGCATCGTTGATCCACACGGTCGGGCTACGGCCGATCCAGAAGGTGATCAGCGGCACATTGTACTTCTTGGAGAGCTCTTCAAAGTAGATCCACGGCTTGTTCTCGGGCAGCGAAAAGGTGTTGCCAATAATGGGCCAGGGGAACGGGCCAGGCGGCATCCGGGAGCGCAGATAGAGCATCCGGGCGTAGTCCGCGAGAAGCGCCGCGACGGCCACCGAGAGCACCGCGAGCAGCACATTGACGGCGCCGAACTCGACAAACAGCTGCTGGATTTTCACCAGCGTGAGCTGGTTTACAAGGTTGTCGGCAATCATGATAGCCGCAAGCTGGAAATATCTCGCACAGAGGCCTCTCTTGTTATTAGGCACTTGCTCTGTGTCTTGATATCCAAATTCTCCGGAGCCAGGCTTCTCAGAAATTGAGCCACAAATCAGTCGACAATAGCGGCAGGAGATATTTCAGAGTTGCTCAGATGGGGTGCAAATTTAACGAGATGTCTGGATTTCGAATATAGCAAGGGAAGTGTCTGGGGTGGCGTTTAAGTCTGGGAGATGAGACTTGACGTGCCGTTGGCCAGATGAGTTTCAATGAAACTTTAAGAACACCCCAATATATTGCAAGAGGCGAGATTTATAAGGCCGCCCGTTGGGTTCATGGGTTTACCCGCAAGAGAGTTCGGGTCAAGGCCCGCTTCTCATACGTTGCGCCCCAGTCTTCTACACATCCGTAGAACTCCGTACTTCCTCCGTATTTCCTCCGGGAGATGTTAAACCACAGCCAGACTTTCTTGAGCCCTCACACCCCCCCCCCCCCCCACTATCATCCTCAGTTGTCCTGGTTCGATCACTTACAAATGCACCGCGCCTTCTCCTCTGCCATGGGGCGGCTCTCCCAAGAAGGAGGGCGAGGCAAACCATACCCTACTACAAACTGTGTGCCGTGTTCGTATGTGCCGCATTCTGCCGTGCGAGTGCAACGAATCTGCATGCAGGAAGATAGGGAAGCGGGAGCCGTCGATTGGTTGATGGCAGCCAACGTCCTGACCACCACAAGCTGCCGCTCACTTGCTCACTGCCGTTCCCAGCCTAACCCGGACTTTGCGATGGTTTTGCATGAGACCAGGTTGGCGTCGTTTCCGACGCCACAAGTTATCGTCCCTAGTCAGAGCTAGTTCCTCGCAAACCCCTCTCCTTTTCTTGAGTCGTCAGGGAAATGTCACACAGAGACACAAGCGTGAAAGAAAAGTCAACGGTAAATGTGAAAGTGCTGGTTATGAATAGTTGATTAGTCGGTAATATGGAGCCGACTAACGAGGAATTAGGCAGAAAATGCATATGAGCTACACCTTACATGGTGAGGGAAAGGGTGGCATTCCCAAGGGGGTTTGGTAGCTTCTATTTGGCCCTTTTAGCCTACAGGTAATTGTGGACATAGTGGAAAAGGAGGTCGCAAGCTGAAGCGATTTCGTATTAGAAGGGGGAGAGAGGCAATTGCAGAAAGCAATTGATTACGGCCATGACAATTGGCTCGACGCCTAGCCTACGTTGCAAGCAATGCGAGTCTTTCTTCGTCTCCCAAGGTTGGGTTGTGGGGAAGCTGGTAGGAGTGGAGTGGCCCCAGAGAGGGGGTGAAGGGGGGGGGGGGGGGGGGGGGGGGGGGGGGTCATGAAAAAAGAAAGAAAAAAAAGAAAAGATAATAAAGACCGACCAGAGGCAGAGAATACTGTAGATGTCTTCGAGTACCGTATACCTACACTCACCTATACTCTGTAGAGCAGATTCTTTCTAATTTCTTGTTCAGCAAGGACCGATTCGTCCGAGAAATAACGCTGGCGACCACATGGCCACAGGGCGCTTGTCGCCATCGTCTTGTCATGTCCTTCTCCACAGCTAGCCCTCTCGGATCCACTGTCCCCCCAAACCCACTATGAGGTCTGGCCACCAATCACTTCCAATGGTGAGCTGGGCGGTGACAGATGCTACCTTGCGCTCAAGACGGTCGCTAGCTTTTCCCCAGAGTCCAACCTCGTCGATCTCCTTTTCTCCACTTGAAATGCGGAGTCGCCCAGGTTTCCACCAAATCTCCTCCACTTGCAAAAGTCGGCAATTGTCTGATTAGGTGAAAGAGGCCATTATTGTTTACCACTACATGACTACGCAGCTTGGGGGTTGCTCTGTCAATAGTGGATGCCCGCCTCTTCTGGCTATATTAGGGATTTCACTCGTCTCCACAGGAGATGCTATTCCGCGTGCTGCTCTTCTATGTAGGTTGCTTCTCTGCATTTTTGTCTGGGGCTGAGGATAATAATAGTGGGTAGCAAATGCGTGAACATCTGTATGTTTTTACACACCAATATCAAAGCATCATATTACAGCAGTCGACTGCCATCAACGACACGGAAACCAGAGGATTTTTTCGCCCCTGAATCCCCCTGGACCGAGAGCAGAAAAGGGATTTTCTTAATTCATATATTGTAAATTGTCTAGGCTATATTATGTTTTGAAAATTTACAGCACGGGAAGAGCAGCTGTAGCCTCAGAATCGGATCAGACTTGCTGTGAAAATCAACAGAATATTTCTGTCATATTAAGAAGAGCTTTGCAGCGTTTCATTTGGACAGTTCCAACTATTCGAAACCTTAAGGTGTGATTGTACTATGTACCACGTGCATATTTTCCATGGCGAGCTGTTGGCGGCGCAAGAAGTACTGCAGCCAGAGTTGTAGAGAAATGTAGCTCTTTGGGCACACGTAGCCTATGGATTGTCAATATTTGGGGTAACATGAATCACAATTGCCATCTGGGGTAATTGGCTGAAAGTTGCAGTGAAAGCTAGGAATAATTGTGGCGAGCCTGGTCCGGGAGCGACAACCCCAGCCCGGCATCAACTTCCCTTTGGCATCGATCAGAACAAAATAGGGGTCCTGCCATAGACCATCATATAATATCACAACAGAAATTTGAATCATAAAGACCACGAGGTCCCAGCCTTTATTTCCCTATTTTACCGGCGGCCCTTTTGATACTTTTATCAATTCATTATCGCCAACTTCAAGTTTTTTTTCTTCCCTCTGCGGCGTCTTCTGTAAAACAGAAATTTCGTTCACATCTATATAACACCGATCTTTGTTGTCGTCGGTACTAGACGCCATTGATCGTCAGGAATTGGCCTTCCTGTCCCATCCACTTCCCTTTTCAGTCGCAGCCATGAGTTCCGCCAAGGTTGAAGTAGCCGAGCAGGAGACCCAAGTGCTCCCCCTCGACGAAGAGCATGACCAAACCTCCATCAGGGACCACTGGAAGTGTCTGGGCGCCTGCACGCTGATGTCCATGTGCCCCTTCCAATATGGCGTCGACTTTGGTTTGATCAGTGGTCTGCAGGCCATGACGGGCTTCCTCGAGGTAAGAGCCGGCTTGTCAAGTCCCAATTGGTGTCTCCTCTGCTAAAACGAAATCACTCCAGGTCTTTGGCTTTCAAACTCCCAACCCAGACCCGACCAAGCCGCCAAAATGGGAGATCTCGACAGAGCGGCAGCAGCTGATCTCGTCGCTGATGATTCTCGGCGCCTTTGTCAGCTCCGGCTTTGCTGGCCCCACGGCCGTGTATATGAGCCGTCGCATGTCGATCTGGGTCGCCATCGTGATGTGCATTGTCGCCAATGTGCTGATGATGACGGCTAACAACATCGGACAGCTCTATGCTGGACGTCTGATTGTCGGCCTGGCCAATGGCATGTTTATGACCTACTCGCAGCTCTACATCCAGGTAAGCTTGCTCTCCAGCCAATCAGTTTTCAAAGACTCGTATTCGGGAGTGCCTTGCTGACGCGCTGTACGTTTTCCTCAGGAAACCGCCCCCGCCAAGTACCGCGGTCTTATGATTTCGGCCTTCCAAGTGTGGACTTCCGTCGGCACCCTCATCGGCACCATCATTGACAACTTTACGGCACCCATCAATGGCCGCGACTCGTACATCATCCCCCTGGGCATCATCTACGTGATCCCCGGTCTGCTTTTCTTCGGTCTGTTCCTGATCCCCGAGTCCCCTCGCTGGCTTATGGACCAGGGCAAGAGCGAGCAGGCGCGCAAGTCCCTGCGCTGGCTCCGCCCCTATTCCGATGACCTCGTGGAGAAGGAGGCCGCAGAGATCCAGGAGGCGCTCGAGGCCGAGAAGGCCAACAACCAGAGCGTCGGCCTGATTGACTTGTTCCGTGACCCCGTTGACCGCCGCCGGACACTGGTTGCCATCGGCGCGCTGTCGACACAGGGTGCTTCAGGTGCCATGTATATGATTGGTATGAGATGTTTTCTCCAGCTTCGCTCGCCCTGCTTTTTTTTTCTATGTGAGCTGGAATGCTAATGCTATCCGCGTTCAATGTAGCCTACGGTACTTACTTCTTCGAGGTGGCTGGCATCGACAACGCCTTCCAGAACGCCTGTATCTTGACTGCCACCGGTGTGTTTATTATCCTGGTGAACTCTGCTGTGATTACCCGGATTGGTCGCCGCCGCGTATTCTTGACCGTCGGCATGACCATATGCGGCTTTGCGCAGCTCTTCTCGGCTATCATCTACACTATCAAGCCAGGCGCACAGAGCACCGGCAAAGGTGTGGTGGCCTTTGCGGTTATCTACATTGTCGGCTACAATGTGAGTTCCGCCCCGAAAAGTAGGTATTTGTTCATAGAACTCAATATGCTAATATCATGTTTCTCTTTTCACAGGGTCTGGTTTCGAGCTATGCCTGGCTGTCTGGCGGTGAACTGCCGTCGCAGCGTCTGCGCTCACTGACATTCGGCGTAGCCACAGCTATGGGCTTCTTCTTGGCCTGGCTCGCCACCTTCACGGCCCCTTACTTCATCAATGGCACCGCGCTGAACTGGGGCCCCAAGTACGGTTATATCTGGTTCCCGTCCTGCCTTATTGCTGCGTAAGTACAAAAAAACATCCAAAGACAAATATTGAAGCAAAAAGCTAATCTATTTTTCAGCCTCTGGGTGTATCTCTTCCTGCCCGAAGTCAAGGGCCGCACTCTCGAAGAGATTGACGAGATGGTAAGGCCCAAGCCCCTCAAACAGCAATATGCCTGAGTTGTGTTTAGCTAATAACATTATGTTTTACCAGTTCATGGCGAAACTGCCCGCGCGGAAATTCCGCCAGTACAAGTGCGTGGGCCGTACTACGGCCACCGACGTGGATAAGAGGCACGGCATTACTGTGGCCGAGGAGGTGCCCTGGTCCGAGGGCGCCATCACATCAGAAGTTGCCGCGGCCACGGCCTAAATATGGCCACCATGTGTGACTCTTACTCAACCCTGTTCCATTATTTTCCTATTTTAATGTTGTTTCTTTTTCATTGCCGTCGAGCATGTAGATAGCGCAGAACCAGTGCATGGGGACCATGCATGGCTCGGGTGTTGTACATGAGAACTTTAAAAAACTGCTTTTATATCATTTTGGTATTAATACAATGTATTTGGGAGCCGTATAAATGTTCTGGCCCCAACAAACTTTAAGGATCTTCCATTAAATTGCATGCGAACGAAGGAGCACGCAGCCGCATGGCCCGTCTTGCTGCACAATATGCGCCAGAGCACGGCTTTCTGCAAGCTTAATTGGCCTATATGCAAATCCGCACATCATAAAACAGACAATGAATAAAGCCACATAGGATCTACATTATTAATGTTTTCAGTTATTGTAATTTATAAACAGAAGTAAAGTGATATGCTGAGCACTCGGAGGGTGGCTTAAATGACGATACCTTACCCAGTCGTTAAGAAGAATGCTGGCAAAAAGCTTCGAAAGAGAAAGGAAGAAAAAGAAAAGGCCTTTTTCGGCAATTCATCCTTCGGAAATCAGTCAAATAATATGATCCAACATAAAGACTCGACATGTGTTGCAATGGCGTACCATCCAGTCTCTTTTGTGTGTACACAAGTGCAGCTGTCCGTCCCAAATCCGGTAGAGCCGATCACAGGCACCGGAAGATATTCAATAGAGCACATCACCGGCGCGTATTCTTGAAGTGTGATTCACTGGGGATCATCCTGTGTAAATTCACGAGTGCCGACGATGAGTTTTCATATTCTCAGCTCTGCCAATTGGGCTGTAGAGATGGGATGGTATTGGGCGAGCTAGCTAGGCTGCTCGACCAATCCGCGGAGCAGAACGCACTTTTACTCCAATCTTGCTATTTTAAGGGTATTCTATCCAATGGGAGCCATCGGAGCCACAAAAGAAAGCCTGACTCCTTCACAGGCCAACGTCTACCTTTCTCCTTTATTCGTGCACTTTTGAACATGTAAATGCTCCTTTTTGGAAGGATGCTGGCCGACTCTTTTCGACCTGGGTGGCTTGGGTGGCCTGGAGATTCGCTAGATCAGAATCGATGGCTGGGCCGTGGCGTGTTGACGGAGATGTTGCCCGCAATAGTCCTCTTCTGTGATCAAGTATTTGCTGTAAACATCACCCCAGCGTGCGATCCGGTATTGGTGCACATCCGCGTCTTCTTTTGTCCTGATTAGGACAGACAGGCAGCCTCTCATCCTTGCCTCCCTTCCTGGCTGGCCTGCTCACGGAAACGGCGGGTTGCCAGAAATGGGAGATGCAGCCTGCTATCTTTATTGTGGTACTTTCTTCTGCGTTAATGTGTGCCGTTCCCTATGTCTCAGCCGTAGTCTTCTCTTCTCTCTTTATCTTTCTTTCTTCCTTTCTTTTCATTTCCTCTTCTTTTTTTTTTTCCTTTCCTTTTTCTTGTACAGTTCCTCTCTCGTGGTAGCCATTTCCCCGTCAATTGTGCCGACTTCCTCAATGTCTCGCGGACCTGTGAACACTCCACCGTTGCCACCACCTCCGCTACGACCGCAACGACAATGGAGCCCGGAATTCAGCTGGCCTGCGCCATGTGGGTAATGACGACACTGTCTCTGGCTCTTGTCGTTCTGCGCCTGTACACCCGCGTGCGCCTGGTGCGGTTTGTCGGCGCCGAAGATCATCTCTATGCGTGGACAGGCGTGTTCCTGCTGGTGTTCACCTGTGCTATTCAAGTCGCCGTCCACTACGGTCTGGGCAAGAGCTTCTGGAGCCTCTCCCTCCAGGACTCCTCGGATGCCATCTTCTGGACATACGTCGCCAACACGTTCGCTATCACAGGCAACGCCATGGCAAAGCTCTCCATGGGCTTGTTCCTGCTGCGGGTTGTGCAGCTGCGCTGGCACAAGTGGGCGCTCTGGACTCTGGTTGCCATCACAGTGTGCACGTCGGCGGCATTGACGATCATGCTGTGGAACCAGACAACACCTGCCAAAGCCAGCTGGGATCCGTTCCGGACGCCAGGAAAGTGGCATTTTGAAATCCAACCGATGAGCGTTGGCTTAGGAGGTAAGGAAAAAGCACGCCGTACTCTTCACCGGTTTCATCGGTGCTGCACTTTTTGATTCTCTTCACAATCTAACATGCATGCAGTCTGGTCTAGCATCTGCGATTTCTTTTTCGCAGTCTTTCCGTGGCTTTTTATTTGGTCTCTGCGCATGCCTCGCCGCGAAAAATTCATGCTTGCTAGCAGCATGAGCTTAGGAGTCATGTAAGTGATATCGCCATTCCTTGCAACCTCTTGCAAGATTCTTTTTTTTTTTTGGAAAATCTTTCTGACGTAATTTCCACCAGTGCCGGAGTTTGCGGCATCATACGAACCGTAGTTCTCGCGCGGTTGAACGTGCTCAACTATACCTGTCCGTGACGCCTCTATAATATCCATCCCATCCTTCTCAGAGTGACTAACTTTATGCAGTAACCTTCGTCTCCTACTTTGCCTGGGCCAGCGCGGAAATTGCCGTCGCCATGTTCTGCATAGGCATTCCCACCCTTCGGCCGCTGTACCTACGACACCGAGGCATCTCAGTGGCCAACACCTATCTATCCCATAATAACAACCGCATTGACGATATTCTACCACATTTCACCATGTGCGAACAGGAGCCGGAGCCCACCCAGCTAGACGAGAAACCGCCGGTGGATATTGAAGCCGGGCGTGCTGAGTCCACCAGCTCCTCTGAGTCTGCAGATTCCGCCGGCTCTGCCAGCTCCGAAAACTCTGAAAGCTCTGCAGCAGAGAGCATACAAAAAGAGCATCCTCTAGAAGAGGCAGCATCAGGTGTGCTGCCAACCCGCCCTTCGAACGTATATACGAGTCGAGCCAAAGACAGCGTCGACGAGATCTTAGGCCTATATGGGCAAAACTATAGCCGAACAGCAGTTAGAAATGAGACATCCGCAGAGCGGACGCAAGACGCAAGCTGGCCGCTGAAGCCATAAATTAGCTTGGAAAATAGACAATATCGCAAGATCATATGCAGGGAATTATTTTCTGAGACAATTGTCGAAGATCGAATTGAATTTTCGTCCCTTACGTCTTTAATGAAATATTGAGAGCGAGACGGGCTGACCCCTCGACTGAACCTAACCGCCGAAAGTACCGCAACTCACCAGCATCTCCTTTAAAAGCTTCCAAGGGACTAGCCACGAGACTGTATGGCTCTCCTCTTATAGGGAGGGCATGACACTGCCTCCCTTATTGTGTAAATGGCCCGTTCTGTGATGAGACTGTGGCAGCGTTGTGGTCAAGTTAGCCTCTGACCAACGGCCAGAGGCCTTTTTTCGGTTTTCGATCAATTCGTAACCAAATGACTTCGTTTTGGTCCTTACCAATAGCTTCTTTTCTGATCAGCCGTGGTATACATTCAAATGGTGTGTATTCAGGTGCGAGAGAGCAGAATAGCTCTAGACAGCTAAATGCTCCCTTTCTCTACTGCACAGCGGAGGGGTCTTCGCATCTACAACTCAATATTATTTATGTATTTAGTTTTCTTCCGAATAATAAAATTAAAAATAAATCAAGAGCAAAAATTCTACTTAAATAACATGTTCAAAGAAATTGAAAAAAAGGTGGGAAAGACATAGCTTCCTTCGATGAAGGAGTAAAGAAGCGTAAAAAAAAACGATCCAGGCAGGGATCGAACCTGCAATCTCTTGGTTCGTAGCCAAGCGCCTTGCCATTTGGCCACTGGACCTTATTGTTGAAGTATTAGGAGTCGTTGCGCTATAAGAAGCGACCATCATGCGGCTACAGAACAGAGCTAATGAAAAAAAGTATGTGTGATTGCTAAGCGGTGAAAACGGGAATATGGCAAAAGGTCCAAAAAAAAAAACAAAGCATTACCAGAAAGCCTGGCCATTGGTGCTTAGATCATTATTCGTGACATTCGTGAGGTTTTTGCTATGCTATGTGTAGCCAATGGGGGAAAAGACAGAAGAGGAAGGACGAAAATCACTCGTAGAGATGCCATTTGCGGTCGTTATGAGCTGGCCGGGTCCGCTTGGAGTTGTCCATCAACCGCTGCAGCTCTCGGGCGCTGGTCAGCTCCCAGCGCTGGAACGTGTTACTGCTCTCGTCCTTCCAGATGATGACCCTCAGCCCGCCCAGGTACCGCTCCATGGAACGCGTGGGGAGGTCGTCGGCGACGAGCAGCACGCCGATAGCGCGGCGCTGAGGGCGGGTTAGGCGGCGCGTGCGCATTAGGTAGCGCTCCATAATGCGGGCGTTCTCAAAGGACCAGACGTTGAGCGAAAAGGGGAGGAGCGCTGTGTCGTGATACAGCTGGCGAGAGACAGCTGACAGCGATGTGAAGGGGCAGCCCCCGGGCCGGGAGGCGCTTGGGGATAAGGAGGCGAGCGAGAGCGGGATCGATTGGAGCTTCGCTTTCGCCACGGCGGCGGCGGTCGCCGTCCACGGATCCTGGTTCACGCCAAAGAGGACGACGTAGAAGCCGCCCGGTGTCGTCTCCGTGACCTGCTTCCCCCCTCGCACGCATGTTCGATGGCGCCATGGCCGATAGCGGATATGTATCTGCCCCACGCCTAGCACTAGACTGTAGATGCGGTTGCGGATCTCCGGAGGAAGTCGCAGGAGCGGCGAAGCCTCAGCGTTCCGGTGCCATCTAAGAGAATGCGAATCAGTTAGGACGTGCAATTTCATCGTGCAGCTAAAGAGAACGAGTAAATAGGGGGTCTGTGGATGGGCCTACAGTTCGTATTCCACCGAGTCGGGTGCAGGTTCGCATTGAATCGGAACAACGAGCGGCCGTTTTCGTCTCGGGTGGTCATGCATGGTCGATGAGAGGATGGTAACTGTTTACATTTCGAAATCTAGACGACACATAGCTTTCATTTAGGATGGAGCATTTGCGTACACTTGCACGGCTGAAAGCTATTACGCGAAGCATGGATCTGCCTTATTCTAGCAGCCCCCCTGTAGCAAGACCCATTTTCTGACGAATGGGGCGCCATGCGCGGATTTAAAGCCACTCTGCAAGTCCTTTTTGTAACAGGCATTCGCCAATTTGTGCGAAGTAATACACAGCTGCGAGAAATTGCCGTTGGTGGAGGTCAAAAATGGCTTTTTGAGCATTTATGTAGACGGAAGTAAGGCTGCGTTGATAGAATTCGCAACGCGAGGCAATGAACCACCCTAATTCAATGTATTATGAACATATCTCAGTCTCAAATGCCATGCTAAATTAAATGAAGTGGTAAGGAACGATGTACATTGCCGGCGGGAGACAGATGCTCTGCATTAGAGAGAATAAAAGGATAATTTGAGGTCCGTTGGGTAATGCCTGGTAGAATTCATATGAACATACTCTCAAAGAGATATAAAGAGTCGAGCGTATTTTACCATTTTGAAGTCAGATGAAGAGCCGTGCATACATCTCACACCCGAATATCTCATATCCGATGAGACTGTCGACATCTCTGCGCGATGACACAGACGGTCATTTCGACCTGCGCTATGCGTTCTTTGACTCGATCAGCCGCCGTGGTAGCAGGTCTTGCCCTGTTGGCAACTGCTGCCCCAGTAAGAATGCATTTTGAGCATGGGCGAGCCTAAATTTTTATTGAATGCAGCTGCAGCAGAGTAAAGACTAGTGACTGACACAAGAGGCTCCCCGTGAACGAAATTAATGGCATCTACGCGTCAACCGTGTGCATGAAGAAGGCCGCCGACTTTATACGGCTGCAAGTCTTCTCAAACCGCAGCGAGCTCGAAGCGACCGCAGACCCTCCCTGCGCCGCCCTGACAAACGTGACCGCTTCTGCTGGCGACATTGAGGTGCAGACGGTGAAGCTCGCGGCGGCCGACCCAAAGACGGATGTGTCTCCACTCAAGGCCAGGCTCGACGATGCAACCAGCAAATTGCAGCTCGCCATTGCTGGTTTCACGTCTTCAGGAGCCTGTCCGAAGGAGGCTGTGGTATGATTTAAAATATAAATAAATAATAATAATAAAAGGACAAATCAAATCAAATAGGATAGAATAAATTAGAAGTGAAGGATGTAAATGCAACAAATTCTACAAGAAGCTATACAGTCAAATTCTAGCGCTTTAAAAAGATCATTGTTTAGTATGTTAAAAAATGAGCCACGCAGGCTCCTAAAGCAACCTGTATGGTGTAGCTAACAAAACCACTACATCAGGTACACTACAACAGAAAAAAGCTACAACTCTAGGAATTTTTGGTGCTAGCCCAAGTAGAGCCAAATGAGGTACAAAGAGTGAGAATATCACGTCTAACAACTTAATCCGTATCAGTCATGCGTCAATTCAGGTGCAGTATCTGACTGAGTCCGAATTTAAATTTACATCTGACTAGTAGAGCATCTCTAGCTAGAAGAAAAGAAATCGAATAACGAGGAGTCAAGTCCCATGCATAGCAGCCGAAGATACCTACGGCAATAAAATGTTGGTTACGTGCGTGGCACGAGTTAGTAATCGATAGATAGCTAGAAGCAGAGACCACAGTACTTACTTGTACAATGTTGATAACTGTTATTTGGGTCCCAACAATGTCAGATGATGCACAAATTTCTCAAACCCTAAATAATTGCGGTTTCTTTTGTCAGCCCTCGCGGAAAATCACGAGTCGACTGGTGGGACAACAGGAAAGAAACCCGAAGGAAAGAAAACCCGCCCTTCACCACCCAGCAATCCTCAGAAGGATGAACACTTTCAACACTGCACACCCGTAACGCTAAGATGGATGCTCTTTAGATTTATGCAGTATCTTCACTGGCTGCTGGGAAGGCTCCTGCAGGGAATGGGGAGGAAGGAGGTGAGGTGAGACGAGAGAGGCGATTTAGGGACAGGGGAGTTGGGCAATCAAGGCTGTAAAGGCTGTCAAGGTAGTCCCACCTTTGGATGACAGGTATTCGTCTCTCAGAGCCGATGATGAAGTCTTCCGCCAACGATAGCACTCCATTGAGGAGCCTGCTGGATGCTAGGTGGACTAGAAAGACATGTACTGAGGCGCTTCAACTGAATTGCCAAGCGGCAAGGAGACCAGGCTACAGTAGTGGACGGTGATCTGGAAGACGATATACACTTGTTAGTCGGTACTATTAAAAAGGCAACAAATACAATTAGCGGTAGAATTTAGGTCAAGACACACCAGTCATCAGCAGTCGGTTCCGAGTGGCAAGCCTATATTAATGTTGTCTTTGAGTCAGTGAGAAGAGAAGTCCTTGGGTGTTGGGATCCAACTCCATGCAGGAGCAGAAGGTGAAAGAGTCCGCGAGTGTTGAAGAGAGATGGTATCAAAGGATTGAAGCTAAATGAAATTGGAGAGAAGAGGTCAAGGACTAGGCATGATGGGCAGTCTCTGAACCGAGACATTAGAGGATACGATGTTGAAAAGGGTCAGAGACAGCTGGGAAATCTGAGAACCATCGAGGGATAAGAAAGCTTTCAAAGACCTCGCTGTCTGGTATAAACAAACAGGCACTTTCTACGAAATACAGACATGAGCTTGTGCCAGAAGCAGTGGCGACCAGACAGAGTTTCGATCGTAGTATCTTAGGAATGAACGAAGGTAGTTACTCTCGGTCCATTCTACGCATATCGCATTTTTTATTTTAAAAGGCAATTGCCTACTTGATTCTGGGTCACAACAGTAGTTTCCCTCACGATTTTGATGGAAGAACAGTTTTTATGGCAGGAGTTACCTCCCCTTCCCTCATTATTTATTATACGCTGTTGCTCAAATATACAGTCCAGACGACTATTTGATCTCAAAGAGGAAGAAACACCATGGAGACCTCCTCCTCCTTGACGTCCATTAATGCATGCTCTCTCAGCTATAACGCCATTTCCAACACATCGATAGCCACAGAAGATCAACGACTCCTTCAGCAAAATTCCAACAAAGGAAAGCTCTTTCTTGACCACCTGCAGACGCCGAGGATGTCGTACACACTAGCCAGGAGACGAGTGACCATCCAATTAAGCATTAAGCATGGCTCTTTACTTTCGTTTGATCAGGCAGATTGCCGTTCCACTATTCACTATCATTGATTATTCTTTTTTTTTTCTACACTCTGTAGCCTGTATAAGTTGGGAACATGGCCAACAGTCTTATGGGATGCGATACTCCTATGTGGTTTAGAGGCACACAATCATTTGATATTAATATACATACTTAGGAATATTTCAAGGGCCTGGAATTTGTTCCAGTAAAATTTGAGGCCAAGACAGCCTCCTAGACAGCGGCATACGAACTTGCGCTGAGTTATGCTGTTTTGAATGAGAAGACAAAAAAATAAGAGAATTTGTCTTGTCACATTAATTACATATATTTGCGTCATGGTGACGCTCGTAACCTGCCCCAGAATCTTTGAGCTACAACGTTAAATATTCTAATTTTATTCGTTCTTAAGAAGAGAAGCAGAATTTTTTTTAAAAATATATTAGCCCTATGTATACGACGTCACACAAGAGACCAATACCTACAGAAGCAGGGCGTAGGTGGATTTCTACTGAAAGGAAAAACAGCGTACTTCTGAGCGAGGCGTTTTTCTCGTTCGTGACTGCGGAAAAGGTACAAATCATAGAGCTAATGACCACCGCGCTTACAACCGCTAAGGCGGCGCGGCTGCCGTCAGGTGCCCTGCAGTTTAGCGGGCTCGCGTTCGTCGCAGAAGAGCTGATCGTGTGCAGCGGGCTGTCTACAGGAAAGGGGCCTCTGGCGAGCTAATACGCCACGGCAAGGCTAGCCGAGCTACACGGGCAGCTCCACTCACATTCCGCGGGCCGTCACAAAGCGGTCCCAGTAATCGTAACAATCTCTCTTGTAAGGCTCTGTTTCTAAAACCAGCGGCAAGTACTTGTCCTCCCAGGCTTTCTCGAACATGTAGCCCCACACCCAACGAGTCTTGCAGTATTCCCAATATGCCGGATACCAGCCAGACTGTTGCCAGTCGATGACGGCTGCCACACGTGGGCAGTCTTTTTTTCGGCTACGTGGTGTGAGAATAATGTTACTGGAGTGCAAGTCGGCGTGCGTGAAAACAATAGGAACATCGTCGGGGAGGTGGGAGCGATATGGGTGCGGTGAACGGCCCTTCCACGGTTTAAGGCGGCGGGGACCAAACGTTGATGTAAACCAATCGTGGAACTCTAAGACCGATGTGAAGGGTCCATCAGTAACAGTGCCTGAGTTGACGAAGATTGTATCTAACAGGGGTTGGCCAACGACGTTGCCTGAAGGAAGGCGAGGTGCCCTAGCACGATGGTGGGGGCTCTCCTTCACAACTTATGGGATCACGGCAGTCCTACCTATGAACGGGGAGTCGGAGAAGAGCGTCTGTGGAAGGCTCCTCCAAGTAGCAACAAGATCTCGCAGCTCTCCGCATACAGACATCTTCTCTCCCTCAGTCAGGTCTTTCCAGCTCTCTTCCAAGGTCGTCCCCTCCACAAGCTCCATGTATATAAACCCCTGCCGCCCATCATTAGACCAGCCGTATACCTCAGGCACAGGGACTTTGGGCAAAAACTTCCGTATCATAAACAGGCATTGCGCCTCTGCTACAAACACCAATGACCCGTACTTAACCAGAGAGGCCAAGTGACGAGAATTTCACTACCGGTGGTCGGGTAAGCTCCTTAGCACGCCCGCCATGTTGGCGGAAGCCCTCTTCTCTCACTGCCTCGGGGGATGGGAGCGTAATGGTACTTGATGACCCCTGTCGAGTAAAGAAACTGGATTCCGAGATAATGACGTTCTCGCCTCGAGGAATTTGATTCGCTATCTCCATGGGGTATTGGATAGCGGTTAATGGGAACAGGTTAAAATTAGTATGGAGATATCCAACATATGTTAGGCGCTTAGGTGTAATACAGAACACGCGTGTTGCAATTTATCTCCACATAGATCCAAATTATGTAAGATAACCATTAAAATGTCTGCCTTCGAACATGTCATAGCACAAACCAACATTGCGACTTCCTACTTATCCCTTCCGCCTTCATCAAGTTGTGGTTCTTGCAGCACACAGTTTTGAGACCATCCTTTTTCTTCAAAATTCTAGACTTCAACTTCCACTCCGTAGCTCAAATCTCAAGTTGATCCTCACACAAACATCTGACAATCGCCGAACTTCATCCTTCTCACAACAACCGCACAGCTCACACCTTGAGTTCCCCAAACTTATTTTTTACATCGCTCCATTAACAAAATTATCAACTCTTGGTCTATGGTGCCATGTCTTCAATATCACTAGGTGAGAAGCAACGGGATTCAAGATGGTATAGTTTACCTGCAGAAATCCGACTTCTTATTTTAAAAGCTCTGATACAAGACGATTGCCCAATGGCCCGCCTGGTTACAGTGTCTCGAGAATGGCAAAGAGAATTTGAGCGACATATCTTCGCTCGAATCAAAGTGACGCCATCACGCTTCGTTGATTTTAGTTCGATGATTCATCGCAATCGGGCTCTCGTTCGCTATATTTGGCTTTGTTTGGAACTTGATGACTATGACTGCACCAAGTGCGCACCTGTCGGTGGAAATTATTCGGATGAGGAGTTGGTATAGATGTTTTTTATTAGCGATATAAATGGCTGTCCTATCACCACGATATTCTAAAACCTGTTTTTGGCTCTCGGCACATGGGATCCTCACGGCGAGTTGATACTCGATATTAGTATCTATTCGCCTAGTGATTCAAAGCATTGGTTTAAATATCTGACCTTTATACCCGACAGCCCTTCAGATACGTTAGGTGGTAGCTGCCTAGAGCAGAAGATGTCAAATCAAGTCTATAATGACCCTCAGCATGACTGGACTGCTGGTGGTCTTCGACACTCTGCTCTGCGTAGGGCTGTCTATAAAGTTTTCCATTCAATTATGGACGATGGACCGTTTGATAATGATCAGTTAGAATTCGAATGGTGGGATCAGCTTCCATCGGTCCCGGCAGTGACCAATTTACTTCTCCGGCAACAGAACCGCCAGAGATGAAGCCAGGCTCGCTAGCACATATGTTTGTCCGTTTCCCCAGACTCCAAGAAGTCCACTACGAGCCCTGGAGGGAATTGGGCCTTTGTCAGAGAGCTACAGACCGAGGTGAGCATTGTTACATACCTGCCTATGTTTTTTTACTCGTTCTCATTCGTCCAGATACTATATTGTTAACAATTTGCACTTGGTATCTAGATTACTAATATCTTTTGGGGTCGATTCGACGTTTTAACACGAATCTTAAGAGACTTGTGATCTTCGAGAACTTTAATCAACAGTACCCAGTTGTGATGCAGCGGTTCCTAGACGGGGTTGACTTGGCCGAATGCCACAGTACCCGCATCCCGGACCCAGCTGTTAGCCGGACGATCGCGCTTGCCAGCCTCAAGCTGGAGAATCTCGCAGCATCCTTTATTGTAGGCGCTAGCCATTTCTTCGAGACCGAACACTCTTGGGGAGTGGCCAAGGTTAACTTCGCTTGCGCTTATTTCGAAACTGCTCACGCCTGACGAGAATTCGATCGAGATTAGAGATATGCTTCAGGCAGCGGCGGCAGTGGCCGCAAAGATTGGAGATTTGGAATGGCCGAAAAGGTTTGGCGGCGCTATTCAAGTGGAAGTCCTGAAGCAAATGAGATGGGACACGGAGGCATAGGGTTACGGGGTCAGGCATGGAAGCACGGCGTTATGGCAGCATCTCGAAAACAGTTGTGAGTGATATTGTAAGACACGACGGGCTGTGGTGCGGGTGGCTACTTTTGTATTGGAATAATAAGAAACTGGATACAGAAAGGAGTTGCTCGTCAAGTTGAATTTCATCGATTTATTTATCTACTTCTTCACGTTTCTGGGGGGTAACATATTCAGCGGGATTTACTCCGTAACAGCTATATGGAATTTGGAGGAAGGTGAAAGCTCGCAAGAAGATAACTTGAATTACGTATGTCTATGCTCAACTGAGAACCAAGATCACAGACTGTCACAAAAATAGGTGTGCCAGGACAAACACGATATAAAATGTGAGTTTTCAAGTTACGTTACAAAAGGTGGCACCTCCCGGGCGTTGTGGACGTTGTCCGCGTTGACGGCAGCAGCAGCAGAAGTCAAGCGGAGAAACGAGCTGCTTTTGATACTGTGCTGTTGGGTCAGCAGGGAGACCAACCCCAAACTTCATCAGAGCCAGGAAAACAAGTCTGCACGCTATTGGGACTGGAATATCAGCCACTGAGCTCCTGCCTAAACGGACAACGATGAGAAGCCGGCTGCAGTGCATTAAAAAAAGAACATCACAGAGATATGTGGTGAAACTGAGAAATTCGTCTGTCGCTGCCCAGGGGGCCGATTTGTGCGACTCGCTCTTGAGCCCTCACCTAGCGCCGCCAGGACTATTCATATACATGCTCGACGCATAGACTATTGTTGCAATAAACTAATATCAAATGCCTACGTTCGAATGGTTTTTCTATCTATCTGAAGGACGATGAGATTAACCCAAAAAAATAAAATAAAATAAAATAAAAAATTGGTAGCGTCTCTTTGATAAGCAGTGTCATCCTTAGTGCAGGGGCCATGCTAATCTTCTCTGCTGTAGAATTTGTTAGTTGCTGGATTCGAACTCGGGACCTTCAGAATTGAGGAAAGTTCAACCTACTATCGTTTCAAATTGACCAAATGCCCGAAGGCAGAAATTTACCCAGTTATCTTAGCTTATATAGTTTAGACCAGTCTCTTCCCCAAAATCCAACGCAATTACTCCGTACTCACCTTATTATTATCTAAACCAATGCATAATGCAACTTTCTATCATATTTTGTTGAAATAATCAGTTCTGATGTTACTTGTCAATTCTGCATGACTTCCTCACCGCTGACATGTTTTGTGACTTTTTGTTGTGGCATTTTTTAAAACAGTTCAATCCTTAATGCAGCTGTATGCTCAAGGCTGTTAGTCACCTCGTTCCTCCTATTCCTTAATATCTGACCACGTCGAACACGGATGCGACAATAAGCAACTGTAGGCTTTACCAATTTTCACGAGATCGCATTCAACATGTGCAGCTACTTGCATGAGCTGAGGCACGAGTCTACTCACTTACAGTGGGTCGCGAAAGCGGCCATCGGAGCACAAGCGCCTTACTGGATCCTCGCGCTGCCAGCCCCGTGCAGCTGTGCCTTCTAGAGGATTATTTTAACAGAACTTGTGCTGTGCTAAGTGATCCTTCCCTAAGGGAAATCCGGACGAGGTGGTGAAGTGGCCCGGCGAACGAACGGTGGCGGGATTTTGTCCGCCGTTGAGCGAGTTGGATATGACGGATAGCTGGTGCGCCCGTATGTGGTTGGTTGCTGCACAGGGTGAGGAAGCTCATCTGCATAAGGCCTGGCCGCCTCCATTGCCGCTGCTGTCATAGGTCTCAACATTCTTTTACTCAGATTTCGACATAAGTTCACAAAAATCTACCTTTTTTTTTGTTTGCAAGGAAAAGTATCTGTGTCCAACGAACATGCGCGGGGTGCCTTGCGTTTTTCTGATCCATCTCGATCATCATTGGTTGGTGAAACGAGAGCTCGCACCGAAACAGTGAGGCTGTGAGGGCGTGGAATCATGTCGTCAGCTAAAGTCAGCAGCGACATTATTCTTCTTTTTCTGTCAGTGGAACACGATTGTCTATGCATCATTTCCAAGATGAAGAGGGTTCTCCCGATCTTCAAGGGGAGCGGAAGGAAATCTCGGGCTGTCCAAAACGTTAAAATAAGTGGCCAGGGGCGAGAGAGCAGCGACACGTTATCCAAACCACCGCCCATTTGCATTTCAAACGAGTCCGGCCCTCTTACAAGTTCAGAGAATGTTCCATCTTTCCCTGATGGAATTGAAGTCTGGCATGATTGTCATGATGCCACAGTCGACATTTGCTTTATTCACGGCCTGACTGGAAACCGAGACAAGACATGGCTGGCCAACGGACAGTCGACGCCGTGGCCGAAGACCTTCCTTCCACCCAAACTCCCGAAAGCTCGTCTTCTCACATACGGCTACGACGCGTACATAGTGCAAAAATCAGCTACTTCGGCTAATCGGCTGATCGATCATGCGACGAATCTCCTGAATGACTTGACGAACGACAGAGCTTCGTGCAATGCTTCCTCTCGCAGACTTATCTTCGTCGTCCATAGCTTTGGCGGCCTTGTTTGCAAGGAGTCGATCCTACTATCGCGCAACAACCCCGAGCCTCATCTCCGCAGTATATTCAATTGTGTTGCTGGGGTCATCTTTATGGGCACCCCTCACAAAGGGTCCTGGATGGCAGACTGGGCGTGCATTCCAGCTTCGGCGCTTGGGCTTCTTAAGTCTAGTAACAAGTCGCTGTTAGCAACCTTGGAAACAGATAACCAATTACTAGAGTCCATTCAAATTAAGTTCTTGTCGTTGGTCCGAGAACTTCGCGAAGGCGGTCGACTGCTCGAAATCACATGCTTCTTTGAAGAGCTAGCTCTGCCAGTTGCTGGGCACGTTGTGTCCAAGGATTCCGCGACCATTGATGGCCATACCTCCATCAGCGTTCACGCAAATCATCGCGATATGGTCAGATTTATTTCTCCAGAAGATACCGGCTTCAAAAGGCTGCTTGGCGAGTTGATAAGGTGGGAAGGTCTGCTCACGTCAGCTTCGAGTAGCCAACATGCTAAAGGAGCCATGCCGTTTCCCTTGAAGACTCCTGACGCTGCCCGCGCTGAGGGACGCGGTGCTGCCGTGCCGTGTCATTATATACCGCTGTCTAAGAACAAGCATTTCGTTGGGCGAGGAGAGACATTAGATCAACTCCAACGAATATTTTTTATCGAAAACGATACTCAGAAGGCAGCCGTTGTCGGGTTGGGTGGCGTTGGCAAGACCCAAGTGGCTCTTAAGTTCGCATACTGGGCAAAAGAGAATAAGCCAGAGTACTCGATCTTCTGGGTACCGGCGCAGAGCCATGCCAGCTTTGAACAGGCATATATCGAAATAGCAAGGAAGCTCCGAATCCACGAAGTTGACAAAGGCGAAGACGTTAAAGACTCCGTACGAAGGTACTTGAGCTCCAAGGCGGCTGGTCCGTGGCTCCTTGTCGTAGACAATGCCGACGATATGGACATACTCTTCGGGTCCTCAGATGCACTGGGCTGTATCAGTCAATATCTCCCCGAGAGTGAGGACGGCCTGATATTGTTTACTACACGCTCCCGAGATGTTGCAGTGTCCGTTGCGAGTAGCGATGTGATTGTGCTGCAAGAGATGGATTCCCAGGAAGCGACAGGCCTTTTAGAAATGTCATTGATTCGAAAGAGCTTGCTCCATGATGAGGTAGCCACATCCGAGCTACTAGACGAACTTACATATCTTCCTTTAGCGATAACCCAAGCGGCGGCCTATATGAACAGAAACCAGATGTCGATCACAGAGTACACCAAGTTGTTACGAAGCGCAGAGCAGAACATGATTGATCTGATGAGCAGAGAATTCCGCGACAGCACTCGATATACAGGCTCACAGAATGCCGTTGCAACCACATGGCTCGTGTCCTTCGACCAGATCCATAAATCCGACCCGGCGGCTGCCGAGCTGCTGTCATTTATGTCGTGCATCGAGCCCAAGGCAATACCGCGGTCTATTCTTCCTCAGCTGGGGTCAGAAGAACAGATAGTTTTCGCGATTGGCACGCTCCGTGGATATGGTTTTGTGGTCAGCCGAGGCGGCGACGAAGTGTTCGACATACACCGCCTAGTACATTTAGCCACACGAGTATGGGTTCAAAAGCAGGGCCTCGCAAGACAGACAGCAGAAAAGGCAACATGCCATCTCGCGGAAATCTTTCCCTATGATTCTTATGAGAATCGCAGGTTGTGGAGGGAGTACATGCCGCATGCCCTCAAGATACTGCAGGAGCAGACAGAACTTGGCATAAAGGAGAGGTATGATCTATTTACTCGAGTCGGACAGTGTTTGATAGAGGACGGGCGTATCAAGGAAGGCTTGAGGTGTCTTCAGGAGTCTTACCAATGGAGGAAGACGCACCTGGCTGAAGACAATCCTTACCGGCTGGCTTCACAACATATGCTGGCATTGGCCTATCTAGCCAACGGACAAGCAAAGACAGCAATCAACCTGCTTGAGCTTGTGGTGACGATAATAGGAGGTATACTCGTTGATGACCACCCAAACTCATTAGCAGTAAAATACGCGCTTGCAAGTGCCTACCAAGCCGAAGGGCTGGTGATGGATGATTCCAGACTGTTTAACCTTGTTATAGCAGTAAAAGAAGAAGCTATGGCTGAGGAACATATTTCTCAAGTGATGTCGCAGTTTGCTCTCGCTCAAGCCTACCACAAAGATGGACAAATAAGAAAAGCAATCCCATTATTTCAACATGGGGTAACAGTTATGGAAAATGCACTCCCCGAAGACCACCCTAATCGGCTCGCCTCACAACACATGCTTGCCCGAGCCTACTTAGACGACAACCAAGTCGAGAGAGCTATCGAGCTGTTTGAATATATTACTACAATACAGACAAAGATATTGGCTAAAGACCACCCCGATCGACTCACCTTACAACACGAGCTTGCCCGAGCCTACTTAGACGACAACCAGGTCGAGAGAGCTATCGAGCTGCTTGAACATATTACTACAATAGAGGTAAAGATATTGACTGAAGACCATCCTAATCGGCTCGCCTCACAACACGTGCTTGCCCGAGCCTACTTAGACGACAACCAAGTCGAGAGAGCTATCGAGTTGCTCGAATATATTACTACAATAAGGACAAAGATATTGGCTGAAGACCACTCCGATCGACTCGTCTCACAATACGTGCTTGCCCGAGCCTACTTAGACGACAACCAAGTCGAGAGAGCTATCGAGCTGCTCGAATATGTTACTACAATACAGACAAAGATATTGGCTGAAGACCACCCCGATCGGCTCGCCTCACAACACGTGCTTGCCCGAGCCTACTTAGACGACAACCAGGTCGAGAGAGCTATCGAGTTGCTTGAACATATTACTACAATAGACGCAAAGATATTGGCTGAAGACCACCCCAGCCGGCTAACATCGCAACGTTTACTTGTTAAAGCCCTATCTAGACGGCGAACGGGTTAAAATACTAGCAGACACTGTTGTTGGGTAGTTGCTACATGCCACGTTGTGAGAGAAGATTTGAACGTGAGGTCCATAAAGTTATAGTTCAAAAGATGTCATATATCTTGTAAATTCTATGAAGCTTGATTAACTGAAGGTTGGTATTGTAATGTTCGAATTTCTTTTTAGGCTTGACGTTGCTGTTTACGTTACTTGACCTTTTCAAAAGGCGCAATTCTGCCTAGAGCATTATTTTTACAAGATGGCAGCGTTCGGCTGTGATGGACACAGCCAATTACGTGCAGCTTCCCTTATGAGCAGCGCATTTGAATTGGGGCATGATACTGGCCTGGATGTTGAACTTTTTGCTGGATGCCATTGGGGCAAATCATGCGCGGCGTAACGTCCAAAACATATAGTTGTATTATAGACAACTCTGATGTGAGATCCTATGCCTGCTATCCTGTAGCGCCCGCCCTTTTTGGTGTAGTCACTCCGCACCAGCCTGCCGCGTTATCCTGTCGACCACCGCTGCGGCCAGCTCTTGCGCCGTGTCCACCACGGGGACCCCGTAGCGCTCGCACGCCATCTGGACGTTCCCCCGCTTCCAGTAGCCAGGTGGGCATCCCACGATGGCCGCCGCGCTCTTCTCTGCGCCCGCGCCGGTGCTGCGGCTCGCCCGCTCCAGGCACAGTCCCAGCTCCAGCAAGCTGACCGCGCCGTCCTTCTCGGGGTCAAAGTAGAAGGCAGTCAGGGTGCTCTGCTCCGCCTGCATCTCCAGTTCCCAGGCGACCTGTTCGCGGAATGGCGGAAACGTCACGTCCTCCCGCCACGAGCCGTCCCAGTCGGGCCGTACGGGGTCGAGCACCGTCACGGGGAGGTGGGCGACGGCCTCGATAACTACTTCCCGCCAGTTCTCTTTCTCGCGCGGCGGGATCGTGCCGGCCAGAAACAACCGCGTGGCGTAGGTGAGCGGCGGCCGGAGCGGGGCGCGGACGACCTGTGCCCACTGGTTGGAGGTAGTTGGTGTCAGCGTCATGTTTGAGGTCCGATGCGTGTTTAGACGAAGCAGTCAGTTGACGAGATAAAGCAAAGTCTGTTAAACTGAAGGAGAATTGTGTATTAAAAGCAGAGAGTTTGGGCTCAGCCTTGCGGAAGCGCAGCCCCTGGTAATATGGCTAGGCTTATATATCAGACAGGCAGCTTATGGTTGGCCCCTCCTAATAGCCACAGCCCTCTCTAGGGCAGCGGACGAAGTGAGTTGCTGAAGTGCGCCTCAAGCGTCTTGAAATATACCAGTTTAAATTGCTCCGGCCAGCAGTGAATAGTACCCGCACAAGTCCAGCTGAGCGTCCGATCTTTCTCGTCTCTCTCATCTTTCTAATCTCTGTTATCTTATTAGAGCATTTTGCAGCTATCTTTCGTCGAAATAAACTCAGTTGGCCAAGCCGCAGGGAGAAGAGCTCCGTCTATTGCAAACACTCAACTCGGAACTTGAGCAGAAGCAGACAGTGGATATTCTAGGGATAAAAGGAGAAAAGGGAACTAGAAATTAACTAGAAGGCAGCGAAAGATATGGAGACGACGCTACAGTATAACATGCTGTGCTGCCCTGCCCCTGCTGCCTGTTCGTCCAGCCAAAAAGAGCGCGTTTAATACTGGAGAAGGGGCCCTGCCAAGCATTCCAGGATGCGCTACGACAAACAATGGTAGCCTAATTTATAAGCGCAGAGTGCTAAATGATAGCATGTTTGCATGCTAAACGGCGCGCCGCTAAAAAGGACAAAACAAAGAGCAGAAAGAGGCAAAGGGCCAAAAAACTTTGAGGCCCCGCCTGCAGCATATTCTGGTGTGTTATTACATTCTTTTCGTCGAGTCGCCTCCAGCCGGCACCCGTCTCTCTGTCTTTTTCTTTTGCACACAGCGTCTCTTCCTTAGGCTTAATCGACATTCTATATACGCTCTCTTGATATTGCAAATTTCGATTGCGCAGCATCTTCTACGGCTGCGCGCTTGTTTTCTCTCGATCTCGCCGTCTCCATTATCACTCGCCGCATTGCCCACTACTCATCTCGCCACGAACAAAAAAAAAATGGATGAACAGTTTGGCGGTCGCACCGACGACGACCTGTTCGCCGACGACTTTGAGCCGGTCCTAGATGCCGAGCCCGTCGAGGCTGCCGCATCCGACGAGGCTGCCCAGCCGGCGCCTCCTCCTCTGCCCGTCGATAAACCTACTGAAAAGCCTGCCGACAAGCCTGCCCCCGCACCAGCTGCAGCAGCGCCCGCAGAACTCACAGCCCCCGCCACCGCCAACGCCGCCGCCCCTGCTGTCGCCGCTGCTGCTCCAGCCAGCAGCTCGCCGCCCGCCAAGCGCAGCCGCCCACCTAGGACACGAGGCGGGGCTGCGGGCAAGGGCGCAAACGGCGACGCGCGCGCGCAGAAGCAGCAGCAGCAGCAGCAGCAGCAGACGAAGCAAACGAACCAGAATGCGGTGACGGCAGACGCGACAGCGACGACAGCCCCTGCGGCCGATTCGCCAGACGACAGCAAGCCCAAGGCCGCCCCGCCGCCCTCGCTCGCCCAGTCACGGCACTACCAGGCGCCGGCGGCGGCTGCGGACGCTGGCGCGGCTGCGGCTGCTGCGCCAGCGGCACCCAGTCCTCCTGCGCCGGCCCGGTCGAGTCCCGCGCCGCGCCAGGGCGGGAGACAGCGGAACGGAGACAAGGACAAGGGGAATAAGAAGAAAGACGGCGGCCATTCGGCGGCTGCAGCGTCGGGCGACGCGGCAGCGCAGCAGCAGCAGAAGTCGCAAGCACAGAAGCAGCCACAAGCGAGCGGCGGCGCAGCCCCAGCATCTGACCCGCAGCAACAGCAGCAGCAGCAGCAGCAGTCAGAAGGTGGAAAGCAAGAGGAGGCTAGAAACGGCACACCCACGCCGTCAGGGCCCAAGGCGGCGACAGGGGCGAACCGGCATACCAACCACAACAGCAACAATAACAACAGCAATAACAATAACAATAGCAAGCAAAACCACAACAACAACAACAACAGTAATAATAACAACACCGGCGCAGGCGGCGCGGCCAACGGCGCGGCGCGCACGCAGTCGGGGGCGAACCCGCGGACGAAGCTGACGGAGGCGGAGCTCAACGCCAAGATGGAGGCGATGCGAATCGCGTCGGCGGAGAAGACGCGGCGGTTCGAGCAGACGAAGCGGGACGAGCGCGACCACGACCGGGCGATGGCGCGGGGGCTGGAGGAGGCGCGGCGGCGCAAGGCGGCGGCGGAAGACGAGCGGCGGCGGCGCGCCGAGGACGACAAGCGCAGACGGGCGGCGGACGACGAGAAGCGCAAGCGGGCGGCCGAGGAGGACCAGCGCCAGGACGAGGAGCGCGCGCGCAACCGCGACCGCAAGCTCAAGGCCCTGGGCGCCAAGGAAGGCAACTGGGACGAGGGCAAGGAGGCGGCGGGCGGCGGCGGCGGCGCAGGCGGCGGTGCTGGTGGCGGTGCTGGCGGCGAGCAGACGACAACGACGACGCCGCGGCGCGGCGGGGGTGGTGGCGGTATGCGGTCATCGCGCCATGCAGGCGGCGGCGGCGGCGGCGGCGGTGGTGGTGGAAGTGGCGGCGGCCACCCGGGCGGCATACTGCCTGTGGCAAACGTCGCTGCTGCTGCCGCCGCCGACGGCAGCGGCGACAAGCCCGCCCCTGCAGCAGGCGGCCCGCGGGAGTTCCAGCCGGGCGAGTTCCGCGGACGCAGCCGCGGCGGGCGGGGCGGGTCCCATCGCAACGGCGGTGGCGGCGGCGGACGAGGAGGAGGAGGAGGCCGCGGTGGCCGCGGCGGCCGCATGCAGTTCGACGACGTCTACGGCAACGGCGCCGACGTGGCCGAGTGGGTCCAGGGTCAGCCCGATCCGTCGGCCATGGCCCCACCGGGCGGACCGTCCGCCCCAGAGCTCTCCCACGAAGAGTTCCCCTCGCTGCCGGGCAGCAGCAACAAGCAGCCGCGCGAGGACGGGGCGGCGGCGGCGGCGGCGGCCGGCGACGACAAAGACGCCAGTGCCACGCCCGCCAAGGCCGCCCTCCCGGCCCTGCAGCCACTGTCACCCGCCATGGGCGACTGGGCTGAGGAGGTCGACGCGATGGACGACGCCCTGGCCAAGGCGGCCACCAAGGGGGCGAGCAAGTGATAGCAGCCGAGCATGAGGCGGAAAAAAAAGAACCAAATTCGATAGGAAAATGCAGCAGGACGCAAAAAACATTCGAGTCAGGATGACAGTAACACAAAGTTGAATAATGGCAGCATGGATACCCCCGGCCCACGATGACGCATGGAGAAGTGCAGGGCACCTAAGGAAAGAAAGCACATTTTGTAGAAAAAGTATTCTCATAAACTAGCAACACATTGAACAGCAGAGGCCTTTTTTCTCTTATTTCTCTGACGCACAGGAAGTAATCAAGTGAAGCGAACAATTTATACTGCTATTGCGAGCAAGACATTTTGGTTTATTTTTCCCTGGTAACCGTAGACCGTCCCAAGCCAGAACGCCGTACAATGCAGAGGCCGTCTCCCGTCTCTCTCCATCTCCCTCTGAAGCCTAAAAAAAAAAAGCATATAGCAAACGCAGTACAGTAACGATACGCGATACACGACACAAGCAGCATCTCTACCACCGACCGCGGTTCCTCCGGCCACCACCGCCGCCGCCACCACCACCACCTCCGCCTCCTCCGCTCCGCGATCCCCTTGATCGGCCCCAGCCGCCGTCGCCGTAGCCGCCGGGTCCGCCGCCGTTTGGTGTCGCGCCACCGTCGTCTCCGTCGCCGCCACCGGCGGCAGCAGCAGACGGCGGGGGCCGGCCGCCGCCGCCGCGACCGCCGCGACCTAGCTCCTTGGACAGAGCGTCAAAGGTCTTGCGCATCTGGGCGTAGCCCAGGTGCATCTTGCCGTAAAAGTGGTCGGCCAGGCGACGGTCGTTGTCGAGGCGGCTGAGGTAGG
The DNA here is from genome assembly GCA_002917075.1 of Hawksworthiomyces lignivorus. Taxonomy (NCBI): domain Eukaryota; kingdom Fungi; phylum Ascomycota; class Sordariomycetes; order Ophiostomatales; family Ophiostomataceae; genus Hawksworthiomyces; species Hawksworthiomyces lignivorus. The sequence goes on from NTMA01000019.1 coordinate 265,118, forward strand.
CGCCGCAGACGTCGCAGACCTGCAGCTTCTGGTGGCCCGAGGGCCCGCTGGTGTCGCTGAGGGCCTTGAGCTCCTTCTCGCGGTCCGCCTTGGCCTGCATGGTCTGCTTGACGCGCGCCAGCTCGTCCAGCGCCGGGCCGATCAGGCCGGCCTCGCCCAGGATCTCGACCTCGACCAGGCCGGCCGCGATGCCGTTGGTCAGCTCGCTGATGGCGCGCAGCAGCTGGTTGGTCTGGCGGATCTCGTCGGGCGTCTTCTCCAGCCGCCGCTGCGCCACGTCGATGCGCCGGTTGCACTCCTCAATGTACTTTTGCAGGTCGCGCAGGTAGTCGTAGTCGAAGCCGTACCGCGCCTTGTCCGCCGCCGCCAGCCCCTCGTACTCGGCCTTGAGCACCTCCGAGTGCACCTTGGGGCACAGGCCCAGGTCCTGCTTCGTGTTGGTGAAGAGGTCGTGCGGGCACGTGCCCACCAGGTACGACCGGCACACTTTGGGGTCGTTGAGCGAGAGCTGCGCCCCGGCGCGCGCGGCCATGCCGCCGCCCATGAGCTGCTCTGGAGAGAGAGAGAAAGCACACGTCAGCAACGCGACACGAACAAGGAAATGGAACTTGAGAGAGGTGGCGGAGGGGGGAAGCAGCGCGACAAAGACCACTGCGACGCGACAAAGAGCTGGTGCCGACCACACACTTACCAAGAAGTTTCCGCTGCTCAGCTGCCATGGTGTCGAAGCAGCAGGAAGAAGGACAGATAAAGACCAAAGAGTTGAATTGTCGTGACGAGACGGAAGGCTGCGCAATGGAAGAAACAGCTGTGAATCGTACAAAACTCACTGGAAAATTACCGGCTCAACTTTGCTTTTCGCAGCACATCTTTCTTTTTCATTGCCACGGCACAAGGCTGCCAGCAGATCGTCCCCCCAGCAGCCAATGAGGACTCCTATCTCAGCACTGGTGTCGCATTAAGTGGAGTCGCCTCTGCTGAGATCCACTAACCAACCATCCTGTCCACTCCCCCCAAAGCTGCCCCGTATTGCCCCCTAAACCAGAAAAAGAACATAGACAGATTATGCTTACTTGCAGCTGGTCGATCTTAAAGTGCATCGTGTCTCCTTTTGTTGCGGCTCCTTGCTTGCTTGGACGCGATTGAATATCCCACCACAGACGACGGAACGAGCGCCAGCAACGTCATCCGTGACGACTGCAGCGACAACGACGACGACGACAACGACTCCACAAAGCCGGAGCGCTCTCCATGGAGCTGGAGCCCTAGGTCACACACATCACACACAATGCGGCCTCTGTCCACAATACTGACGAGCTTGCTGGCAACAGCTGCAGCTGCAACTGCATTAGCAGCAGCAAGCTCAGGATCATCTGCCTCCGTCGATGCCGGCTCTGCTGCCACCGCTGACTACCACGAAAACCTCGTCCTGCGGCCGCTGCCGTTCTCCGCCCTTCTTGCCAGCTTCAACTTCCGGTCCAACACGTCCATTGCCGAATTCGAGGCCCACAACTTCCGCTTCTTCCCCCGCTCGCTCGGCCAGATCCTGCAGTATGCCGGCACCCGCGAGCTGCATCTGCGCTTCAGCTTAGGCCGCTGGGACGCAGAGAGCTGGGGTGCTCGGCCGTGGGACGGGACGCGTGAGGGTGGCACTGGTGTCGAGCTGTGGGCGTGGTTGGATGCCGAGTCTGACGAAGAGTAGGTGCTCGCCCATATCTTCAGAAACGGAACAGAAACCACCTGTCTGCGCATGGCTGTTTCATTGCTGATCTCTTTCTTCCCCTCTCCTGCTACACAGGGCCGACGAGAAATGGCTGACGCTGACGAACGCGCTCTCCGGCCTGTTCTGCGCGTCGCTCAACTTCATCGACGGCACCCGTACGACGCGCCCGGTCATGTCGTTCCAGCCGGAGGGCGACCACCCGGCGCTGCATGGCAACACGACGACAAACATGCAGCTGCTGTACGGCACACTCCCGCGCGAGGTCGTGTGCACCGAGAACCTCACGCCCTTTCTGAAGCTGCTCCCCTGCAAGGGCAAGGCGGGCATCGCGTCGCTGCTCGACGGCCACAAGCTGTTCGACGCCTCCTGGCAGAGCATGGCCATCGACGTGCGGCCCATCTGCCCGGCCGGCGGCGACGGCGAGTGCGTCCTGCAGATCGAGCAGACGATCGACATGGTCTTGGACATTGAGCGCTCCAAGCGTCCGCGGGGTGCGTGTTCTCTCCTCGATCTGGGATCGGGAATTTTCCGCTTTGCCTTTTATTTTATTTTTATCTACGTATCCGAGTGCTAACTGGCTTCGCCGCAGACAACCCAATCCCGCGTCCCCTCCCCGGCCACGAGCTCAAGTGCGACACGTCCAAGCCGTACCACCAGCAGGACCACGCCTGCTTCCCCGCCGACTTCTCCAGCGCCAACCAGGACTGGTCCCTGTCGCAGATCTTTGGCAAGTCCATGAAGGGGACGTGCCCGCTGGCCGACCCGGCCACGCCGCCCGTGTGCATCGAGGTGCCCGACGAGCGCAGCGTCTACATGTCCGAGGGCGTGGTCGAGCGCAGGAACCCTGACGGCCACTCGCGCTGCTTCTTCATCGAGCCCGAGGCCTGGTTCGAGGTCATGCTGCCCGAGGAGCCCGCCAACAACGCCGCCGCCACCATCCTCACCCCGCAGACCCCGCTGCTCTACGCCGAGCGCAGCCTGATGGGCCACGGCGCCGAGCGCGGTGGCGTCCAGACCATCCTGACCAACCCCAGCGCCGACGCCGAGGTCGAGTTCGTCTACATGGAGTCGCTGCCCTGGTTCATGCGCATCTACCTGCACACGCTTAAGGCCAGGACGGTGGGCGGCGGCGGTGGCGGCGGCGGCGGCAGCGGCGAAGACGACCGCGTCATCCAGGAGATCTACTACCGACCCGCGCTCGACCGCGCCCGCGGCACCCAGCTAGAGGTGCGCATGCGCATCCCCCCCGCCGCCACCGTCTTCCTCACCTACGACTTTGAAAAGTCCATCCTGCGCTACACTGAGTACCCGCCCGACGCCAACCGCGGCTTCGACGTGGCCGCCGCCGTGATTACGATCCTCAGTGGCGGCGGCGACGACGACGGCGGCAGCGGCAGTAACGGTACCGCTGACAGCAGCCGCCGCCGCCGCCACCCGGCCACCTCCAACCTCCGCACCACCACCCTCCTGCTCAGCCTGCCCACCCCCGACTTCAGCATGCCCTACAACGTCATCATCTTCACGTCCACCGCCATCGCCCTGGCCTTTGGCGGCATGTTCAACATCATCGTGCGCCGCTTCGTCGCCGCCGACGAGGGCCCGACCCTCAGCGTCAAAGTCCTGGTCGCCAAGCTGACCAGCCGGCTGAAGAAGAGACTAGGAGCAGGGAAGGGGAAGACTGAGGCGGCGGCTGGGACGACGACCGCCACAACCACGACGGAGAGAGCTGGGCCGTCATCGTCGTCGCCAGCAGGAGCACCGGCAGAAAAAGCAAAATAGATGAGGTCATGAGGCAACCCGTGCATGTACTATTAGACTAATATTTTTTTGACGTGATTCTGAAGCTTTTTTTTCCAAACTAGCATGAAAATAGACCTTTCTTCCGTTTGTTAGCAATAAAATGTTTCGGATGTACTCCATACCTTGCATGGCTTCTTTTTTGCTTCTTTCTTTTCTCTGTGTCTCACTTTCTTCTGTGTCTTTTATTTTAGTTCAAAAAAGAAAGGAAGAATAAGAAACAATTCCAATAGTCTGAGTAAAGAAAAAGAAAAACAAATCCACTTCTACAACAGTAAGCGAATTCCCCGTCTCACGTACTCTCCAACGTGGAGAGATGCCAGCCAGGTACAGAGCAGTTCCAGGTGTAGATGCAGGCCGTTGCAGCTGAAACCAATAGTCGTCTCGCCATAGAACAAATGCATTCATTCTCCATTTCTTCTACGGTTCCATTTGATTTCTCATCAAGTTCTCATGCATAACAAATTTGTGGCCCATATCTTCGGAGTTCTGCGACCTCGAAGAACAGAAAAAGAAATTATGGCAATGCAAAGTGTACAGAGAAAAGTATTGGAATAATTCAGCACATATGAGAAACAAGATTGATCTCGCTGTCTCTATTCTATATTGATATTGACAGGATTAGAAGTGAATGACATAGATCTGACGGCCGGCAAAAGGGACAAGAAGATCTTTTCGAAAACTAAATAGAATAATAAGAAAACCCCATATTCGCCGCGCCTCCCAGTAGAAATACACAAGATACAATTTTCTTTTTTCTTCGTCAAAGACCACTTTGTATCGGCCTCCCAGTCCAAAAGATCCCAGTCATACACACGGTGAACACCAAAACGAACGTGAAACGGAAACAAACAAACAAACAGACAAATAGAAGAGTAGAAAGCGAGGGTATGATAAGGATCCATAAAGTGATTTAAAATAAAATATTATGAAGAGGGAATGAAAGAAGAGTAAGACATGAAGGAACCGAAAAGAGCGTCTGCTTTCTGTGGCGTCCTCATCTAAGAAATGACAACGGGCTTGGGGTGGTAGGTCTCGGACCAGACTGGCAGGAAGATGAAGATGCACACGCCGACGCAAGCGAAGAAGGCGCCAAAGATGAGGCTCTGGATGACGATGCGGTGCTGCAGCCGACGCAGGTGGGCGTCCTTGACGCGCAGCTTGCGGTCGAAGATCATGAGGCGGGAGATGTGGCGCACGATGCCGGAGCGCTGCGAGACGATGCTAGCACTGTCGTCGAAGCGCTCCCAGGGCAGGGGCTGGCGGCGCGTGAAGAGGAGCAGGAAGAAGCAGCTGCCGCGCAGGCCCGATAGGATCAGGCTGAGGCCGATCCACCACATGGGCCATGCGGCGAACACGTTGAAGCGCGAGTGCGCGCCCATATGCGGTGTGAAGGCCAGCAGCAGCACGCACAGGATGCCGCCCAGCGTCAGCGCGATGCCCAGGCCCGTCGCCATGCAGATCGTCTCGAATGTGCCGTTGGACACGCCCAGCCGGACAAAGTTGCGGTGCGAGCAGTTGCGCAGCAGCAGGTACACGTGGTCCGCGATGGGCCGCAGGTGGATCGGGTCCGACGAGTGCTGCAGCTCCGCCAGCGCGTGATCCCGTATCGCCGGCGGGATGTTGAGCTCCTTCTCCGCGCCGGGCATCAGGAACGTCCGGATCACCGCGTTGAGCTCCGCGCGGCGGCCCGCGCTGGGGTCCACCAGATTGAGCGTCGACACGGCCCGGTTCAGCTTGTTGCCGTTGTTGTTGTTGTCCGTCTTGGATGACGCCTTGGGCAGCTCAAACGTCGGCTTGCAGGTGTCGCCCTCGCACATCGCCTGCACGCTGATCATCTCCGTGATGCGGGCAAGCGTCTCGGCTGCAGATGCTGTGTTAGCAACAGGCTACACGGCTCAGGCGTGGAACGTGGAAGCGATTATGATGCGGGAGGGACCTACCAATCTCGGGGTCGGTCGAGAAGATCTCCGCGGGAGTCTTCTCAGTCTTGGCCAAGGACGCCGTGCTGTCAGTGGCGCTGTTGAGGGAAACATTGTCGCCCGAAAGCGCCCGCCTGTAGTTTTCCTCGTAGTTCTTATACCAGACGTAGAACTCAAGATTCTCTGGCGAGAACTCAATGTACTTCAGGTACATGTAGAAATCATACAGAGACATGGGGCTACCTGCAGTGCTGTGTTAGAAAGGGTACATGGAGAGGATATATCAAGAGACCCGGCTGGCTTACAAGTCTTGTTGGTGAGAACACGCTCGAACCGGAGGCGAGCCGGGATCGATGTTTTTGACCGGCCATCAGGACTCAGAGGACGTTTGCCCGTGACGACGGCATTGGAGTATTCTTTGATATCTCGGTACTCTGGCTTCTTATACCAGTCCAGCCACGCAGGAATCCCCATTGCTGCTGTTGCCCTGCTGTGATAGAGACAAGATAATGGGCGGCGCCGTGATGTTTGAATGTCTGCACTCTTCTTGACGATATGCTTTACTGCTGCTCGAGGAAAGAAACAAGGCGTGAGGAGAAGAATGAATATATCTGGGGAGCCGAGCGAGAATAAAGTGGCCCAGGGGTGGGAAGAGCGGGCTATTAAAATAAGAAGAACAACAGAATGAAGAAGAATGGGGGCGAGCCCTGAGACTAATCTCTCCCATGTACTAGACTAACGGCCTCCCACTCGCGTCGCCATGTGGTCCGTCCAACGTATGCGGGAATAGACTCGCACAACAAACTAAGTACTTCGGAAAAAAGTATCTTTGAATATTAGAACATTGTAGAGCAGACCGCCCAAAGGGGTGGGTGTCCGCCTTTTGGTCCTTGACCACCCCCTTCAGGATCGCACGTACACAGAACGAGGTCCCAGCGAACCTGCAAGTATCGACATCAGAGCTGCACCCGCCCATCTTTTTTCATGATCCGCCATTTTGCAGAACAAGACCGCGATTTGCCGGGTTTTCAGTTTACACGCTCGGACGCTGAACATTCCAGCACCGCCATGTTTGTCTGTCCGCCCGCAGCTTCTTTCTTCAACCTCCCCTCCCTCCAGCCGCCGTTTTGTCTGACAACTTCCCTCCACCCGTTCCTTCGTGACAGGATCCAAAATACTGAGAGAAAAAGAAAAACCAGCTTCTGCCATGCATGCACCACTTTGTGTCTTGGGGCCTTTCCTTTTACGAGTTGGAACATCCATGCTACAAAGCACTAGGTGGGTAAGGAGACGGATAGTTGGAACACGACGTAGGGAGACGATATGGTGGGTTCCAGTTTCTTTGCAATGATGGGGAGCAGAATGCAAGGAAAATGGAGACAGTCTGGAACCTAGACGCAGAAAAAATGACAGAAAAAGAAAAAACAAGGAAACGCATGCGGAAATCCAACCACTGCTTGTCCCCTTCTCAATGGCTCAAGGTCCATGGAGAAATTGGTGCTTGAAAAGACCCAGTTGTAAGGTATCAGCGCAGGGAGGACGAACTGGTCTCGGTGAGTTGCAGCGCAGGTGGCAGCGTGGCTCTCCAGGGAGACGAACAGACAAAATGTCTCGCAAGGTGGACCCTCTAGGCTCCGTCTACGATGAATGACTGGGAAGAGACGATGTACCTTGTTCAGAAGCGCCTGACTAGGGGAAGATATTTCTCCTCTACTTGTGTGGGATGTGAGACAGCACGGCAATCTGATTTCCACACACCAAAACCAGAGGGGAAAAAATAGAAAAAAGAAACGAAAAAAAAGCCATCTCAACAAACTCAAGTTTGACGTGTGAGTGAAGTACACGTGTAGTTCCTTTCCGCAACGATGTGCTGAACAGGATATCCTTGTTGAGCATTTTCTTTCAGTCTTTTAATGATATGGAACCCCTGCAAGACGGGAAGTGCGGCTGCGTTTTCTCTTTGTTTTCTTTTTCCTTTTGATGCAGAGAACAAGATGCTCACATTCGCATATTAAAAGGCACACAAGGGTAACATAAAAGTGTGCAGATTCCATAGAAATACATCTTATTTTCCTCGGACAGCTGCGAGAGGTTCTTCCACTTTAGATGTCGTAGACTTAGCTTCTGGTTCAACTTGTGTCATTGTCAACCCAAGCCAAGAGAAAAAATGTCGTCGAAGTAAGGGAGCTCAACTGGGATTGGCAGTCAACTCCCGTATTCCGCCCTACTTCGATGCCTCTTCCTAATCCTGCACTAGCAAGGCCATCCATTTTTTTTCTCCACGATCCGTAGTGCCATCTGATCAGTATAGTTACCTTGCTAGTAGCGCAGCAAGAAAAATCTCAAGCGAAAATAAGAGCCGCCCCCCCTGTCGTTCTAACTACCCCTGACGGTAGCGCGTACAAAAGCAGCGCTAGAGCCACTGACCAGTTCGTTTGCAGGCAGCTGAGAGCATACGGGTAATTTTAAAATGTGGCGAAGGGCCATAGAGAAAATGAACAACATTACACACAGTACATAGTGTCACCCAAACAACGGCATGGCTTGCAAAAGATGGACGCTCTCACCGGGATTTGGCATGCTATTTGGCTGGTTCCGGTACGAAATGCAAGCCAATAGTGCCGTGGGCGGTCAGTATATGCCATTTATGGTATTCAAATCGGATACTGTGCAAACAAGCCTTGATCGAGCAAAAAGCGCGCCTGTCCAGGCTACCCCTGCGAGGATCTCTCAGAAAGACAAATGGCGCTCAGCTGGAAAGACCTAGTCGAAGCACTATCATTTCTCAAATTTTGGCTATTTCGGGCTGTTTCTCTTGCGTCCGGGGGCCTTCGTTTACGATGATTACTCGTGTGCATGCATTACGTAGAAGATGGTAAACTTCACTCAAAACAACGAGGTCTCACTTGCCCTGACGGCCCTATGTGCGAGGTGGGCCAAGATAGTCCCCACGGAAGCTAATTGAGAGAATGAGACAAGTATTGCTCATAACTAACGTACAGCATATTGCTGTAGTACACCAGCAGCCATACATGAACATTCTGTAGAACTTCAGCCCCATACCAAGGGCTGTACGCGTGGAGGCAGCATATGTTCTTCTGAACGGGGAGGCGGATCTACTGTGACAAGCTTTCATCTGTACATACGGTGTGTAGAGCTCGCAGAATCTCAACTCTCAGCATGCTGCCTTACAGTCCGCGGGAGTCTTAAAAAATTTCCGGACAATAAATGGGAGCCTAGTCTCCAGATAAATAAGCCACACCGAGAAAAAAATGGGGGTTGTGCATTAGCCGTAGGAAGACTGCAAAAGTGTGGCATATCTGCGTACCGGATTCCTTCCCACGGCCAGGTCCCAATGTGCCAGCATCACATTTGCCTGCTTGTTCTTCGTCTATCTCCCAAAGGTATAGCCAATAATTGAACAGACTATGGTTCGCGGCGCTGTTTATATCACGGAATATGAGTAGTTGCATGTATCACATCTGCATGCTGCACAATCGCACAAATGCCACGCCTGTCTGGATACCCATACCTTGTCTGCATGCCTTCATGGACGAGGAGAAACGAATTCCCTCACTTCTGTCAAGTTTCTACCTTCATAAGCAAAATCATACTGAATCTAGCCATGGAAATCTTGTACGTCCGCAGCTCAAGGAGCAAGCACGCCATTTAAAACAAGATTAGAGTCCTTTTCTCGATTTGACCCGTATCTTGCCCTATCTTGACCCCCTGTTCCTCCCCCTGCTAGCTTCCAGCCCGGCGCCTGCCCGCTAACCTTCCTTCTACGGCTGTGAGTCTTTATTCCATTGATCGCCTCCCCCTGTCAGACGAACATCGTTCTGTCGTATTCTACTAAGAAATTGACACTTTAAGCCGTCCCAGGCTGCTGGAGAGGGCTGAGTTTCGGGACTACGACGTAATTGGCAACACTTTACGAAGTACTTCGTAGAACCCTCGTGTTATCCACTTCTGGCTAGGAATTAAACCGACATACCCACGTTTGCATCATTAAGCACAAGTCAGCAACTCGTAAATATATATAATCAGAGTTTTTTCTATCATGTGTGCGCACGCGTGTGTGAAGTACACACGCTCTCGACCACCAATTCCACCAGCTCAAAAACAGCTGCCTAAGAAAGTTGGGTGCTCGAAGATGTCCAGGCGCTTGAGAATGCCCCCAGTGCAATATTTGGTGCAGAAATCAGTCATAAAGAGCAGCATGTAAGCCGTTGAAAAGCGGAAAGTTTGTTTTTCTTTGGCGATTTGCTTCCCCCTTCGCTCTTCATTTTTTGCCTCCCTTGCTTGTCACTATCGTATGTCAATTGTAGGCAGGCAGGAACAGCCTTGCTTAAGTCCTTGTAGGCTCCGAGGAACTATCACTTCAGACACCGATTGGAAGAAGACAAGCAGTACACAAAAAAATACTGGCGAGGTAAGAGATTTTCGAGGATGTGAACAGCAAGGGAGCGGTCCGGGCGTTCGCCCGTCGAGCTGTCTAACCCGACCCGGTCCAGCGTGTTAGAGTCCAGAAGCTGGAAGCCAGCTCTCCCTGCTTTGATTGGCCACGAACCGCAGCGCTAGCCACCTCCTTGATCTCTCCTTGCTTTCTTGGTGTGCCATTGTCTGCACAATTGCAATTCCAAAGTAAAAGCCCGAAATGGTGGCATCAGCTTTGTAAAAGTCACGCTTAGGAAAGTTCTTGATGATACTAAGGCATATAGGCATTTAAGGCCACAGTTGTAGACCGGGCGTGCTTTTTCGACGAACTAGAGTATCACTCACCACACACCTGCCTTTCTTCACAAATGCAACCGTAGCCGTAAACTAACTTGGCACTTCATGATCATCATGTTCACGTTCATCGAAGGATCAAAGCCATTTGCCCTTAAAAATACTGCCCGCAGCACAGGTCGTATGTCGCAAAAGTCTAATGCAAGGCTTGTTTCTCTCTGCTCTCAGACCATCCCAATTGCGCCGAGCAAAGACTTTGAACGCATGGCCACCTCCTTCACAAACCGCCCGTCATACTCGAGGCATTCTTATCGAGCATAATATCATTGTCAATGACGAGATCACCCACGTTTTCCCCCTTGCTTTAGAGTCCGGCGCAGCGTGTCTGCTGAAGCTGCTGTTTTAGTATTACACCATCTCTTTCCTGCCCCTTACACTAGAAGCACACCAAAATATCTTGTGTGTGTAGACGACCCCACGACACCATGTTCTTAAACATGTCTATCTTATAACGCTGCCTCGTGGGTTTCAAGACACGGAGGCACGTCATGGTAGGAAACCTAGCCGTCTTCTTGTGTACGACTACGTGCGCGTACGGCGACGCCGGATGGAAACCAGCGCGCTACTAGTGTCTAGTCCTTTTCTCGATCGGAGCAACATACGTAAACAGCATATACTGAACGCTGCGTGGCCCTAGAGCGCTGAACCTCGCAGATGTGGAATCTGCCCTCTGTTTTGCATAAGTCGAGCCGACCAAGCCCGGAATTTGCTTACTCGTTTCTCTTGCTCTACCTTTCCTCTCGAGCGTCTCCAAAGACCATAGCGCACTTGGGCACGATGGACTACTCCCCTCGGAACAATTGAGGCGGGGATGGGATGTGACATTAAACAAAATAAAGTTGCGAAAGCAAGACATGGCTCAGCAGTCACGGAGCGGCATACGACATCATGTAGTATTTCCATCTACACCCAGAGCAGAAGCGGGCTTGGTTACTACGCACGCAATTCCAGCCACCGTGGGAAGAGAGGCAGAGACCGAAAAGGAACAGAAATATTTACCAAAATGGCAGAAGGCGGGCTATCCAAACCAAAGAAAGCAAATCACCAGAAATAATTCGGGAGAGGAGCGCACAGGGCACGGTCTGTGTGCAAAGCAATGCTTCTTTCCCCTCACTGAACGACCGCAGCGCACCTCTTCACTTTGCATCTACGTCTGCAAGGACGGCGTGTACGGGCGGTCCGAGAGGTCTAAGAGTTGAGAGAGTCTTTGATCATGTGGCGGCTAAAGGAGAGGCAAAAATATTTTAAATTGCAGAAAATGGCGGTGCTCAAAAATCTGGGGCCGAGCCCAACATTGTTGGTTGGTGTCTCATTGGATGGGATTCGCTTCTTTCTAGATGTTTTTTTGCGCACGGTTGATTGATAGCATCTTTTGTTTACTAGGCAATATTAGGACTGTTTTGATTTGGCTAGACCCCAAATTGTACTGAAGCCCAACGATGAAGAATTGCCTACGACCAATACGTCTACGGATATCCCACGATATCTGAATGACTACTAGGGAATACCGAGGTCTTGGCTCTTGCTCTCGATGCAACCCGCGCCGCTGGTATGACCAAATGTCTCTCTATCTAGCTTGGCACGGGCGATAAAATAAAAGGAACAGGCGCCGCAAAGCTCGAGGATATTCACAAGTCGACGCTTTGTCGTCTTCCTTGGAGGTTTCCCCTCACATAACACGGACTCCAATATTGTGTCTGTTCACTTCTGTGCCGCGAAGGCACTTCTCGTTATCAATGCACTTCCAAGTGTTGCAAATACACGAGTTGAAAGCGAAGCTCCAGGAGCCACAACGGGGTGCGAGGGCGTCAATTTTCATCTCTTTAAAATTTTCAAATGCTTTTCAAGCGGATCCCTCTTTCCGACGCCTAGTGGACCAGGGAGTGGTATTGCAAATATCCGGAGAGCCAAATGAAAAGATGCATTTCAGGAAAACCTAAGCGAGTACTCCGTAGACCGCTTGATAAAGCAATTAATCCATGCCAATACCCAGAAACTGTTTAGGCTTTTCGAGCTATGTACTACGTCCTAACGCCCCCTGTTCTAGTTGTTTGAATGCTTGCAATGCCCTTCAGATCCCCTATTAATCCTTTTATAACACACAGAATAAGATCCCACACTCTAAAGCGGGAACTACCGCAATGCATACTCAGTATCACTAATTTTCCGAATTATACTCGGCCATATTTAATTGAAAGCGACGTCCCTTCGTCTTTTCTCTTCGAAGCGCTGGTAGAAGTAAACCAGAAGCCTGGGTGTAGAACAATCAAGAGAATCGACATGATAACCATGGGGATGCTGTCCAGTGCGATGAATACGCCTTCCATAGAGGCCAGGGGGCCGTTAAATCCGCCACTGAGCTCTGCTGCACGCCAGCAGGACCGAATAAAGAGGCAAGCGGCCGCCGTTCCTATGGTTCAAGTTAGCTAAACATTGCCTATGCATGGACAGGCTTCGTAGAGCAACTTGGGCCAGAAGACTTACCCAGCATTATTCCGTATCGAGCAACTTTGCGTCCGCTGTAGTGAACACGCCGATACAAGAAGGCTAAAACGATGCAGAAAATTGTGGTGAACAGTATCTGCGTGCCCAGCCCGGCAATCATGAGGTCAACACCGATAGGATTCTCTGCGAAGATGGCAGCGAGCGAGCCGCCGACACCGATGAAGCAGAGGCACAAAAAATCTCCGAGAATGAACAATGTCGAGAATGTTCGCGGGCCCACGTAACTGAAAGCAGCGGCCGGGTACGCACGCATCAGTGCACTAATGCTGAGGTACAGCGCCGAAGACAAAAACGTCGGGCCCAGCGTGAGGCCAATGATATACCTAGATTCATACGTCTCAGCCCGAGCAACGGACAAGACCAAGCAGCAGGCGCCGGGGAGAGAACTAGCTCGTTGGTGATCATCGAGAACCTACATGATATAGCCGTTCTTGTTTGCTCGGTCATGAGACAGCATCACCTTGGCGACGTAGCCTAGGAGCTCGAGCAATAGGCCTCCAAGCATGCCAATAGAATTTCCGTAGTAGCGCCAGAAACGTACTGCCAGGCAGAGTTGGATCCCCAGCATCAAGCCGAACGCCACGGCAAAGAAGATGTTGGGGCCTAGAAGCGGCGTAAAACTGACAGCGCCAATTCCATTTGGCGACACTCGAGTGCCATTTACGACCACGTCTGCGCTGTTTTCGTAAGTGTCCATTGAGAACGGTGCAAGTAGAGATGCTGAAGTGCTGGTAGAGTTGATGGGCAATTTGCTGTCGTAGCCAGATGCAGGCCAGACAAGCAGCAGTCCTCTGCCATCCTGAGCATCTTAGGAATTTATATCAAAGGAAGTAAAAGTGATCATCGCTGCCTGGCAACGGTAATTTTGTTTGAGATATCTCCTTTTTCTTCGAAAACATTGTCCTGCGCCTCTGTTCACGTCGCCAGTATTTTCTCCGCGACGGTGATATTCGTGTAAGCCATGCCAAAGCCGCTTACACGGCGCTCCACTCGCCATTGGCTGATTGGACCACGCGCCCTAATATCTCCGCCGCAACCTCCGTTGATATCCCGCAATATTTCCATTTTCTCCGTGACATCATCGTCTTCTTTCATCAACTCCTCTTTTCGTTTTAAAGAACCGCGGCCACCTCTCCCTGTTCAATGCATCTCTTATGACAATAGTGCGTTTTTATTTCCTTTTGTTCCACTGACGGAGATTCACGAGCCTATTGCCATCTCTGAAAATGCGCCTCCGACGGGGAATGGTCCGCAAGTCCTGCGACTTCTGCCACCGCCGCAAGGTCATCTGCGACCGCCTTATCCGGCTGCAACATGGCCATGTGTCGTGTTCCCAGTGTTCGATTAGGCATATACAGTGTCGCATGGACGACTCTGATGACATTCGTGTGCATGGCAATCCTCGACAACCACCGCCTGCCCTTCGAGTTGATAAGAGCCGCGACAGGGCTGCGAGGCATAAAAGTCCCAGCCATGAGCCGTTGCAGCATCCAGTGGTGGCTCATCCCCAACCAAGTCCTATATCTACAGATGAGGCTGCAAACCATCCCTTTATATCAAGCCAGAGGCACTTTGTTTCGTCGCCTGCTCCCCCGCTCGGCTCCATTGTAACAACACCGTCATCGTTGCCTGTGTTGGATCCCCTGTCTCCTCTCCTATCCCAAGAGAATCTCCCAGTAGCCCAGCAGATGCCAATCGACGGCATTCTGCCATCCTCATTTGCAATTCCGGAACAATTTGGATTTTTTGAAGACCCATTCCAGCTTAACCCCAACAGCATATTTTTCTTGGACAAGATCTTCATGGGTGAACCAGAGCCGCAAGCAGGCTGGGCTGGTCTACCACAGCAGCAAACTCTTTTACAACCTGAAACCAATATTTCTCAGCCCGACATGCCTGTGCGTCCAAGTGTTTCTGAAGCCGAGACGGATGCAGAGCTTCCTATTTCACAGCAGCAGCAGACACTTAGCCAGACCCCTTCTCGTCAAGATGGCGGCTTCGACCCACCTCCCTGGGAGCGTTGCAAACTGGATCAGTCCGTCTTTTTGAAAGCCCTCTTTGCGTATTTTGAATTCGCCAGCTTATATCTGCCGGTTCTCTTTGAGGATGCTTTTTGGCAAGACTTCTACGCCGGCCGATGCAGCCTCGGCTTGGTCTACGCCGTCGCATGTCGTGGCCTTCCCTATATCCGGACCCTTCCAGAAAGGTCGTCCGAGGAAAAGTGGGCTATGCAGCAGCGCGTGGCGGCGCAATTCCGTGAAGCGTTCTTTGAAGCGCAGCTC
Organism: Hawksworthiomyces lignivorus; assembly: GCA_002917075.1. Classification (NCBI taxonomy): domain Eukaryota; kingdom Fungi; phylum Ascomycota; class Sordariomycetes; order Ophiostomatales; family Ophiostomataceae; genus Hawksworthiomyces; species Hawksworthiomyces lignivorus. The sequence continues at coordinate 280,138 of NTMA01000019.1, forward strand.
CGCGCCAACGACAATCCCGGACACATCGTCCGCTTAGACGACCTAGAGGCCCTGGCGCTCATGGTTGGATTCAAGTACCGACCAATAGATGCTGCAGGGAATGTTGGAAGCCCAGCATCTCCGTCGCCGGCCACCTCTCTTCAGGACCACTTGGCGAGCCTCTATTTGACGCACGACTCGCTCGTCCTGATGACGATGCAGTCCGGCATCCACGGTGCGCAGGACGGCGGAAGTGACAGCCGCGGCGACAGCGAGGATGGCAGCGGCATTAGTGGTCTGAGCGGTCATCCATCTCCGCCGCTGGCGCGGCTCCATGACCGCCGCATCCTGCTCTTTTGGCACGTGTATGGCCTCGACGCCTTCCACTGCCTAGACAAGAATACGATGAGCCGGATTCCAGATGGCGGCACCGGCGGTGGCGGCGGTGGCGGCAACGGCAACGGCAACAACCACAACAATATCCGCGCGCAGCTGCCTCGCCACCAGGCCCGCGGCTACCTGGACGCGATCCTGGACCTGTCCATCATCGCACGCCAGACGCTGACGACGCTGAGCAGCGCGACGGCGCGGCGGCGCGGCGTGCGGGCGGGCGACGTGCTCGCGCTCTACGACCTTCTGGCGCAGTGGCGGCGCGATGACTGCCCCGCGCACCTGCGGCGGCAGCGCGACGGGCGCGGGCGCCTGTCGCTGCGGGCGGGCCTCGACCCGCAGGCGGCGCCCCGGCACGCGCGGCTGCACCGCGCCGTGCTGTGGATCCTCGAGATCAACTGCTACATGCAGATCGAGGCGCGCGTGGTCGAGAACGGGCTCTGGGACGGCGCAGGAGGAGGCAGCGCGGGCGGCGGCGGCGGCAGCGACGACGGCGGCAGCAGCCTGGCCGACGAGGCCCTCGCCCTGCGCGTCGAGACAGAGAGCGTCCAGGCCCTGCGCGACGCGACCGAGCTGGCACGATCGATGCTAGACGACGACCCGCCGCCGCCGCCGGACGGCAAGCAGCCCTGGTTCGCGCTGGCCGACCTAGCCACGTCCATCCTGCGGGGCTGCTGCGCCGGGCTGAGCCACTGGGCCTGCGCCCGCGGCCTCGAATGGCTGCAGCGGCCCCTGCCGGAGGCGATGGCGTTGCAGCGGCGGCCCGAGAGGGACAGGCCCGACTTCGAGGCCAAGAGGCGGCATCGCCACGTCAGCAGCTACCTGAGCGCCGCCCAGGTCCTCCGGGATGCCGCGGCGACGGCCGTGTCCCACCAGGACACCGTGACATATATGCAGGGCGTCGATGATCACATAGCGGCACTGCGTGCGCAGCTGAGCAATGCCATGGCATAGCAGAGGGGAAACAGAGGATACGTGTATAATTTAACGAATAATGATTTTAATATTCATAGCTAGCATTTCTATCGGGATTATGTATCGTATATGTCATAACGTTATCGTGATTTTAGCAATACCGCACCGTCTCAAATAGTCCAGACCCATATTTTATGCCAGTTATAATTAAATAGAAGCGGAAGAAAAACGAAAAGAAACAACAGGAAGACACACTTAGACGAATAGGCCTACGTTTTGTCCCTGTTGTAAGCGAAGCCGAGCGAACACGTTCACCGGTTCCCGTGCTCCACCATCGTCAAAGGGCCGCACGACCCACATGGAACGTCTCTTCATGATTCGAGGTTGCCCGACATCAGTGTCTGTTTAGAGCTGTTAGACATGGACAAGGGCAAAGACAGTCTTGAACAAACAAATATAGGAAGAAAAGGGGGAGAAGGTAACGAAAGATAGCTTACCCTTTGGGTTATCAGGGTCTTGTGGAAGGTCTCCTGTGGTTGTGGTCGGCGCCAGCAGCCCTTGGATGTCTTCATTACTGATGGACAGATATGATTCTGGATTATTGTTGTCGGTAAATTGCGGTAGGGATTGTAGATCGGCGAGGTCGGGACAAGACATAGCCACCATAGACATAGGTGGCGGCGCTTGCGAGGGAGGAAATGGCTCGGACGTGGGTGGGTTGATGTTCTCGAGGTCGTTGAAGTCGACGAGGGGGCCGTATTTGGCTGTCGACGGCAGGCGTGCGGGCAGCGAGTCGCCGACGAAGCCGGCCCATAGGCTCTGCTCAGGTTTGTTCCAGCGGTTGACTGCCGTGTCAATGATCGTCCGCTCCGACGCCGTATCGAGCTTGATCCCCAAGATGGACCCCAAAAAGATCAGGTGGTGGGCCAGCATCTGCGCTAGATGCTCTTTCATGGTCATCCAGAGTGTCGGGCTGTGCCGCATCTCGGGCACCAATAGATCATGCGGAAAGGAGGGCGAGATCGTGAGGCGCGTCGAGTAGCTGACGCCGAGGATCAGCCCAAAGATCATTAGAAGAAGAGAGCGGTGCGTCTCTCGGTCGCACTTTGAGAGAAACTGCGGCGTCAGGATTCGATCGAGCCGCCGCATGATGCGGGAGCCACAAAGATGACCGGCTATGCAGAGGTCACGATGAGACACAATGCCCTTCCAACCGGTGTGTGCGAGGGACGTGGCAAACAAGAATGTGCGGAAATCGTTGGTCAAGTCGTCGTCCACGGCGCGCCGCAGGCTGTCGGAGTTGCCCACCATGGTACATAGCGTAGCGACGATGCTTGTGTTTCCTTCTGTCTGGGACGGCAGGCTGTCTGGACTCGTCAACCAGCGGAGCAGGGACTCTTCAAAGGCAGTTTCTTGCGGTGGCCGCTGGGAGTATGACTGCTCTTCTTGTTGCTGGTTCTGTTGCTGCTGCTCATCATCTAAGGACGACGACAGATTAGGAAGATGTGTAGGAGACTCAATCTGATCCATCAAAAGGCGGACCGATGCTGGAATCTCAGGCATTGGCCCAGTCTCAGCTGCAAGAAACCGAGCGGTTAGCTGCTGTGTCCTCATGCCTCTCCCTATTTGACAGAAAGACCGTCATCTTACCACTGCGAAAAATGTCCACTTCAGCGAATTTGGTTCGAACACAGTAGCAGAAGGACAAGACCTTCCGCTCGTACCCCCGCACAGCCGAGGAGAGGCACGGCTTGCATGGGTTTTCTTTGGAACACTGATCACTTAGCACGAAAGAACAAGAGCATCTCACGGCTGTGTAGGGCTGAGGATACGCACTTGAATTTTCAGCATCTTGCAACGCAGACAGGCTCGCTGGCGTCGAACCTCGAGGACTTTGGCACGTTCTTCTGTTGACAGCTTGGTGCGGCGGCCTTGTCGAGTAGTTTGAGTTCGCGTACGGCTTCGGGTTGTGTGCTCAGCAGCAGCATGCGATCGTGGTACAACAGTTGGCAGCAGTATTGGGGTGGATGTAGTCGTAAATGCCGACCGGAGACTCTCGTCTTCGGCCATGGTGAGTTGCAAGACTGTGGTGACGCACATTCAGCTGCTTTTCTGTCTTGAATTTCTCTGATTTCTCCCCAGGCGCTGTGTGTGTCCTCTGTCAAACCGGATTTTTGCCTCCTGCTCTGATGGTTGACAAGTGGCGTCCCTGAACAAGTTGAAAACACAAAAGAAGGTAGGCTAAAGGAGCTGATAGCAGTAGTAAGTGGGAAGCAAAGGACTTTAGGTTCGCCTGACACTCCGTTATGCGGGCCGACTTAAGCAGAAACTAAAATAAGACTAAAAATATAAATTGAAGCATAAATAATAATAGCAAATGCTTACTGTCCTGTTTGACAGAAACAATCCATGTATCCGGGGAGAGAAAAAGGTAGTTATATTGAGATTCGAGCGGATGGAAATGGGGTCATGAATGGACGCAACGCAGAATATGAGAGAAAAATTGGCAAGAAAAAGGCGAAGCAAACATAAAGGCAATAATTTGCACCAATACCGAAATGGATGTCCTCAGAGCACGAGGCTTAGAAACAGGCGTCCTAGGATAGAAGAAGAAGTGAGCGTGAGGCTCATCTAATGAAGGGAGATGGCACTCTGATGGACATCAAACCACTCTTCAACAGTCACGCACTGCAGGACTACTAAGATAGGAAATTGCATGGACGCTCTCCGGCACTGATTCTGATGGCAGTGCCGCAGGAGACCGAAAGCAGGGGGTGCCCGACAACAGGAGAAGAATACAGCGTCGTAGTTGTAGGGACAGACACCAGAAAGGACCCCGTCCTAGTTAAGCTGGAGTGAACCACACTCTTTCTTTTATCGCAATTATCTGGCGTAATAAGACCCACGCCCACGTCTTTGAGCTGCTCTATTTACACGCCTCGACCTAACCGGTTGGGTTTGAAGGCGCTCAACTACAAAAGGATGAGCCACTACATACAGAAATGTACACATCATGAAAAAGAAAGACTCCATATGCTCCAAAAACCCATTTTTTTTACTCTGTTGAAGCAATCATAGCCACATTCTAATGGAACATGCTGATATTAAGCTCACCGAGAATCCCTGCGGCAAATCATTCTCACGCTCCACAATGCAGCGTGGCCGAGAATGTGAAAGCTGCCTGCCCTGCGGAACAGACAAGCCGGAACAGACGAGCAGTTACCAAGTTTATTCGTGAATATGTCTCAGTTATTCTCCTAGGCTTATGTGGAGAGCAAGTACGAGTTCTGAGAATCGACGAAGACGAACGAAAGGCGCGCCAGCAAAAGGAAGTAAGCTGTGGAGAACATTAGGTCCTGGTGCTGCAATTTTTTTCACAGCCGTAATCGACATAGCTTCATCAAAAACTCTCGCCCAGCGCCGGGACTACGCGGCAAGGGGAAAATGCTTGCTTCAAGACTCTGCACTCTCGAGGTATGTGCGTAGAAGCGTATAAATCAGGACGTTTATTTCGTTTTGTCACTCATCATTTCCTGCATCCCCTTCCCCCCATCTTCTACGGATACTTGCCGCCAGCTCTAGGCGACATTCGGGCCAATCAAAGAGCGCTCGTCGTTTCTTGGGTTGTCCAGGCCAGCTGAACTCTGTGGCACTAGCGCGCCTTAGTGAGTGCTGGTCCAGCTGAAAACTGGGTAAACCCGATGCATGGGGAGGTTCGGGATGCATGGGGCGGTCCCACAATCCCGGCAGACCCTTGTCGACGAATGCTACATCGCACAGAGAGCAGCAAAAATAATAGCAAGAGGCTCATGCAGCGTCTAACATTGGCTCGCTGTGAGCAGTCCCGTCGTGATAAAATCGCCGGAAAGCTAAAATGAAGGGCACTTTTACACGTACGTGTACTGTCGAGCCTTGCAAATCTCACATAAACTTGGGGTTACATGAACAACTGGCAGTGCCTGCTAGCCTAAGAAAGCATGGAGTAGGATCAATGGCTGTTGTTCTTCTGGACGGTTTTGCAACGGTTGAAACTATTTCGCAGATTTGCATTTCTCCTCCGATTTGCTCTCAAGGATGGTATGCGACGTAGCCGTATTTAGATGGGAGGTGTACATACATTCTTCTACCCCATACCCTGCATTGATAGTAAAAAGCCCCGAGAAACACACAACAGAATCTTGCATAGCATAGCCATGTCGCGAGTGGAATATCGGCAACTATACTTATTAAAGCACCCGTTGCCGAGACACGATAGGACTGTCAATTACATTTTGTGCCGTATACTCGTTGGATTAGCAATGATAGGTCATATTTTGTCCGAAGCGTCAACACAATCTCAGGCAGCACAGCTGCATCCTACCCGCCGACTGCTCCTTTGCTTACTTGTACGAGGAACAAGACAGGCGGATGGACACAGCATTCTGGGTCACAATTTCCTTCAAGCTCACTTACTTTTTTGGGTGCTGCTGCTGCTGCTGCGCCTTGATGGTTGAGCTGGAGTAAAAGGAGACAGTGATTAAAACCCTCACCTAAAGGCCAAACCAAGCCAAACCAGAAAAAAAAAAAAAAAAAAAGGCAAGGAACCAGAGAATAAAAAAGAAATGTAGAAACTAGACCTGAAAATGGGGCCTCTTTTAGCATAAGTTTACTAAAAGGTTAGTTATACGACTACGGAGTATTTGAGGTCTAAGCTTTGCTTTCTAGGAGAATAAACCACTCTAATATCAATGCTCCATAAAATGGAACGCCCATATTCCTTTACGTCGTAGTACGAGACCAACACAGCTGAACAAGAAACAAGGCTGGTAGAAAAAGAAACAAAACGACAAATGACTTGACCACATAAGGCAGCATACTCCACAGGATCTGCCGATAGATTAAATACGTAGAATGATCTGCATTCCACATTTTCTCCTCGCCAGTATGTACGAAGTAAGGCAGCTGGGCCGCACTTCGTATGCGTGTATCTGTGTCTGTTTCCTATTTAAAACAGCGTTATTTCTTTTTCTAAATGTCATTATTATAACCCAAAACGGTAAACATCAGGCAGGCAAGGGTATGAAGATTAACCTGCATTATCACTTCGGTCACTTCCCTAGAGATATACGTATACTGATCTGACGTCATCTCTTCTGTCTTTCTTTTTTGGGGGGGTTTTCAAGGGTACTATATCTCACAAGAAGGGTAAAAGTGGATCTGCCGTGCTTATCAATAAGACTTCACGGAGCTTCCTTTGGACTTGTTCTCGAAATCTCCCACCAGTCTATTCGAGGCGAGATTGACACGACTGTAATAGTCTAGCTACCTTGACACTGTAATCTTTCAGGGAACGGAATAATACCTAGAGGGTCATGCTTTAGATTCGTGAAAAGACCATTTATCAGCTACCTATCTACTTGAAAACAAGACAGTCTGCACCACGTAGATTCGTAGTATTTGAAAAAGAAAATAATGAAAAATTCAAGTGTCATTGATTGCAACTAGAAAACCCTAGAATAATTAAGGAATGAAATTCGTAAAGTCAGTCAAAATAAGAAGGCCAATTCTGGAGTCCATAAAGCTCGAGAATATGCCATCTTATGAAAGTGATTTACAGAATTATGGTCATTATGCGTACCTACCTTGAAAAATTAAAGACGGGCCATAAGATTACCAGCCTTCCCGCTGTCCCTTTCTATGTATGAGAGATATGCTACCGCCTCCTCTCGACTGAGCTGGGTTGTGGTGATGTGTACGCCGGCGACCCGGAGCTTTCGAACCATTGCCAAACCAGCGTCAGCTGTGGCCGATCCAAGGGTCGCCCCCAACGCGCACAAAATCTTCTGACGAAGTCCTGGCAACTTCTTGCTGGAAGAAAAATAGCATGAGCTACATGGTGCGTGGCTACACGAGCCAGGGAGATCCTTTGGAAGCCCTCCAGAAATCTCCGCGGGCTTTGGGAGCCTGCACTGCACTTTCGTCCAGTCCATTTGCTCACCGTACTGTCTCATGCAATAGTCTCGGTCTTCTTCTACGAAGTACACCTGAAGTCGCCTGCATTTGCAGCAGTACCTGTGGGCCATCTCTGGGCGAGCCCGGGGACGCAACGATAGCAATGCGTTCAGGTCTCCTTCTGCGTCTGCATATGGATGTTCTGCAGGGCAAGGTCTGCAGCCCGGCGTGCCGAAATCCCAGTCCGCACGCTGCGAATTTACGCCAGGTCCGTTTTGGCCGGGGTGCCTAAACCACACTGCGCACAGAGGGTCATCTGCTTTTCCAGCAGCATCCAAAATTGCTTTGGTCTCCTCGGTTGTGCTGCTGATTTCGAGAGTCACATCGCTGCCGCTACTCTCGAAACAATAGATTTTGGTCCAGTCGATATCTTCAACTCTGCTACTGATCTTGCTGCACAGTACGGTGAAACACGTGGTACAATGCGCAGTGATCTCCGGTAAGTCACGTACGAGGCGGTAATGGAGGGTGCTGATCTTATCAGATGTATCACTTTTTGGACCTTCTTCCGATTCCGCTCCTAATTGAGAAGGAGATCGCTCCTATTTTGTCAGTCTAGAGACAATGGAATACGCAATATAGCTGAAACATTAGGGACTTACCATGAGAGCAATCTCTGTGAAAATATGATTTGTATGGTCAGGTATCGGGAGGCTCATTGTAACTTCCATCGATTTTCCTTGTTGTTTTTGGCTAGAAGGGTAAGTCCGTGTATTAAACTGGTGGCGTCCTGGGTATGGTCATGATGAATCTGTTGAAATTATTCTTGAGCGACCATCTCGTCTTATAGAGTGCAAAGAATTAGCAAACAATTAATAGCATAAAAACGAGATCCTTGGGAAAGAAGTCAGTGTTCACAGAAGGATCAAAGAAATCACATCCAACGCAACGTAAAGTATAAAGACAAAAGATTGGGAACAATGGTTCAAAAGAAGAAACAATAGAATGAGTAACTGAAGCAGCTGAATGTTAAAGAGACAAAACCATTCCCAGGAGAAAACAAAGATATGGAGTCTTGATGGTAAGAAGATAAAGCCATCTCTTAGCGGTGAAGCAAGCAAAACATCTTGTGCCAAGGTTTGTGTAGCGTTTAGAATTTTAAATTTCCAATGGATGCTAATCCGATAGCAGAATATCTTCGGAAGCTGCCAACTCATAAAAGGACTTCGAGATACACGTTCTTCCCAAAAGCCACATTAGCTAGTGCAGCGCGAATCTAGAGACTCTGGTAGACCACCCACTTGATGGTCTAAAGGACAATAGCCGTGTGGTAATTTCGAAAGGTGAAATTATTAAATCTCGTTAACATATTTCCATTTCATTGACATAGCTAGTACAAGGGCTTTGTGAGGAGAGGCTATGCGGTTGCCATCAAGTCTTTCTGGAGGCACTACAATTACCTATGTGACAGCTTAAAACTGATCTCGCTTTTCTTGCTTTGTTTATTGTGTATGTTTGTATGTATCAAAGACTTAGACTTTTCATTTCAAGAGTTTTATTGCTACTTCTTTGTCCTGCTCCATGAGAGATGCGGAAAGCATTTCTTTCCTTTTGTTCGCTACATCTGGTTCTGCTTTCTCTTCTTGAACAAAATCGAAATATAAGAGTCATACCTAAATAACCTGCCGAAACCTACCCCCCTACATTGCACGTAAGATCACAAACGCTATTTGTGGAGAATTGATATGTTCTGACGTCTGTTGTGAGGTCGTCGAGATAGTCACGTGTCATTGGTTGTGATAAAATTCTGCCTCGCCAGATGAAGACTGACGATGTAGCACTGATAAGCGGCTATGACTCTTACAGTACCACGATTGCTACCTTGTTCATATCGCGACCAGCTCTATCTCTTTTACTCTGGGATACGGCACAATTTAAGTAAACCGAAAGAGTCATCATAAGACTGAGGCCAAAAACCTGGTGTTGTTATGCAGCGAGAATCCTTTCTCGTTGGCCTCAGCCAGACACCAACGCCCAATAAGGCGTAGAGCCTTGCAAAAACGACAAAGCGTCAAGAAGCTGGAGCGCTAAGAACTGTTCCCCCGTATCGACTGTACGAGTATTTGTATCTCTTCCCCACATGAGTCAAACGGGAAAGATGCCAGTCCAACGAAATTGAAGGCGCGGGAGGCTTGCAGCTGATGCTGCCTTGCCCCTGAGTTAAGCCTTTTTTTGGTGACAGCTTCTCAACAGTTTGTATTTGCGTGACGTGTAATTCTTCTGTGGCAGGATGTGAATATTTAATTCGAAGTTTCCTCGAGTGCCTAGCTTCTTATTGTTCCAGTCTTGATCAACACAAACTTCGCTCTGGAGTACATCATCCGTAGCGCTACTCCTGGAACCAGCTAGACAGTCTGGCTTACACAGTAATCGCGTAACCGTTTCTGTCAGTTTACTTGCCTGCATCTCGCTCTTTAGTCACCATGGCGGACACACGGATCTACGATCTTCTCATCGTCACGGATGCGACCGGGTCTATGGGTCACTTTCTCCAAGCCTTAAACAACTCGCTTCCTGAGATCATTCGAGTTTCCGCGCTGACGGGATGCTTCTCTCGCATCGGCATTGTCGCTTATCGCGACTATTCTGACCGCCAGCTGACCCAGTGGTCCGGGTGGCATGGCCTCGACGACAAGGCAAACCTCGGCCCCAGCTCGCCCTCCATCACACGCTATCAGCTGCTCGAGTTTGCCAAGGGTCTCCAGCCAGAGGGCGGCGGAGACTGGCCCGAGGCCACTAAGACGGGCCTGGCGGTAGCACATGCGAACATGCGGCCGGGCGTTGGGACTGTCGTACTTCTGTATACGGATGCGCCGCCGCACTCCGCCGCGACCGGCGGACACCACCGCGCTCAGGAAAAGAAAGCGCTTGCTAAGAAGGAAAACCGTAACCTGTATGGAACCGACGGCGCCAAGTTTGCGGATTGGGCCCAGCTCTCGACGCTCTTCCGGACTGGCGCTAAGCAGGCCCGCGTCTACAGCCTTGTGCAGAGCCACCTCGTAGATACGCTGAGCCCATATACCTTCCTATCTACGCGGACGGGTGGCGCGTGTCTCGAGCTGCAGGCGGGATGTGGACCTGACCTGATCTCCAAAGTGACCCTCAGCGTCCTCCTCACTTGGATGGGCGTGGAGAAGGGGGGCACAAAGGCGACGGGCACAGCCGATCTCGCCAAAGTCTGCCAGTACGTGGACGAGACCAACATGGCCAAGGCGCAAACGGAAGATGACAAGATTATGGGCGCGTACTGGGTACTGCAAGACACGCCAGCCGTCATTAAAATCGTCAAGGACAACTTCCGCAAGACGGACGTCAACGCCAGCACGCTCAAGCAGCATATCACTGTCCGCAAGCCTGCCATGACAGATTTTTCAAAGCGGTATCTTGCCGACCCGGCCTACCGCGCCCTTGTCATCACCGAGCTAGAGGGCATTATCATGATGAGCGTGGCAGCTATCACGGTAAACCCGGTGTTCGGCAGCCTCTGGCGGACTGTCTGCGGCGACCGGCTGAACGAGGGGCGGGACCGGCTCATCGAGCTGTTTGGGCGCGAGGTTGACCACATTGCAGACCCCAACAGGAAGAAGCAGCTCAAGGACTGGCTCGAGGAGTCGTACGACTACGCTGGCGAAATTCTTGAAGCGATCACCGCCGTGCCAGCCGAGGAGCAGTTCCCATGTGTGTTTCTCGACCCGACCCTAGACTTCTCCAGCCATGCGCGCGGCAATGGCGAACCGGGCAACCTAGACCCCAGGGCAGACGACGCAGCGGCACCGAACGTCTTCACCCGTGCGGAGCTGCTCGAAATTGGGAGGTCCTGCGACGCCCGCATCCTCCGCCGGCTGGGCCGCGTGCTCACGCGGCTGACATACGTCGAGTCGGCGAGCGATCTGCCGGCGCACATCCGGGACAAGGATGTGGTGCCTCCCGGCGAGCCAGGACACGTGCCGCGCATTCCCCTGGCGCTGGCCAAGGACGCGCACAAGCGCAAGTTCTGGAAGATCCTGCTCCATACGGTGCTGCCGGGGACGATGCTGGCGCCGCGGCCGGCGTCGCTTCTCGCGGCGCTGAGCCTGCGCATGGGTATGGCGCCCCTGCGCGACGCGGCGGACGACGAGCTGCTGGCGTTCCGCAGCAAGTGGAACACGTTCGACATTCCCGAGACGTGGAACACCAGCTGCCTAGGGCTGCTGCTGGCGGCGGACAAGGACTACGAGGGGCGGGTGGCCGCGGGCGCGACGCAGCGGCCGTCTGCGGACGCCGCGGTGCTGTCGCTGGATGACCGGCGCCTCTTTGCGGCGCTCGTCGACTACAAGCTGGCCGAGATGAACCTCGGGACCACGCTGACGGCGCGCGTCGGCTGGCGGCCTGAGAAGAACAAGGTGGCAATGGGCCCGACGGTCGTGTGTCGTGTCTGCCACTTCCCGCGGTCGGTCACCATGATGGCCGCGAACGGCGTGTGCGGGATCTGCGAAGAGACGACGTGCGACTGCCCGAGCAAAGAGGAGCACGCCGCCGTGGTCGCAGCGCACGTAACGGCCGCGGACACGCCGGAGACGCCGCTGTGGTGGGTCGAGTGCAGCGTGCGCGTGTGCCGCGCGCAGTACGTCGTGTACAACCCGGAGAGGCTGCGGGTGCGGCCCAAGTGCCATTACTGCCGGGCGTCGAAGCGGGAGGCCAATGACAACACGACGCCGACGACCGCACCGTACGTCGAGTGCACGAAATGCCTCAGCCGCATCATCTGGCCGGCGGAGTACCGGAAGCCTGGGGACGTCGAGGCGTACACATGCCCGGCGTGCGCGGCGGGCGTGCAGACGATCGTGGACGAGCCGACGTGCGCGAGCAAGCTGATCGCGGAGAACGGATCGGATTGGCTGCTGCGCAACGACGGCAGCAAGATCGCTGAGCCGTTCAGCGGCCTCAGCCTCTATTGCACCGTGCGGCGGGCCGACCCAGAGCACTTTGCGGACGCGGTCAAGGTGCTTCCCTCCCTAGGCTCGGCGCCGCCGGAACTAACACTCCGGTTCAAGAAGGTGCGCAACCCCGGCGACCTCGTGGCCGAGCTCGGCAGCTGGATCTCCGCGCGCCGCGCCGAGGGCGAGGTGTGCAGCCTGTGCTTCTCGACGTTCCGCAAGCGCGACCTGCACCCTGCGTGTGGGCGCCGCGGCTGCGGTCAGCGCATCTGCACCGGCTGCGCCAACGACTGGTACGGGCTCAACGCCCGAGGGCACATCATCAACGTGGCTGCCCTCAGCTGCCCCTTCTGCCGGCGCCAGCCCACCGTGACCGGCAATGCTGCCGCCGGCGTGCCTGGTCTGCGCATGCTAGGCAACCTGCGGCGTGCGGTCGAGGCCGCCGGCGAGTGGATTTACGCCTGGTGCTACGACTGCGGCCAGGCTCGCGAGTTCGCGGAGCGCGTATGCGCCAACGGCGCGCCCGATGAGGTCGAGCGCTGGCTGTGCGATGAGTGCAAGTCGCGCGGCCCGGATGCGGGCAACTTGCGCATCAAGCACTGCCCAAAATGCGACACGCCGACCGAGAAGATGGGCGGCTGCGACCACATCGAATGCACTATGGCCGGCTGCGATGCGCACTGGTGCTTTAACTGCGGCAAAGAGGTGCTGGAGGACGAGATTTACAACCACATGACGGAAGCGCACGGCGGTTGGTACGACGGCCAGGAAGAAGAGGGCGAGATCTACGACTACGGCGAGGAGGACTGAGAACTAGATGAAGAAGCTACCGAGCCAAAACATAGCTTCACTGTGGTCTTTATTGCTATATGTCTTGCGGGTTCTGAGGTGTAACAACGAGTGTTGAAGCTTTTGAACGACGATATGAACTGTGAAGAGCTGTTTTGAAAACGAAGTTTAATATGCCGTCTCTTTAATATTTAATTTATTTGACCTTGAAAAGGCACAACGTGCCTAAACTGCCCTGAAATAGTGTCCGTTTTACCTCAAGTTAACTGCGCAACGCCTACGGCGCTCTAGGCATGGCGTACATTCTAGGCGGCCTCTTCGCCGTAAAGAGCCGCAGCAGCGTCTACTGTGGCATCTGCAAACTGCGTAAATGTGCAATGCTGTGGCAGTTGGCCGTTGGTGATTGTTTCCCACCAGATCTGGCCTGCCTTCTCCCAGCTGTGTCCACCAAACGCCATGGCGGATAGGTAAAAAGCCTTGTTTGGGATTCCAGAGTATATGTGGGCACCCCCAAAATCCTCGGCGACCTCCTTGTACATTGCCATGTTGTCAATTTGGGGGTCTTTTCCCTAGAGGCCAAGATGTTAGTCGGAGGAGAATAGACTAAGGATAATGGGGAGGCATTGGGTGTTGGGAGTACAAAACGAGGGTCATCATAGGCTGTGCCCGGAGCTTTTATGCTGCGCAGGGCGACGCCCTTGACATCTGGGAGGAGACAACCCTCTCCAATGAGCCAGTCCGCATCGGCGGCAGACTGGCCATCAACCCACTGCTTGATCATGACGCCGAAGACGTCGGCAACATGTTCGTTGAGGGCACCAGATTGGCCTTGATAGAAGAGGGGCGTGGTGAAAAGAGCAACGCCATGGGTCATCTCGTGGCCGACTACGTCGATGCAGGCCGTAAAATTGCCAAGTAGTTCGCCGCCATCACCGTAGACCATCTGATGGCTGCTGGAATCCCACACTAGACTTCCTGTCAGCGCCACATGAAGCGCTAGAAGCCGCAATTAACAGCAAACTTACTTGCGTTGTCGAAATGCTGTCCGAAGTGGACGCTGCTGATGGCGTGCATGCCGCGGTTGTCGAGAGAGTGCTAGTCAAAAACAGACCCGTAGAAGTCAAGAACCTTACCACAGTTGTCGTAGGCATCATTAGCTTGGGAGTCATCCACGGGGGCCTGGGCCTCTTGGCGGAGAAGGACACCCGGCAGCTTTTTCCTGTCTTCCGTGTGCTCCGCCGAGAATATATCGCGTGAACCGTCTTGCGGCGCATGGGAGTCAGCTACATCGGGTGTCTTGACAGTGCTTCTGTCAATGTTGTCATTTCCATTCTTGATCTGCTCTTGCGCCCTCTCAAGCTGGACTAGGTTCTCACTTGCGCGCTGCTTCTCGCTAGTTTCAGTGTTTGATGACTTGATCAGCGCCTTGAACAGTGCAGTTGGGATGAAACAAGCGGCCCATGATCTGAGCTGTCCGTTCTTATCATTCTTTTGTGTGGCTTGCTTCGACTCGCTGACCTCCTCCCTTTGTTCTATCTTTGCACTCTCATCCTTGTCCCTAGCACCTGTACCAGGACTCGGCGCGTCTGCATCCAAGGTCCCAGCTAATCCGTTCAACGCCATGCTCCGTGTGGCGGCGAGCCGGTAGGGCTCAGAATTTTCCATGCTCGCCGCGATGCCCCGAAGTAGGTGTGGAGACACGATACCACAGCAGTGAGCACACATGCTAGACATGACGAGCTATTCGTTTAGGGGATTTGCTAAGAAATAACAATTTGTGACTAAGAATATTTAGAAATAATAAGGTTCTATCAATACTTTGAGAGGAGGTGATTTGATCGAAAGAGATAATGGTACTCTGTTTTGCTGTATGAAGCCATCGCCAGAGAGATGTCTCCACTGACGGGTTGTATAGCATCTACAGGACCAACAAGCACACTCGTGGCTTCCTCTGATTGAGATGAAGTAGAATGAACACATTCGTCAACAGAAAAATATCAACGGGAAGGAACGATTGAGCGTTGCATGTTAACCATACAACACGCAAAGAGAAAGTCCGTTTTAGGCGGTAACATGCATACCGTGATCGCATTGGTATGATCTAGAATAATATTGATTTAAACGAGAATCGAACTTCTGGTGGGCATGCAACATCTCTATAAACTGGTATATAAACAAAAGAAAAAAGACTTCAGTACCCTCGTCTCCTTTTTTTAGGCCCCCCAATATTTTCCCTCCTTCCTCATTACGTCGTCGCGGCCGTAGTCATTTCTCATAACAAACCGCTGTTTCCAGCAGCTTGCTCCTCACAGCTGTGGCGCCGCCACGCGTGTTCACTTATTCACATTTTTTTGTTCATCTGTCGTCTTCCGTCCCCTATGCTGCCAGCTTCAGAAGCTCCTCCTGTCCGGCGAAGAGCTCTGGCCGTGCCTTGTACAGTAGCTGCACTGCCTGCTTGATCAACGGACGCGTCTCGGCATCGAGCTGGTCCTCAGGCGGCGAAAGAACCTGGGCAAACACAGACAGAAGGCGCGGGGTGAGCTCCTGGACCGTGGGCTCACTGTGCTCGTCTACATAGCGTGAGTTAGCAAGACAAGAAGAAGAAGTAGAATGCATCAAAGGCATTCTGCCACAGCACTAGAGAGGGATTCTTGAAAAACTTACACAGATGATAGATGCACGTGTAGATGGGCTTGTTCTCCTCGTAGTCCTCCTTCAGAGGCAGGCGCTCGACCACGGCCGGCAGGTAGTCGGCGATGGGCACGCGGTCTGGGTGCGCCGTGATCAGGCGGCACACAGCGGCGCCGGCATTGTCGTAGAGGCGGAAGCCCTCCTCGGCGTCCATGGCGAGCAGGCGCTCCAGCTTCTCCAGGATGGTGGGGTAGGCAGCCAGGTAGGTCTTGCTGTCAGTGGACGAGGCGATGAGCTGGCCGATGCCAAAGGCGGCATTGCTCTTGGTCTCGCGGTCCTCGTCGCTGAGGCGGTGGACCAGCAGCTTGAGCAGCGACGAGGTGTAGGGCGTGACGGTGGAGCCCATGCTGCCAGTGCAGCTGGCGATGGTGCCGACGGCGGCGGAGCGCTCGTAGGACTCGTTGGAGCCGGCGCTCTTGATCAGGGGCTTCTCAAAGATCTTCCACAGCTCGCCAAAGGCCGGGCCGATGGCGGTGGCCAGGGCCGACACGACGTCCATGGCCGTCTCGACGACGAGCCAGTCGTACTCGGAGTGCTCGCCCTCGATGGCGTTCTGGCCGTCGGCGTCGTTGCCGTCGTCGTCACCAACGTCCTGCTGGCTCGGGTGCGAGCGCGTGATGAGCTGCACCAGCACCGTGACGATCTCGTGGACGGCGTTCTCCTGGGCAATGATGGCAGGGCCGCACGTCTGCAGAGTAGCAGCGACGTTGCGGTTGATGTCGGTAACCACATCCCTAGCACGATGCAAGAATTATTAGCATCACGTATAAAACCAACATGTGCAAATCTCAAAATGAAGCCGCGGAAATGAAAAGGCAGAAAGCAAAGTCCATCAGAAAGTAGATAATTACGGTTTCGCAGCATCCGCCATAAGGCGTCTGAGTGAGCTGGGTATAACGCAAGGTGTTCATCATTTGGCGCAGAGGGGAAAGATAGGCAGCGGGGAAACAAGAGCGGTAGGGAAAAAAAAGGCATAGTAAGGTGAGAGGGGGGAGGGATAGACATACCGTTCGGCCTCTTCGAGCCAGAGCTCCAGCGTGGGCTTGGTGACCATCTCAGCCAGCTTGGCGAGGAGCGGGGTTGGGGGCTGCTTCGGGGGGAAGCCGGGCTCCCACTTGACGCCGGTGGACTCCTCGGTCAGCTGCCAGACGCGGGCGTAGGAGCGCCAGAGCATGCCCATGGCAGCCTTGCGGACGCCGCCGTAGTGGTGCTCCATCAGGCTGATGGCAATCTCGACGGCCTTCTCGAGGAACTCGGCCATCTCCTCCTCGCCGCAGGCGTTGGTGAGGATGTCGCCGAGGACCTCGATGGCGACCTCCTTCTCCTCGGACTCGCTGTCGATGCCGGCCCAGTCGTCGTCATCGTCGTCATCGTCGTCCATGAGGTCCTCGTCATCGTCGTCATCGTCCTCGTCGAGGTCCTGGATGCGGATCTTCTTGCCGCCGCTGCTGCCGGCAACGCCGCCGCCGGAGGCGATGATGGCCTTCTCCTCCTCGGTCAGCTTGATGACGATCTCCTCCTCGTCGCTGTCGAGGGCGTCGAGCAGGGCCTTGAGCACGCCGGGCAAGAAGGGCTTGAACTCGCGGCCGTAGACCTTGGCCAGGTTGGCCCAGAAGATGAAGCTGCTCTCCTTGAGGCGGTCGTCGTCGAGGGCTAGGTTGGCCTCGCTCGCCTTCATGAGGTCGACGACATAGGGCTGGAAGCGCTGGGCGCCGACGGCCAGGGCGACGCGGCCGATGGAGTCGAGCACGGCGCTGCGCAGCTGCAGCTCGTCGCGCTCCTCGTCGCTGCTGCCGGAGCCGGTGGGCGACGCCGCAGGCGCGGCCGGGTTGGTGACGTAGGCGCCCAGCGCCTGCATGCTCTTCTCAAAGTAGGGGGCGAACTTGTCGCCGAGCGACTCGGCGATGGCGCCGAGGGCGCTGGCGGCGGCGATCTTGACGCGGGCGTCCGGGTGGGCAAACAGCTGGCCGATGGGCTCGATCAGCTGCAGGGCGTACTGCTGCAGGACGTCGGCCTTGCTGGCCGACAGGCCGTTGGACAGGGCGTCAAAGGCGGCGCAGACGGCGCGCAGCACCTGGCCGTTCTTCTTGAGCACCTCCTCGTCGGCGGACGCAGCCATAGCGGCCTGCAGGTTCATGAGCAGCGCCGTCATGATGGCCTCGTGCTCGACGGCGATGTCCTCGGGCATCTCCTCGGCCAGGCCGGTCAGGCCGACGAGGGCGGCATGGCGCACGACGCCGTCGGGGTCGTTGAGTAGCTGCACGACGATGGGCAGGATGGTCTTGAGCTGGGTGTTGACAAAGTCGGGGGCGCCCTCGGCGCAGTTGCCCAGGGCCAGGATGCCGGCCTTGCGCAGGGCCGGGTCGGCCGAGGCGGCGTACTTGGGGAACTCGTCCAGCAGCGGCACCAGCACCTGGCGCGGCGGCAGCTCGCTGGCTAGGGCGTCCAGCAGGCTCAGGGCCAGGGAGCCCGGGGTCTCCTCGTCGGCGGACTCGTCGTCGCCGATCTCGGTCAGGATCTGCATGCTCTTGACCACCAGCTGGGCGGCCATGTCGCGCATGGCCTGGATCTTGAGGCGGCGGTAGTGCACCGTCTGCGTCAAAAAGGACATGGCCTGCACGCGCACATCGTCGTCGGCCTCGCGGTTGGCGGCCAGGTCCAGCATGAACTGCACCAGGCTCTTGAGGTGGCTGCCGATAAAGGCCGGGCTGAAGACGAGGAACTGCTGCAGCACGTCAAAGACCTGCTGCACCTTGTCGTCGTCGACGCCGTCGACGGCCTGCTTCAGCACCACGCCCATCTGCGGCACCAGGCTGCGCACGGCCCCGACGGCCTCCTCGTCCTCGTCCTCGTCGGCCTCGACCAGCACCAGCAGCGCGCCGATAGACATGACCGTGTTGATCTGCACGTCGGCGCTCTGCGGGTCCTTGATCAGTTGCGCGAACAGCTCCAGCAGCTTGCGCACGTGGTCCTTGTAGATGACCGGGTTGGCCTCGAGCGTGCTGTAGATAATGTACGAGCCAATCTCGCGCTGCGACACGTCGCCCGCGTTGGTGGCCAGGGTGAAGAGCGCGGGCAGCAGCTCGGGCCACTCGCCGTCGTCAAAGTCAAACGTGGCGATGGCGGCCACCAGGTGCGCGTCCGAGTGGCGGCACTTGGCATTCTGCTCCTTCAGCGTGGCTTCCATCAGGTGTTTGCGCACAGCAGCCTTCTGCTCTGCCGTGGGCGTCTTCCAGTGCCGGGGCACGAGCCGGGCAGCCTGGACGGCGGCCTGCTGGCGAACGCCAACATCGCTGTGGGTGCAGACGATCTCGATGAGGAGGAGCAGAGACTCAGGGTGTGCGTAGTAGTTCTTCTGCAGCTCAGCCGTGATGGCCTTGATTCGGTTTGTGTCAGCTAGGGGGGAGGACAATATATGTTAGCCCATTGCACAAGAATCGACACGCAGACAGAGAATTGGGGAGAGAGAAAGCATGTGAATGAAAGAATAAGAGGAGAAAATGAGAAGCAGGCCAGGAGACGAGCAGATAGAGAGAGCAGAGAATCAAGGAGAGATGATGAAAAGAAGGGGTATACTCACGGATCTGGCTCTCTTGGAGCAGGCTGGCAAGCTTCTGGCCATCCATGGTGATGGCTGTTTTTTTATGGAAAGAATGGACAAAAACGAAAGGAAGAACAGAAGAAGAGAAAAAGGAAAAGAAAAAGAAAATAAATAAAGTGTGAAAGAGTCGCTACCAGCGACGCGGTGGGAGAGGGTTTCGTCAACGCCCAAGACGAAATTTTTGGGTAGAAGAAAATATTCTGCCGGCTTAAAGAAGAGGAAAAAAAAAAATTTACCACCAGAAATTTGGCAGGGAACCGAAGAAAAAAAAAGGAAAAAAAGAAAAAAAAGAAATTACACTACGATAAGATAAGAGGACTGTTCCTGGCCAACCAGACCAACCACGACCCACAACACCCCACTTCGACCCTGGCGGGGTAAGTATTCGCTGGTGGCAGCGAAGATATACTGTGTACTGGTGGCTGAAGACCCTGCTATAGGCCTAACTATAGCTAGCTACCTGACGAGCCAACCAAGTGCAATTTATGCGCTGACTGACGCTGCATATTGGCATTGCTTACGGTATAAAACACCAATTAACTGATCTCTGGTGAGAATTGTGTGAAAGAGAGGGGGGCTGGCATGTATTAATAGGTAATATGCAGAATTTCATCCTCCTGACTGCCATCTCTGCTCTCAGCCCACCTTCGTCGCATCCAGCAGGGACGAAGAAGATGTACAAATAATAAGGGAATGGAAAGGACAAAAGAAATGAAAGAAAAAAAAAGAAGAAAAAAGAGAAACGAAGAAGAAAAGAGAAAGAAAATGAGGACGAAAAGCAAGACAAATACATAATTAAGTAAGCGGATGAAGGAAACCATGAAGCTGCTTGTAGGTAAATACATGAGGAAGCAGAACCTCAAAAAGAGGCTTGGCGATCTCCCCTCGCTCTCCGGCTGTGGACACCCGCATCGGTGTCGGGCTTGGGGCAGGCCGACACCATTTTCTTCGTCTCCCATTACCATTCATTTTTTCATGGCTCTCTCCTCATTTTCGCCAATATGCACGCCTCGGCCGGGGATCGATGGCGCCGTTGGTGTTGCGTTGCATTGTGCCACTGCTGACAGCATCCCCAGCCAGAAAATGGAGGCTTTTGAATGGCTGGCATCCAGGTGGTCCGGTGGCAGACTGCACGCCCCGTTGGTGCTCTGATGCGAGATGTGCATTCTTATCTTCCTTTTTGGCGATTCTGACATGAGCCTACGGAATGGCTGAGCCACACATCACACCGCGTTTCGCAGTTTGTGGTACGTACGTGTAATTTGCTGAGCCTTACTTCTGGTTTGCTGGTTGGGTTGAGAAGAGCCGTCTTCCCTTCCCTGTCATCCGTACGCATCCTTGTTCCATAAATAAGCCTGCGTCCAGGTCTCCTGCCCAGCCATTCCTGAGGAGCTCTCGATTTTTCTCTTCTTTTTTCTGCTCTTCTTCTGCTCTGCTAGTCTCTGCTGGTGTTCCTCTCAATGCCCGAAACCACGATGCAAAGACGATGAGTGTTCAGTAATCTACTGCGATCGATTGAACGAAGAAGACCCTGTATGTGATTCGAGAAGCAGCCGAGAAGCAGTCCACACGCAGTCGAAAAAACAGCATGAATATTCTGAAATTGCCCACCTCCGCCGCGTCCGGACCGTGGGATGCTTCGCATACTCCGACCCCGACGGGCGCGGGGCCCTACCCGCCATGGGTGACGAACGCTTTTCCCACATCCAACACCGTTGCCGGAAATGCCGGCGTAGGCGAGAACGGCGGCGGTGCCGGATACGTAACGACAGCCCACACCAGCACCAGCACACAATATCTCAGCGGCGGCCCGGGCCACGAGTTCGGAGAACCCCACCGAGCAGGCCTGTCGTCGGGCGCCATCGCAGGCGTCGCCATCGGCTCGGCTCTGGCGTTCTCCATCATGGCGGCGCTGGCCATCCTGCTCTGCATTCGCCGGCGCAGGCAGCGGCTCCAGCGCAACCACGACCTGTCGCACGAAGTGCCGCTGCGGAGCCCGAGCGAGGACGCCGGCCTGCACGACGCAGGCTTCGACGACGAAGACCTGCACCACGACCCGAGCCATCCGCACGGCGACAAGCCAGACGCCTTTGCCAAAGTTGTCCGCAGAGCGCCGTCTGCACATTTGGCGCCTGCGCGGTCCCCATCGGTGCGGCCGCCGTCCGTCCGACCACCGCCTGGCGACGCGCCGCCGTCCTACGAAGAGAGCCAGATGCACAACCCGCAGCGCAACTCGATCATGGCTGCATTCGGATCCATATCAGATGGCTTCCGCCGATACTGAGCACGCAAGAAGAGGCGCCGCTGCGCGGCGTCTGATCGAAACAGGGCATCCCGGGCCATCTCCTGCGGAGACCAATACAGCTACCCAAGCAGAGCGCCCAGACTGCTCTAGCCGGCCGGCTTCCCAGACGGAAATGTAAGCTGCCATTTCGAAGGAATACAGTTTAGCCATTCAGCAGTTGGCCACCACTGAGATGTGCTGACACGAAGGTTCTCGCATCAGGCCTCCCGCTTCGCATCGCTCGAAAGCAGTTCGGTCTCCGAGTTCCGTTCACCAAGCGAGTGATGAAAGCATGGCATCTACGACAGTCTCCAGCATTCAATCCCAAAACCAGATGCTATTTGCCATGGATATGGATATGGATATTTCGACACCGTGTATATTTTTTTGCAAAGCTGTGGCATAGAAATTGTACAGATCCAGGATCTGCTACAGCATATCATATTTGCGTGAGTACGGAGTTCCGGGCGGCGTATTCCCAATACAGGCTTGGGGGAGCGCCGCGGAGATAATTCAGTGTAATATGATTGGCTATTTGGTACTGCATATATGAACCACAAAACACAAAAGTCATCAAGGGAATCCTACCAAGGAATTGCAAGGGCTTATTGAGGCGTCTTATCTTCTACAAGTTTATTTTTTATCATAAATATTGTCGAATCAAGTATTCTTTTTCAAAACGTGATTTATTTTTTTCATGCTTCAGAACAACTCTCTTCTTTTTAACATGTCCCCAAGACAGCTAGCCAGCCGATCAATCCAAAAGCGTAGCAACCGTACTTTCACCGCAGTCGAATACAAACATGTCAATAGCCTAGTTTTCAATTCTATCCTCTCTGTCCATTAGAAATAGCCAACAAAGACATGACAGCCCCAGGAACGTGGAAATATGCTTTCGGCTGTTCAGTCTTGAATAGGTAGTGTTAGATGTTTGCTCAATCCGCCTGCTTGTCTTGCATGCTATTCCTAACCTATTATCTGCTTGTTAGACTCATGTAGCCTATAATTCTGCTGTCTGCTGTCTTGACGTCCTAAAGAGGTATTGGTAAGACCTGAATCTGGAGGGTCGCAGCGGAATGGGCAGTTATCTAGTTTTCTCCCCAATTCCTACAATCCTACCGACGCTGCCAAGCAGGCTTCTACCACTGAACGACGGGTCTAGTGCTATACATTTTAAGATTCGTCTCACCACTGCGTGTTCTTTTGCTCGTTTGATTTTCTGTCTTACTTTTTTTTTCATCTCAACTCACGTATGAGATCGCTTTCTATATAATAATGGCTCTCGCCCCTCTTTCATACTCGGAAGCGACAGGACAACCAACATCGCTTTATCTAGCCTCCCGTATACCGCCGCCGCAGCTTGATTCTCAGCCTGTCTCATCTGCAGATGCGGTACTGCTCACTTATCTGCTTAATCTTCATTTAGCAGACACATCATCTCTCCCTTTCCCGTCACCCGAAGCTGCCTGGCTTGCCCGCGACGTCGACCACGACGATTGGGCCGCCTTAAACGAACAGCTCTCTTCAATTAACAAAACTGCGGATCCGAGCGACAAGGCTGCACGTCGGGCCCGCATCATCCACGAGTGTAATGCTTTCTTCTTTGACGCGAGAGGTTGTCATATCGATATCCAAGACACCGAAGCCGAAATGCCTGCGGAACACGGAGTTGCTGCTGCGAGCCCCACCCCAGCCCCCGCCGACGTCACGGCCCCCGCTGCCACCGGTCAGCCCTCTGCTATCACTCAAGCAGCTTCGTCTGACGTGAGCGGACTAGGATTTAGAGTGGGCAACTCGTTTTTTGGCATCGGCATGGCTGAGAAGAACAACGGATACGGAATCAAGATTGGCGACCTGATCATCGGTGTGTCCACGCCGCAGAAGAAGTGATAGCAAGGAGAGATGATATACTGTGTTTAACTCGAGAGTTTCTCTATGACCTTGCTTTTCCTACATATTTTTGGATCAATGCTCGTAGAGTTTATTTTCTTTTCCTCTACCATAGGGTTGGTTTTCATACGTGAGAATACGAAAGGTATCCCGTTGACTGGCGAGCAAGCTAACAATGTCAAGACTAGCGACAATGAGCAAAACAACCTATGCAAACTCGGCAGCAGTAGAAGAACTCATACCTTATACGTCGTTCTTCTAACATGCTGCGCTATTCTGTGGAAACTCAATTTTCGTTTCTTACGTGCATGTAATATACATCGACGTACCAGACCATGGCACAGAAGTTTCAAATCAAAAATACGACGAGCGTCCAACCTAATGGGCTTTTGACTTTCCTACTTCGGCCTGGCATATCTTTTAAACTCTTGCCTTGGTGCAGGAGCTTCTCATTATTGTATGCTACATTGCTCGGTTAAACCAGAAACGAGGCTGCATTAGCCAGCTCTAGACAAATAATCCATCGTTTTATCTCTCACTGAGCGATTACACATTAATTGTACCGATGTTGGCTCCAGGTCAACAGGAACGCAAGAATTACTACATATGGTTCATTAACTAGAGAGCTTATTTTGATAACTACAAATTTTGTTTGCTAGAAGAAGATGAATGTCAACTACATAGTGATAGTTAATACGATGATTCTGGAGTATGTCTGAGTGCTGCACAGGTTGAAAGTTTAAAAACATGAACGCAATCCGACACTACACAGAAAAGGCCACCTAGACACTCAAGCTTAACTGACTCTCTCCAGGCTGCACAAAAGATACAGCTATGTATACAGATGTGTATGCCGAAATAGGCAGGAGTTCTTATCCTGCCGTCTCATATCTCGTGCATGGCTGTCCTTTTGCTGCCCCGTGCTAGTTGCTTCTCCGCTGGAAGATAGAAAATATTCTGCTTCCAGCTTAGCCGAAGTTTCAATCATGGTGGCTTTGGTTGCATCTTAGCCCTACTGACAGAATTGTAGCGTCTTCCAGAATTTTGAAGTTGTTCTCACCAACCTCTTCATCTCAATAGCCTCTAAGAAAATTGCTCTGCGACTTGACTCCCATTTTGATCACATTTAATCTCTCATTGATGCCTACCAGAAGAATTATATATGCAAAATATAAGTCGAAAATAAGTTAGAGACAGGTATGGATGGAGGAGAAAATTGTTCTCTTCCTATCTTTTCAGACAAAATAGACGGGATTGCAAGAGCAAGAGGGGACAGAGAAGAAAGGAAGACGAGAATTAGAGGCTTTGCTAGCAGTAAGACACACATACAGAATATCGATAATTAAGCTCGTACCTCATGTGTTTGCATTGGTTTAAGGGAACTTGACTCAAGCAATGAGAGTACATATTGCATTGGTTAATAATCTCCGTCAGATATAAAAAATGGCAAATTATTATTTTTGAAGCTTATTTTCAACGTACTCTAATTTACTCTGCTGTATTACAGCTCGTTTAAAGCTATACACATCCACCAGTAAGGAATACAGTGCGTGTAAGCCTGCCTCTGTGTCCTACGTGGCGTAGAATATTCTATATTGGAGAAGATCTCTGCTTGAAACCCGCAAACATCGAAATAATCCTCTCAAGGAGTGGTGAACCGAGCTTGTGATCGGCACATCGCGGTACACAGTCTACTTTGGTTGTGAAGATAATCCATAGTATTTGCTACTGGTCTTGATGCGTGTCAGACAGAAAAGAAGTGCACTTTCTGTGTACCTGTTTGATTGCTTGATTTGTGCAAAGTACAATAAAAAATATCCTTGTCGAAGCTGCGACCTTTTTTTTTTCTGATAATGACGAACAGGAGCTCCGTCATCATCCTTGTCCCCAAATTTTTTTGTCTTATCCAATCTTTTCTCGCATATCCCCGCCTACCTCGACCCAATCGGTGCTACAGTTTGGATCTCTGTCGTTCGGCTACCACCATTATCGCTGCAACCCTGCTGAGTTGTGCCAATGATTGATGCTCTTTGCGCTGCTGTTTCGCTCGGATCTGGTCGTGCGTTGCAAAATGATCAACAATGGACAGCGAGATGACTGGCTTCTGATGTCAAAGCTTTGGCACCTTGCGGACGATCAAAGCGAGGGAGCTTGTATAAGATAGCTTATGCGCGGCTTTTACAGACGGGAGCGATGCATTCCTGCCGGATTGGAGAATATCTACTTCCCTGGTTCATCTCGAAGGCCAAGGCTGCGGCCGCCTCTTCGCCGTGCAGCAAACTCAGCGGAAGATAAGTACGCAACTTCCTAGGAAAGAAGGTGCCTCGTACTCCGTACCATTATCCAGATAATTGACCATCACCCCGTCACCTCGTTGAAGACTGGGTTATGAAGTAGGTGTGCGGGACGCCATGTTGCGTCCCTTGCATTCTGTCTGTGAATGCTGTGGGTGGCTGCGCCAGGCAGCAAAACAAAGAATAATTGATTTTTTACGATATGCATCCATCCTTCTTCGCGAGCTTTTCTTTTTTCTTCCCTTTATTTTATTTTATTTATTAATTTTTATTTTTTTTGCTTTCGCCGAGGACAACGTTGAATATCGTGCTGTACTACGGAGGAGTTGTGCACTGGATAGATGCAACTTTGCAAGTATCAAGCACACCGTCGCTGTGCAAGGCCGCCAATGTACCACAAACTCTCACACGTAGCCGCACCCATACACACCGCCGGGCGTTGTAGGAGAAGAGAACGACATGAGCTGATGGAGCTCCTTTCCCCGCTCACGATCATGGTATCGAAAGTGGATTGAATGGCGGAGGTGCGGTTTCAGGCGTGCACGGCAACCCGCTTGCTAAGAAATTTGCGACCAGTATGTTGTTCGTGAGCCGAATACGATTGTGCTCAATGGACCTTTCCATCTTCTTAGTAGTCCAAAGAGGTAAGCTTCGTAGCGACAAGGTCGGATGACAACTCAGGAGAGTAGAATTGTCTCGGACGGCAAGGTAGCGGTGATCTTTTCTTTATTTTGCTCTTTTGATTCTGCTAGCCTTGCTGTTCAATCCTTTTGTCGTGCGAGCGGCCTTCCCGCCTCTACCCCTTGTGACCTGCACAGCACCTGGTATTGCATTTGCTCGCGGTGCACCAGGTCTGCACGTATAAGTGTCGTGAATAGTATTTAGCCGCAGGGTACGGAGTACATACTCCACTTGCTGACCTGTTAGTGCGCCAGTCCTAATTTATGCTTTCGTGAATTTTCTTCTTCCGGGATCCTCGCTACACTGGCCAATTTCTCGTTAATTCCAACCAGGTCGCCGATCAACTGCGCGAGGACCTCCCACTAAACCTGTGGGTGCCAACCACACACCAACAATGACCATTACGGTAATGCGCACAACGCACACAGAGCATATCTTTGGGCTGCAAGGTGATCTGTTCGCAGAGAACAGAGCGCTGCAGCACACGCTTGGTTAACTGCCCTCTTTGTTGCTGTGCAAGCTTCAGCATTGCGCACGTCGTAGAGCAAAAAGGAATTCGCATGCACCGCGGGATGGGTGGCATCGTGACGGTAACTGCCACACTGCGTATACGTACTCTGTACTCCATACAATAAAAAAAGAACGGCCTAAGAGAAAAAGGCAATGCATTTTGCCCTTTCTGAACACGATTCGGGTCACATTGTTCATCTTGTGCCAGAAAAGGTATCGCTTGTGCCGGGGCTGGCTGAGCTTTTAGCCATACTACAGCAGTGCAGAGGGAGAAAAGAGTGGCGGCGAAAGTTCAAATTTGGAAGCCTTGAGATTGCAGGGGCGTTTGACGGGATATTGCACCGCATGCTGTAGTCGTATATTTGACTCAAAGAATTAACGGAGCACACGAGACCAGCAGGCATTGTACATAGATTAACTCTTGCTTGTTCAAGCTGCTATCACAAAGACATCTCCGCAGTTTTGTCTCTCTTGCCGAGCCGAAGTTTTACTCGTGTAAACCTCCTTTGTGCCTTTTGTTTCTCACCTTAAATTTGAACACCTCCCTGCTCGGAAGGGAAGGGACGGCAATGCAAGACGGCTGAACCAGTACAATGAAGCTCACCCGCAGCACTGCAGGAACACTCCCGAAGGTTGGTGTCGTATCACTTTACTCGTTGGATGGAAGATGGGAGTATTCTTTGCCGAGCAGTACACCTGTCTGGTTTAGTACGCTATTTTGGCATGCTAAATTTCTTCACTTGGCTCAAATAGTACCAACATGGAGCCCTAAATTCTTGTGAAGCCAAAAATATGGGGATGTGCGAGTACTTATGCTTTTTCCGATGGTGTCTTTCCAAGAAGACTCATATGGCGTGCGGCGCCCCTGTAGGATTAGTCGTATGCCTACGAATAAGGCCGTCGTAATTAGAACACAGACGCTGGACTTAGTCGTAGAGGCCACTCGTGGCTTTTCTCGAACTAGAAGAGATAAGATCGCCAAACTTCTTCCAGGCTAGCGGCGTGGAGAAATTGCACCACAAAGAGGATCGCCATACGAAATTGACTTGCGCCGCAGTACCCAGAACCAGGGATCGCACATTACGCCGCCTTATCGTGTTCTACCGGGAGAAAATAGGCGAGAGAAAGACAGTCACACCGTACCAGAATAAAGCTTCGCTCATTACTCTGTACCTACATACTTTTCGAGTGCCATTGAGAGAGACGCGCTCCGTGCGACGAGTCCACCTAGGCTTAGTATCCATGGACAACGTGCGTGTGCAAATACAAATCGGCTGTTATCTTGGGGAATCCATAATACTGTAACTACGTAGGGAGTACTTGCGTGCGTGTTCGGGAAATTCCACACAGAGCTCATAAGAAATAGGGGTTGTTGGTAGGGATTCTTTAAATTGTCGCTGGCGCCCCGTGTGCCAATACTCCGTACTAACTTGTCTTGGGGCATTCCTCTTTCGACAGTCTGCGTCAGGCTACGGTGCAAGCCTGAGGTCCTTGCCTTGTGCTGCATATGCTGTGGATTTGAATAACGATTAGGTACTGCAGTCATTGCATTAAGTCGTTTTGATTCATCCGTTGACCAATTATTCTGCTTCGAGGATAATGTGTCGCAGTTGCTCCTTGCTCAGAGGATAGAGAAGGGGTAGCGTCGGCGGTGAAAAGGATAGCTCGATTAGTTACTAGTCGCACGCACATTTGACCCAGGTATGGGCGCTGGTGTGGTGGGTAGGCTGGCCATCATGTCCAGGAACAGTATGGCCTGTAATAGAGGGAAGCGGTAAACATACGTACGTCGTACACTCACAACCTAATTTGTACCAGCACAATAAAGGAGTATCGTAAGATGGGCAAGTCCTTAATGTATGGTGGACATGTCGGTTTGGCTTCGTTTTTATTTTCGCCGCCGATCAATTGCTTCTTCTCTGTTGAACAAATGGTGCTCTCCCAACAAATCGTATTCGCCTGGTTCTTCCCAGCCTTGTCTTTACTTTCTCTTGTTTCATTTCCTGACCTCTTCTTTCCCTCTTTCTTTTTCCTGTGCTTCGTTCATTTCTCTCATAATTGTGCTCGTTAGTCTGATACAGTAGTTTGCTCCGTATAGCAGTTTCTTGCGTCGTCATGCACTGGGACTTGGTGTTGATATTGACTCGGTAGGGCAGCTATCCTTCTTTCATGTGCTTTTGCGTGCTGCAGCTCTCTTCGGCTTCTCTCCTTTTTTTTTTTTTTTTTTTTTTTTTTTTGGTTTCCCACTGAGAAGATTGGAGCTTTTCCACAGAGATATATTTTAGCGTAGTATCTGACAGGGGCATCCTGTACCAAGACAGGGGTAAGGGGTAGTTCGGGGTGGGTCTCGTCTTGATCCGTCCCTATATGCAGCAAATCGTCAGCAGTGGAAGGGGACAATAGGCCTTGGACAAACGCCAATCACGTTGGTCGCCGCCATGTGGGATAACTTCCTTTTTCCACACCTTCTATCACACGCTTCTTTTTCTTCTCTGACTTGTCCATCTTTGGAAAAGAGCCTTCTCGCACGCCTCCCACAGCACTACGGCTGACGCCCAGAAACAGGTGTTGGGGCCTCGGCCTCCAGGCTCGATGCTTAATAGTCGATGGAACCAGATCAAGGGTTCGGTCGTCCAGGGACAAGTCGTTATCCGTCAAGAGCCCACAGCAACAGAGAACAGAAGTGTTGAAAAGTACGTGTAATATTGCTGGTGTGCATGTGCACGTACATGCTCAGTACGACTACATACGTGACTCTGTACTCCATACTTGTACTTGCACAATAATGTATACAAGCCCGACTTTAGTCTCTCCACCTGCCTCTTTTAAAGTCCGTCCCTGTCTTCTTTTTTCCCACGCTATTTCCCATTGATGACGCTTTTGCTTTTCCTTCTCTTCTCTTTTGCTCCGTCCTCTCCGCTCTTCTTCTCTCAATTGCGTTTTCCGCCGCGGTCGCATCTTGTCTACGGAGTCTCAACCTCGATTCTACTTTTTTCGAGCCCCATCCTACCTTTTCCGCTGCTGAGATAACAACACCGCCTCGTGGCTTCTTCGTCCACTCTACGCAATCGGGTCCTTCGAACCCCAGACCGGGGAGACTTTGATTAATCCCGTATTCTCTCCGCCACATAGTACAAGGGTCAGTCAATACGAAGCAATCTTCATTCCAACACGCTGTGATTCTCGGCCTTTAGTCTACTTGGATCGTCCATCGCCGAAGATCGTTTCTTGTTATTGCTTCTCTTCACATTTCTTTTTTATGTCGAAACCTTATCCTTGCGCCTGCGTCTTCTCCTCTTAATCCAGTATGCTGCATTGAGCACACCATATTCCCCGCTCTCCTGCGGCCTTTTTTTTTATACTGCGACTTCTCAGGAAGAACGGCGCTGCTACAACAAGTTGAATTGATCAAAGCACCGAGTCTTGGGTTTGCAAAAGCGACTCAACCTCGACCTCTACACATTACGCCGAAGAGGATGCGCATGCACACGCAGCGATACAACTCCCGTTCGTTTTCCCTCACCGCATCCGAGAAAACTACAAATTTGCTGGAAGGAAGCAGAGAGCGTGAAGGCCCTTTTCTCAAGCCCATCGTACTTATGTTTCAGCTCTGCCTACCGTAGCCGCTCCGTCTTGTTCTTTCTGAGCTGGGACGGCAATGCCTCGGTTCAACTTTCCGGTTCCCGGCCGGCGACAGAGACATGACTCTTCAGCAGCCATTCCTCCGCAAAACAAGGTTCAAAAGGTCCTCGGGTCCTCACAGATTAATGTTGATCCACACGCAACTCTGTCTG
Organism: Hawksworthiomyces lignivorus; assembly: GCA_002917075.1. Lineage (NCBI taxonomy): Eukaryota > Fungi > Ascomycota > Sordariomycetes > Ophiostomatales > Ophiostomataceae > Hawksworthiomyces > Hawksworthiomyces lignivorus. The sequence continues at coordinate 310,863 of NTMA01000019.1, forward strand.
TGACAGACCCCACAAGGGACTGGGAAACAGGCTCGACTTCATGCATCAGCATTTGCCTCTCAGAGAGCAACGCGAGCTACGATGACAGCCACAGCGGGCTCTCCAGCTTGACCGAAGGCCATGTCGTCAACAGCACAACCCGGCAGCCGCACTTTGACGAGGAATCTGGGGTCTTGCCGAGAGCTGCGAACGGCTTCAATCGTGGCGTTGGGGAAATTGATGGTGAGGATGACATCGACTATTCTATTATGGATCGTAATTCCATTACCGACATGTCGAGTCTGCGACGCAAGCAGTCAAGTTCCACTATCGTATCCTACTACGACAAGTCCAAAGTGCCTCTGGTCATCTCCCAGCAGACGTCTAGCTCGGCCATGGCGAAGGGCTTGCCGCCCAAGGCTAGCACGCTACTCGATATCGACGGCACCATTGCCAAAGACCAGAGCGGCAAGAAAAAGAAGCCAGCAAAGCTCGACCTCTCGAAAATGTTTGGCAATCGCAAGGCTACAAGCACGTCCAATTTCAATGGCGATCGCAGACTTATCCTCGGGCCCGATATGGTCACAAGGTCGCCGTCTTTCATGTCTACTTCCACTTTTGACTATCGGCCACGGAGCAGACGCCGTCTTGAACGAAAGAATCGTCCATCGACAAATCATTCAATGCACGATGGGACGACCGGTGCAGCCAGCCATTCGCACCATCAACATAAATACGCGGCAAATCAAGATCGCTTGGTCACGCAAAAATCCGCTTCTGGATTACAAAGTCTCTACAACCACTACGAACAAATGACGTTTCGTGATGTGTTTGATCCCGCAAGAGGGCTCTCGCGAGATGATATTAGTGGCGGAGACAATCTAAACGAGTTCGAAGAGAACCGGGACTTGTCTTCCCTTGCAGTTTCTGTGACAGATACCGAGACCACTAGATTTGGTTACGGACCTTCTGGAGACCACAAAGGTCTCTACCGTCAAGACGACCGAAATGGACGAACTCATAAAGATATATCGTCGTATTTAGGGGGATATGGCAATATGAGCTCGCCGTCATCACAACCTGCGAGTACTGATTCGCCTGTGCAAAAATCGCCTCCCACAGATTACTCCGGTAGCATCTCTAGCCGTCATACCCGAACATCCAGAGCATCTCACACTGCACCCAGTCTGCTTGACATCGATCTTCAACAAACTAGCGTCTTGTCGCTCTCATCCGATTCAGAGGAAGATTTCATCGACACACGCCCGACAACATCTGTCTCCGTTCCTGCAGCCTCTCCCCGCTCTCTAGGAGACGAGGCTGCACCTGCAGGTTCAAATTACCGCCGACCAGCCACCTCGCGAAGCTCGTCGTCTGGTAAGAGAAACGATAAACGTTCTAGCCGCAGCGCAGTCCCAGGCGGACAATTTTTGTCTGTCCCCAGGGCCGCAAGTACTGGGCCCAGTGCTCTGCAGCCGCCGACTATCAATTCAAGGTCAAGCTCTGCATCCTTTCTCTCCTCTAGCACTGCGAAGCCATCAACCGACAGTGGGACTACGCGGTCACTGTCGCAATCTTCTCGAAAGTCTCACTTGTCATCGCAGACCGCCAACTCTTTCAGCCCTACCAATTATTCTGTTCACGAAGCTCGTGCCATTACTCTCATCCCTGCGCAAGGCACCTCCTACAACTCTTCTAAGAATACGAACTATAATGGCACTACGCCCTCCGACCAGCCAACGCCGCCGTTGTCGCCCACAAGTATCGAATTCATGATGCAGCCCAGTCCCGAACCCATGTTTGAGGTCGATCGAGGTTCCAACCGCTCTGAACGCAACAGCCCTGATGCGGAAACCAACTATACGGACGGACAAGGGCAGGGGAACCCCCGCTACATAGCTGTGACGCGCCAAGAAGAGATGCTGCTGGCGGCGATGCGCTTGAAGCGATTCCGAATGCGCGAGTCCGGCATCGGAGAGTTTGAGGAAGACCAAGAGAAGCAACAGAATCAAGCATACAGCACGCGCCAATTCAATACCGCCAAACTGCCACACCAACCCCATCGTGCCAGCATCAATGCGGTTTTGGAGCTACATGCCCCGCAGCCGCAGTCTCCCAACAGAGGCTCGGTGAACTTCAAGGATTTTCCGATGCACATCGATGACAGCGCGTTTCCCTTGCCCCCTTCTGCAAGCACGTCGACGCGCAGCAGCGTCATCAACCACGGCACGAACTTCATATCTGGACCCACTCGCGCACCATCAACTTCGTCCTCACAGAAACGCACGACGCTAACGCAAGCGTCGTACTCTTCTTCACTGCCTCCTGCAGGGGCAAGGACAAGCATGAACTCGGACGGCGACCGTGTTCTGCTCTACCTCGACAATAGTTTGACGTTCGATGATGCGTCTACGGATGGCAGTCGTCGGCTACGGGACCATTCGCGTTCCCGTGACGGCAGATCCGACAGAGGCGAGCTGAGCTCCAACCTGAGCGACTACTTGGGCTTTGACGGCGACGAGGGCGAAGGTAGCCGCGACAGCATGGCCAGCATGGATTCGTTCAATTTCCACACCCCCGCAGACCAGTCGCCGATTAATCCGATGCCGATCAGCCGACGCCGGTCTCCTGAGAGGACTGTAGTCCCGCGCGCCAAAGGGCAAGAGTCCGCGCCTGCCTCCAGCCCATTTGCCGTCCACATCGTCGACGAGTCCGCGACAGAGGGCGGACTGACCCTCAGCCAGTACGGGGCCATCAACAGCGGTGTTGAGGCTGGCCAGCATGGCATCCCGCGGCCTGACTCGCCTGTCGAATCGACCCTGGCTCTTCCGGGAAGGAAGGCCGTCCGCATCAGCGCGGTAGGCCGCGTCGGCGTGGAGGTCGGCTGGTGGGGCGACGACGGCTAGATGTTCTCTAGCAGCCGGTCTTCTTCGATCACATTCGTTAATTTTTAATTTTATTTTGTCTTTTTCTTTCCGGTATCATATATCCGAGAAAAGGCGAGAAGAGGGAATGATTTTATGGGCTTTGGCATGCAGCTTTGAAAGGGGTATAGCGGCTTCTTCATAAAATATTTTGAGTTTATTCGGAGCGCTGGATTACACTAGGTTGACGTGCGGACATGAGCGAGCTTTCAGTCTCTTCTCTTTTCCTTTATCCTATTTCTATTAATTAGATATGATTTTAATACATGACACTTTCATAGACTGCAAATAATTCCTAATGCCCGCTATTCATCGACTCCTAAGCCGTGTGCATAGAATATTGAGTCCGTTTTGGTGCATCTTCTCCCATCCCCTACACACAGACGCTGAAATTCCGTCTCCTATTTATTGGTTCTTGGAAAGTGAAGAAGCACAGATTCATCGTTCGCCTCATTTTTAATTTGAGAACCTTTTAAACTTGATTTTGGGCTTCTTCCGTGGCAAGAGGGGAGCAGAGGTAGCTCACGCTTTGTGCTCCATGAACAAAAAAGCTCTACATAAAGAACACATAGAACAAGTTTATATCTTAGGTAGTATCCTTCTCGGGCTTAGTGAACAATACTACAGACTGTGTCGAGGATGAATGGTACAAAAGTCCAAAAAGAGAACATGATGCTCTTTAGATGGCTTTCTATCCATATTCAATTGAAGATATAACACTCATCGTGTCTCTTGTGGCTGTCTTTGTTGGGTTTCTTCTTCACCCACTCTTGCGAACGTCAAACATCAAGCAAACTCTGGGTCACAAGACACTTTCCAACACTACGACTCAAAACGCAGTCAATCAGCCGATCCATCCTCCAATAGCCCGCATCCACCCACGCTCACCATGTGTGTGGATGTGACTTTCAGGTGGCCCTGCGACCACACCATGGAGTACTTTGAGCCGTGCCACAAGGCCCAGCAAGTGTCCGCCATGAACGTGGTCTCGGCCGGCAGTAGATCCATGATTCCGTGCGATAACCTCACTAAGGCATCGCGTGATAACCCAGAGACGCTGTTGTCTTGCCTGACGGCCGGCTGCAAGAGCGTCCGCTGGTCGTGCTGCCAGTGCTGGTTCCTCGAGAAAAAAGGCGGCGACAAGCGCGCCCCGAGCTGCAAAGCAACGCTGAAGGTATTCGACTGCCTCAACACGGGCTGGCACTGCGGCAACAGCGTCAGCCGGCCCTACGCCTGCGGCCATAGACTGTGCAGCTACTGCACCATCTGGCGGGACTGTCCGTGTTCCTGCGCGTGCGGGAACCTGATCCCCACGACCAAGCACCGCTGCAGGGTCTGCGTAGTTAACATGTGCAACAAGGGCAAGGGCGATGCGTCCGGGGCCCTTGATGTGGTTCTCGAAGCGACGGCGAAGCGACTGGAGAAGAAGTAAATTCCGTAATACGTAAGCAGAACAACCGCGGCGATGAGTATCTTTTTTTTTTTGCCTCGTAGTGAACCAACCCGCGTGCCAAGAGTCATCTTGGGCACCGATGGTCAAGACAACATGGAAAGAATAAAACGTAAAAGTGGTAGGGGGCCAACCACAGCTGTAGACAGCCGTTGAGTGCCTATCATATCTTGAGCACCCGGTCCGAAACCAAACACCACATCTTAAAATACAATCACCTCAAAATACCATAAGAAAAGCAAGCAAAAGCAAACAAAATAATCCTAGTGCGGCGCCAAACCTAATAAAAATCCTCAAAAATAAAATTGAACTTTCCCAACGTATGGTCTTGTACACTACTGAACCCAGACAAGATGTAAAACGATAGCTTGTTGTGCGTATACCTGATGAAGCTAGCATGGTGGTGGCACAGGGACGCAGCATTTTGTGGCTTATTTAAGCTGTGAAGCTTTGTGCCCATGATCATTTTCATAGACGCAAGTAATAAAGCGAGGAAGCGGTTCATCCTGGGTTATAAAAAGTGAGAAGGGCGTCGCTAATGTTTTAGTCAACTTGAGAAGAAAGGTGGTTTGGAAGTGCACCAGCCAAGACAAAATGCACAAGATAATTCTACTTCGGTCGATTGGACTTTTTGAAAAAAGATGAGGAAGAGCGTGGTGAGTGGGAATGTCAGATAAAGAACGGATTGATGCCGGAGACGACATCAAGTTATTCATAAGAGACAGCGCTTTGGAGACGAGATATAAACATGTCTCAACCTGTTGCATTGTGTGAAGAATAAGCTTGGTCCATGTCCAACATCATTGGAAAGATATATGGATTATCGAGAGTTTTCCTAGTTCCACTTCAATTTTCGCAACAGACCTCTTAACAGATGCCGTGGCTTTGGTTTCTGCGCGTCAGCTGTCTTCTTAATATTGCTGGCACTTTCAATTGCTCTTAGAACTTGAGAGAGGTTGTTCCGTAACAGTACAGTGTGTGGGTGTTCATCGCCAAGAACACGCTGCATCTTTTCGAGCGCTTCTCTCAACATCGTTGCCGCCTCATCGAGCTTTCCTTGATCGCCAAGCGTAGAAGCAAGATTATTCATCGCCGAGATTGTATCGGGATGCTCGTCGCCAAGGATACGTTGTCTCTTTTCGAGCACTTCTCTCGACATCGTTGCCGCCTCATCGAGCTTTCCTTGATCGCCAAGCGTAGAAGCAAGATTATTCATCGCCGAGATTGTATCGGGATGCTCGTCGCCAAGGATACGTTGTCTCTTTTCGAGCACTTCTCTCTTCATCGTTGCCGCCTCATCGAGCTTTCCTTGATGGCTAAGCGTAGAAGCAAGATTATTCATCGCCGAGATTGTATCGGGATGCTCGTCGCCAAGGATACGTTGTCTCTTTTCGAGCACTTCTCTCTTCATCGTTGCCGCCTCATCGAGCTTTCCTTGATGGCTAAGCGTAGAAGCAAGATTATTCATCGCCGAGATTGTATCGGGATGCTCGTCACCAAGGATACGTTGTCTCTTTTCGAGCACTTCTCTCTTCATCGTTGCCGCCTCATCGAGCTTTCCTTGATCGCCGAGCGTATTTGCAAGATTATTCATCGCCGATATCGTATCGAGATGCTCGTCGCCAAGTATCTGCTGCTTTTTCTCGAGTATCTTTTGTTGTATATGTGCGGCTTCTTTCAGTGCTCCTATTTCGAACGCAAAGTTTCCAAAGTATTCGGTTATATCAAAAAGGCCTACCTCTAGCTCCTCGCCTAGTACAGATAAACCCTCGACAGTTTGTATATTTTGGGTTAGGTGCGGTAGTAATCGCAACTTGGCTTCTGGAGCGCTTGCCCAGTTTCGAACAGCTTGAGTCGCCTCGAAGAGTAGTTGTAAGGCCGCGAACCCAAATTGGCTCCTCTCCTGGCTTCTCTCTTCAAGTCGGTCGTAGCCCCATGCATGTACCAGTCGGTGCATTGCATAGTCTATGCCATTCTCTTGTCGTTGAAGAAGCGAATACCTTTCTAGTATGGCCAGAGAATCGCGAACGGACCGAGTATTGACTGGTCCGTCTCGAAAAATCCAAGACCAAGACGGTGAACATGTCGAGCTGTCTGTCGAGCTCGGAATAAACAAACCGAGGAATATATCATCGTAATTAAGGAAAGCTAAAAGCGACAAAAATTGGCATGCATCCGGCGGTTGATTATCAACTGCTGCATAGGACATTTCCCAAGTTGTCATCACACAGTCATTATAATCATGAACGGCCTTATTTGGGATTTTATTCAACAGATCGCTCCGTTGTTGGCGGTATTCAGAAATAAACTGGACCAAGTTGGCTTGGAGCATCGGTGTTTGTGAAACATAAAATCCAGCAAGAGTGACTGCCAACGCGAGACAACCTAGCTCTTTGACAATATTCTGCACATCATCTTCGGCTGTCTCGAATTTTGAGAGTTTTGCGCACTTGATGAAGAGTTCGATAGCTTCTTTCTCCTCTAGTTCCCCAACGTGTACGCCCTCGAAGGTGGAATAATCTTGTGCTATGGAATTCCGACTTGTCACGATGACATGAACATAAGGCGATCCGAGGATGTAACGAGAAAGGTCCACATAATCCGGGCTTTTGTTGTTCTCTAACTCGTCAGCTCCGTCGAATACGAAAAGCCACGTACCAGGCCGTGTAAGAAGATAGTCGTGGATTGACTGAATGACCTCTTCAATAGGTATCGTACCTGCCGAAGCTTTAAAGATCAGATGATATATGTTGAGAAAATCCTGGTTGATTGATGCCGACTGGCCTGCTCTAATCCAGAATGTAGCAGCATATTCTTGTCGGTACCCTTGTATGTAGCTTAAAGCAAGCTGTGACTTACCCACGCCTCCCATTCCCCATATGCCAACCTTACTAACAGTGTTATGCGCTCGGCACAATTGTTCCCGGATACCATCCCGAAGAGCTTCTCGTTCAATGAATGTTTTTACCGGTCCTACTAATGTAAGAGGGTAGCTCGGAATGTTACTATTCGGGTCTTTAATCTCTCTCTTAAGCCGGCGAATCGCATTCTCTCTCCCTTCGCCGTATATCGAGGGCATTGAGACACCAAAGATGCCGAGAAGGCAATAGGCCCAGTCCTCTTCTCGTGTTGTCTTGCGTTTGTCTGCCCATTTAAATCGCTCATCAACATCGAACCAAGACAGATCACCTCCTCGGAGTGCCGAAACAGCGATCCCTGTTATTTCATGTACTAGTTGCTCTAGAGATATCTTGTCGCCGAGGCGTTGGCCCTCTTGAGTGAAGAACTCGACCGAGGCTGGTGCGAGAAGCTCTTGGAGCGTCCAGCCACGGGTGAACCATCGGCTCTTCCGAAAAGCTGTCGCCCAAGGATGTTGTGATTGTTGGCTGTCCTGCGCGTAGTCGGTGATCGAGACATCAGACAGGAAAACGTAGCAGCGAGCGGCTTTTTTGTACCAGCGAAACATAGAATTGATTGCCTCGCTCAGTTCATTTTGGTCCGACTTGTTGATGCAGCAAGTGTCGACCCAGAAGTATTGGTAGCCGTGATCTTTTGCTTGCTCCGCACAGAACAGAATCTTTTTGTAGCCAGCCTTTTCCTTCCCCGTACCGTCGACTAGATCTTTGAAGGTGACCTCCCCGGACTCCCAAGTGTGCGAGAGTATGGCGTATTGGAGATTTTCGTTGTCAGGCAGATTCTCGGTCACAGTGAATCCGCCGTCGGAACTACATGTCAGGAGTCGCATTTCGGTGGAGATGGCGGCTGAAATGGAGAAAGGCAAGTATAATGTCTACGGCGAGAGGAACGTTGGATGTACTTTGGCGGGAGCCGCCCGTATCTTACGTCGAGTTCAGGGCGAGAATTGTCACAAGGTTGAGGCAGCCGCCGCAAAGTGGGACCCTGCGGCTGAGCTTTGGGGCCAAAATACATAACATGCTGAGTTTACGGAGTAAACCGTGGGAATATCACATAATTACTGTGCACAACAGGAACAGAAACTATGCTTGTGACCTGCGTCCGCCTATGAAAGCGATCTTGTGATTTACATTGTGCAGTAGGCTGGGAGGGGAGAATGACCATTTTTAGGGCAGCGCTTCCAATCGTCTTGTTTCCCTTTCATGCCTTTCTTTCATCTTTCTAGACGCTTGGAGTGGTTCCTATGAATGGAGCTAGCTGACCGCAACTTTGGTTTTTCTGCCGGCGCGAAATGCTTTGATTGTTTTGGAGATGGGGAGCGCCACATGAGATTTCTCGAAGTGGAGCCCTACATAATCTGTCTAGTATGTAGATCTGGCCTGGCCTGGCCAGGTTATGCGGAGGAGCTGCTCAAATACAGGATGTATTTTGCATAAAGTGCCATAAAATTCTCCGAGGGTGCAGTCAGTGATGAAATTAATTTCTAGTTGATATAAAGTCTCATGCCCGCCACACCCAAGCACGCAAGGAGGCTGCTAGGTAGAGAACCGGAAGAGACTGCGCATGGTTATTGCAATCAAGAATATGTGTATATGAACGCACGAGACGGTCCTTTGACACAATCGACTCGATCTAAGAAAGTGACGACATCTTCGACTTGCGAGCGGTCGATCTGGCATTTTCAAAATCTTCCCCTTCCTTTTCGCTTGTTCGGTTTTGCTTTAATATCGTGACACGCTTTATCGTCGATCGAGCTACAGAGCATTGTCATCAAACATCGCCTACGGTGCCAGAGTTGTCGCCCAATTACCACCTTGCACAATTTGAGCCCTCGGGATTGGATATCTGACCGCAGCGTTTAGGGCGGAAGCGGAGCAGATTGGCACCTCCTCCGTGACATCGCTGCATCTTACGATCACTGCTGGAGCTCTCCGCCGCATCTGCGCTAAGCTGACGCTACTGGACCTCCTACGGCAAGTGGAACATCAACGTCCGAATTGACAGCGCCAAGAAAGGAGAAGCTTTCTTCTAAGGCTGTCCCGCGGATTCTTCGTCTGTTTAGTATCGATTGGCTACCAAGCCGCAAACTGTTTTCTTTTCTTTTCTTTCTTTCCTTCTTTTTTTTTTTTTTTTCCCTCTTTCTCCTTGTCTCCCTTTTGTCCTTCTTTGCCCTGTATCTCTAGCCTCGTTGGGCGCGGACCCCTTTTTGGACCTGGCACTCCTGTCTCAGGTTCTTTTTCTTTTTCCCCAAGTGCTTATACATTACTTTCTTTTTATGACCTCTTCCTTTTCTTTTTCTTCTTCCTTTGCATCCGGCTTTTCTTCTTCCTTGCCGTTAAATCTCAACCGTTTTCTTGTTCTTCCTCATCGTCCCAACATGTCTTGATCATCGGCACCACCCCAAACTCCGCCAAAAACCAGATTCAGGCGCGCCGCATAACAGGATCTACGGCGCAGCTTGCCACACCAGGAAGCACGGCAATTAAGAGAAGAAAGGAGAACAACAGGGGAATATCAACAGGGGAGCGACGTCACACTGACCGATCCTAATACAACACCAACGCAGAAAATTCTACCACAGGGGTAGGAATTGCAATATTGAAAAAAAAAAAAAAAAATAGAGACGAAAAAAATTGAAGGCAAAGAAAAGCACGATTTAGCTCGCCAGGAAAATATCATATGCGATAGCCGAGACAGCAACTACGGCAAAAACATAAACAACTACGAAAACAACAAAGACGAAAACGACGACGACAACTCGACTCGGCCGACCATTATTAGACATCCCAAAACAAACCAGCCTCACACTTCTTCCTTTCTCAGTTGCCTCTCCGTTGGTCGCGTGCATCTACTCACGACGTACCTTTGCTCCTCGAACATATCTCCAACTCGCGAATATTAGGGCCGCTGCCGGCCAGGAACCGACCTCATACCCTCCCCTTGCTGTCTTCCCTCTCAATTGAATACAACCTGAAAAAATGGCGCTGCTGGATGCAGCTCCACAGACTTCTTCAGGGCCAACCCTGTTTGGGCTCCCCATGAAGCAGGCCTCTTTGATCACAGTAGGCATAAGTTCGGGATCCTCGGGTGATTATGACGCTCTCGCAACGGGCAACAGCTGACATCCACCCCTCTTCTGCCAGCTCACTTTTCAAAATTCTGCCTTAAGTCTGGTACGTGGTCTTCTTCCCTAAGAAATACAGACCAAGAAGTAGAAGCCCCTTGAGTTGACATTGGACCGCATAGATATTGCACTACTCTAGAATAATGCCTCAGGCTGGCGACCACCGCTACTTTGCATCAACCGCCGTCTTCCTCAACGAAGTCCTCAAGCTCGCTATTTCTCTAACCTTTGCCATCTACGAAGTTTCCCGGACACTTGCCCCGCAGACGCCGGCGACCGTCCTATTCGAACAGATATACAATTCCGTCTTCTCCGGCGATAGCTGGAAGCTGGCTATTCCTGCCACCCTCTACACCCTCCAGAACACGCTACAGTACGCGGCTCTGGGAAATCTGAATCCTGTCCACTTTCAGGTTTTGTACCAGCTAAAGGTGGGTGATCTTCTCATGCACTTGAGGTCCCGCACTTCTCCGCCTCGTGTTTTGCTCCATAGCTGACTCTTCTATGCGTCTAGATCCTCTCCACTGCCTTTTTCAGTGTGGCTCTGCTCGGCCGTTCCTTGACGACCAAGAGATGGATCTCGCTAATCCTGCTCACTGCCGGCGTCTCCATTGTCTCCCTCTCGTCCTCTGACTCGCAAGACCCGGCCCTGATGATCCACGACTTCAGCGACCACTTCTTCCCGCGCTCCGTGCATGAGCTCGGCCAGATCACCGGCGGAGTGGGTGACGTCGCTCGCGAGCTCACGAAGCGAGCTGTCGACTTTGTGACAGGCGACCTCCAGAGTCATCTGTCCAGCGGCGCGGTGCTTGCCAAGCGCTCCGCGTCCTACCAGGGGATCAACGAGGACCAGGATGGCGGCGTCGTCTTGATGAACCACTCACTGGGCATCACCGCGGTCCTCATCGCCGTGGCCGTGTCTGGTCTGACGGGCGTCTACTTTGAAAAGGTGCTCAAGGACGCGGCGAGCCCCGTCTCGGTCTGGACCCGTAACATCCAGCTGTCTTTCTATTCGCTCTTTCCAGCCCTCTTCATTGGTGTCCTATTCAAGGACGGCCAGGACATTGCGCAGCACGGGTTCTTCGACGGCTACAACTGGGTCGTCTGGACCGTCATTATCTTCCAGGCCGTCGGCGGTATCCTCACCTCGCTGTGCATCAACTACGCCGACAACATCGCCAAGAACTTTGCTACGAGCATCAGCTTCGTCATCAGCTTCCTCTTTAGCGTGTGGTTCTTCGGCTTCCACGTGTCGGCCATGTTCGCCGCCGGCAGCCTGCTGGTCCTCGTCTCCACCTACCTCTACACGGGGCCCGACCGCAAGCGCGGGCGTCCCCCGCCCATCGCCATCGTCAACTACGAGAAGACGACCATCGACGCCACGCCTAAGTTCGCCGACGACGCGCCGCTGTCCACGACGTCCAAGCGGAACCTCGATCCACTCGACGCAGGCCGTCCCGTCGGCCTCTCGACCTCGCGCCCCGCCTCTCCAATGCTGCAGCACCATAACCGCGGACAGTCGGGCCGCAACAAAGCACGAGACGAGTAGAGTCTAGGAATGAGGGCTACATTCGGCACGTTCGTTATGACCTATCTGGCCGACTCGCCGTAGCTGGCATGAAGCTTGTTTTCTGCGTGTTTTTCTGTGTCTGGGTATTATTAAAATGTACAAATACATTCATCGTGTTCATCTTCCTCCCTCCCCCTTTCTAGTCTTTCTGCATGGTGCAATGCTTTTACAGGGCCGCGCCGCACGGCCGTACATTGCTACCGGAGCTTCAGCGTGCTTTTCTTTTTCATGGTTCTTATTGAGTCTTTTACAGCAGGAGTAGCTCCATCAGAAAGCCCAGGCACCAGACGGAGTATCAGGTCTAGGAAAAAAAAATTCAACGAGTGCAGCACAAGGGAATATAATTATGGGACATTTATTAAAGATATATGGCTATACACATATGCTTCTAATGGCTGTTTCTTGTTCGAGTTTCGAGTTTCTTCATAAACTGCGTCACTAAGTGGTCAATGCATCACACGGGTACGCGCCAAAGCCATGGTTTCTAGAGAAAGGAGAGAATGAAAGGAAGGAGAAAAAAACAGCAAGATCTGACGACAAGGAAGAGAACCGCTCCTGCCCTGAGTTATTTCAAGAGACGGCACGAGAACTTTCATGTCATGGTTAACTCTTCTATTTGTTTCTCTTATCTTGCGTCTTCGGTTGATATCTTTCTACTCTTGAGAAGACCTGTGCGGCGCTGTGGTTCTGTTCTACAATCCTGATCTTTTGCTCTTCAAAGCTTTCAATTGCACCAGCTGGTTTTCATTATATTCTGCTTTATTCACCCAGCATGCCACCACAGCGTGCCCGCCTTTCCTACCATTTTAACGGGAAGGGAAGCCGGTCCAAGAAGACCAAGCAATGTCTAGTGTCGAAACAAGATCCAAATAACGGCCTGTCTACTGACGAGACATCGGATATGTACAAAGGCTATGAGAAAGAGGACATACACCTAATCCATAATCTAGCACGTCGTGACAAAGAAATGGTTAGACCAAACTTCTGGTCAAGCCCTCAAATGGGAGTCAGGGAACAAAGCTCATTTGGCACAGAAGATTATTCCTCTACGCATCGGTCAATTGCCCAGCCGATCTATGGTTATGCAACTCTGAACAGCCCTTCAAATGGACAAAGTCTTGCCGATAAATTCGGCTATCGGACTCCGCAGGACACAAATACGCCGTTGGAAGAATCCCCGACACGTATCGATTACAGTTTTCAGCCTCCCATGCATCGCTTCGCTGGAAATGCTGTCGGGTTGTATCCACCAACACCATTGTCCAGCCGAGAAACAAATAGGTCAAACTGGGCCCATCTGCGGTTAACTGCGCCAGGTGGTAACCATCAAAGAGAAGATATGAATCTAGGTCCGTACATGTTTGATACAAGCGAAGCTAGCCGCACCGTACCGTATTTCCCTTCAAATATGGCTTTCTATGAAGAGAATATCTGTGCAACACAGCCACCAGATGAGCAAAGTGTGAGATACCAGCAACTTCATGCATTTGCACCACCAACTCCGAGGCACTCGTCACCTTTGTCATTGGACGGCTTTCGGAATTCGAAGCCTCCACTTCGCAATAATCATCTCGGTCGAGGACCAGGAATTGGAGCCGGAGGGGTTAAACTCATCAGCATTCAAGCTCTCGAGAAAAGATTCCAGTCCATATTCCCATACGAGTACTTCAACGCGGTTCAGTCGAGCTGCTTTCCAAGTGTTTACAGCTCTAACTACAATGTCGTAGTAGCAGCACCTACAGGCAGCGGAAAGACAGTCATCTTCGAGCTTTCCATCTGCAGATTGATAGCGCACTGTGGGAAGAAGCAAGACTTCAAAATTGTCTACCTGGCGCCTACCAAGGCACTATGCTCAGAGCGTGTCCGTGACTGGCAGACAAAATTCAAAAGCATGGGCCTTCAAGCAGTCGAGTTTACCGGGGATTCATCGGCTGCTGAGGTCCGACGTGTTCGCACCGCCTCCATCATTGTCACCACGCCAGAAAAGTGGGATTCTATTACGAGAAAGTGGTCTGACCACGGACCTCTGCTGAAGACCATCAAGCTTGTCTTAATAGACGAGGTTCACATTCTCAAGAATATGCGTGGTGCTACGCTCGAAGTTATCGTGTCCCGTATGAAGTCCTTAGGCAGCGAGGTGCGGTTTGTGGCCCTCAGCGCGACAATGCCAAACTCAAATGACATTGCGCAATGGCTTGGCCTCACGTATGCCAGCCCACATATTCCTGCCAAGTCATTTGTTTTCGGAGAGGATTTCCGCCCCGTGCGCCTAGATAAGATTGTACTTGGCTACCATCAAGGAGGAGGAGGCAACGAACATTCATTTGATAACCATTTGGATGACCAATTGCCAGGTGTTATTACCAAACACTCTCAAGGCAAACCGATCCTTGTATTTTGCTTCACGCGTAAGTCGGCCGAGAGTGCGGCGATGGTCTTGGCAGAATATTGGGAAGTTTGTTCCGCTGGCCAGAAGCCATGGACAGCACGGTCTATTGCCATCCGTGGCTGCACTCGGCTGCAGCATGTCGTGGCTCGCGGTGTTGCCTTTCATCATGGCGGTCTAGAACGGCAAGATCGAGACGCCATTGAGAGTGCATTCTCACGAGGAGATATCACGATTGTCTGTTGCACTTCGACGCTGGCTGTGGGCGTTAACCTTCCGTGCCACACGGTCATTCTCAAAGGAACAACAGGATATCAGAATGGAAAATTTGGTGAGTACGACGATTTCGAGGTTATGCAGATGATTGGGCGTGCCGGTCGGCCACAGTTTGACACCAGCGCCGTTGCCATTATTCTCACGCGGACGGAAACACAGGAAAAGTACGAGACCATCGGTGCCGGAGCACAGACTGTTGAGAGCACACTGCACTTAAATCTTATTGAGCATGTGAATTCCGAAACTGCTTTGGGTACTATCTCGTCCCTTTCGACGGCTGTTCAGTGGCTGAAGGGAACCTTCCTGGCTGTTCGACTCAGGCAGAATCCAGGGCATTACCAGCTAATCGGAAGCGAGTGTCATATCAGAACTACTGATGACCAGCTAGAAGATATTTGCAGGGGTTCCATCGACAAGCTGTCTGATGCGGGCCTTATCAAGTACACTGGCAATGATGCCGACGTTGCACAATTTCGTGGGACCGAATATGGACGTGCTATGTCTACATACATGGTACGATTTGACACGATGGAGATGCTACTCGGCATGCCCAAGAATATGACATTGGAGCAATTGGTAAGCATGCGACAAATCTTGTGTGCAATATTGTATAAATCTATGAATCAAGCTTACAGGTCTAGCTCAATTCGATCTGTCGAGCATCCGAGTTCGATGAATTCCGCATTAAGAGTACAGAACGCCCAGTTCTCAGAGAGTTGAATAAGACTCAGGATATTCCGTTCAAAATTATTGAAGCCAATATTACCGAAACTTGGCAAAAGATCTCGATTCTTGTTCAAGTTGATCTCTCCCGAGGCACACTTCCATATCAGCAGCGCATTGCTATCGAGACAAAACAAGCCGTTGAACACATGCAGAGGATTTTAGAGTGTTACCTTGAATGCGTAATTGCAGATAAAGACTCTCGGAATGTCAAGGTGGCGTTGGAATTTTCCAGGAGTCTAAGTGCCAAGGCGTGGGAAGGGCATTATGCGCAGTTATGCCAAATTCCTGATATTGGGCCAGTCAACATGAAAAAGCTGGTTAATAGACACATCCTATCGGTGGTCGAACTTGCCAACTTAAACTCCACAGACATTGGACGATTTTTATCGAAAAATCCCCCAGCAGCAACGAAAATTGCTGACGCTTTGCGAAGCTTCCCCCATTTGAGACTGGACGGCTACTTGTCAAGATGCCAAAGTAATGGAATCCAAGACGATCTAGACATAAAAAGCATTGCAAAGGTCTCTTTTGGCTATGATAATGAATATGGCTTACCGCGCTGGAGAAACAGGGTACCGAAGGTTACGTTCTTTGCCGTAACCCCAGAAGGATTGCTGGTGCACATCTGGCGAGGCAGGCTACAGGAGAAACAGCAAGATGTGGTTTTCCCTGTACGAAATTCGAATGCTGACACCATTATCTGCTATTTTACTTGTGATGAAATTGTAGGCACTATGCTGTCCAAGGAGCTTTCTTATGTTGACATACCACATGATAGCTTGACGCGGACAAGTCTTGGAGATCCAGGTTCTAAAAGGAGAATAACTTGTTATCGAAATTCGAGAGGACCAGATCTACAAAATTCACCGAAAAGGCAAAAGACTCGGCATTATACGAGCCATTCTTCGGTTCCCAAAGACACCGTTGTGGATTGCATCGATCTTTCTACGGCTGAGGAAGAAACATTTGGCCAAGTTCGGCACGCACACCAAGAGAGAACTACAGATACGACATATAAAAAGGACAGCGTCGACTCGTCTTCGCTGCTGAGTGAATACACCCGGGTATTTAGCGAATTTAGTGGAGAAGGGACTGCGCAGAATCCGTGGACATTAGATGATTCCAACACAGAGGATGACTTCGACACAGACATATTCGACGACATGGACCTGCTGGTTGCAAAAGCGCTACCCGAGGACAATGCAGATTCACTTTTAGGAACTACAGAAATAACTAACAGAGAGATATTCCATACCAAAGCGATGCAAATGGAGAGCTCTTTCGAAAGCAGCTTGAACAGAAACACAGCTGGTTGTGACCCGTATTCCTTGGTTCCTCATTCTCCAGTAGCGCTTTCGCCCTCAGTTTTATCAGGATCGGATAAACTAGAGCAAAACTCAAACCAAAAGACACACAATGATGGGATATATTCCGACGAAAGAAGTGATGCTTTATTTGAGGTTTGTGAGTCACGGTCTCAGCTTGAGCTTGCTAGAATTTGCGCGACTTCTGAAAGAGACAGCCACCATGCTATGGGCGGCGAGCCTGAAACGGAGATATCTGCCGTCGATGGTCTCAAAGAAGTCTCAGAATTGAAAGAGAAAGAAGAGGGTATATCGGAACCAGTATGGTTGGCTGGATCCGAAAAAGACATTATGGAATTCTTGCGCGGCCATGTAAAATTTGTGTAACCAGACGTAGACGATGTTGTTGCTATTCATTGCTGTGTGTATATCTGAAATTTTGAAGCCCTTGGCCTCTTCTTCACCGAAAATCACGTTGATATATTACGCGAGGGTATCAGAAAATAGATTGACATCAAAAATAAATCCCTCCAGAAGAATCAACAAAACCTAAAAGTACATGGAAACACACTTGCTAGAGCCACCGTACTCGCCAACACCTGAAAGTTGGTAATTGGCCCCAATCCTGATATACATCTAATTTCGATTCGCACCTAGCGTCAATGAAGCCTTGGCATCTTAGCTACCTTCACGGCTGCTTCAACTTTTTCTTCTCTTCTGCCAGCCGCTGATTCATGCGCTCGATTGCCTCGCGGGCACCTGGCCACGGCTTTCGCTTGGTGCCGGCATCGCCGAAAATGCGGTACAGGTGCGGGCTGTACACGCCGGCGGTCAGCAGGGTACAGAAGCGGGGCTGGGTCAGCCAGAAGGCCCAGGCGCGCCAGCTGAACCAGCCGAGGTGAGCGGCGACGCCGGCGCCGGAGGCCTCGTCGGCCCAGGCGAGCCACTGGTGCTGGTCGACCAGGCCCGGGTAGACGGGCCCGCGGCGGGCCAGCTCGACCATGCGGGCGTGGTGGGCGTCGACGTCGCGCTCCATGTCGGAGCGGGGTGGCAGGGGGGAGCGGCCGCCCCAGACCTGGGCGACGGCCATGGAGGCCAGGTCGTAGAGCTGGAAGGCGGGGGTGGCGGCGGCGGCGGCGCCTATAAAGGCCAGCGACTCGGGCAGGTCGAGCGAGAAGATGTTGCGGAAGAGCCGCGGCAGCGGCTTGCCGCGCGAGCCGGGGGCCGCCAGCCAGTCCGGGGTCGTGTTGCGCGCCGGGTCCAGGCGCGGCTCCAGCAGCGCGGCGCCGCCCAGGTCGCCCGTGTAGCCGGTACAGAACAGGATGACGTCGACGCCCTCCAGCTGGGCGCCGGGCGCACCGTCAGCGGCGCCG
Organism: Hawksworthiomyces lignivorus; assembly: GCA_002917075.1. Lineage (NCBI taxonomy): Eukaryota > Fungi > Ascomycota > Sordariomycetes > Ophiostomatales > Ophiostomataceae > Hawksworthiomyces > Hawksworthiomyces lignivorus. The sequence goes on from NTMA01000019.1 coordinate 328,891, forward strand.
TCGGTGGCGCCGTCAGCGCTGTCGAGCGCGATGGCCGCGGGGCCGACGACGGCGCGGATGCCCGCGACCGACTCGATGTCGCCGCGCTCGAGCGCGGGCACCAGCTCGTCTGACACGGTGGGCACGGCCTGGCGCAAGGAGGGCGCGGGCCACAGGTGCCAGGTGGCGCCGCGGGGCTGGCGGATGCTGGGGAACGCCTCGTCCTGCATCTTGGCGACGATGTTGTCAAACATGTCGTCGGCGTACTTGGGGGCGATGCGCTTCAGCGCGCCCTGGATGGTCAGGAGCCGGTACGTGAGGCTGTGGTCGACGGAGGCGCCGTGGTGCTTGCGCGGGAGCTTGTGCGGGGCCTGTTAGCAAAAAGAACAATCGTGCTGCGAAAATAGAAGAAGACTGAGTTGCCTTACGATTATGCAGCCGCCTCGGTGCGAGACGTAAATCTTCTTGGCATGCCCAATGAGCCCCACAGCCGTGTCGGCCGCCGTGTTGCCGATGCCGACGATCACGACAGTCTTGCCGGTGAAGTCTTCGGGTCTTGGCTGGTTAGTGCGAGAAAGCAGAAACAATGACAAAAGACAAAGACAAAAGAAAAAAAGGCTATGCCGCGTTGAAATTGCACACCTCTTGAACGCTTGCGAGTGCAGCACAGTCCCAGCAAACTTGTCGATGCCATCGATCTTGGGAATGAGAGGGTACTGGTTGATGCCTGTAGCCATGACAAGCTTGTCGAATGTTTGCTTCTCGCGGGTCTGGGGCTCGCTGCCGTTCGATGCGTACTCTACCACCCACTGGTCGTTGGCGTCGTCGTGGACCACGCGCTCGACAGACGTGTTGAGGCGGATGTGCGGCCGCAGTCCGAAGTGGTCGGCATAGCTATCGAGGTACTTCTCAACGACTTCGGCGGAGCACAGGCTGGGTAATTCTTGGTTGGAGGGTCAGTGAAATGGTTGCATCACGATGACCAAGCTGCGGTGTATTCTTGCGCTCACCTTCTGGGAAGGGGAAATCGGTAAAACAGCCCTGAATGGATTAATGACACAATACCTGGACAACAGAAACGTCTTTGTTTGCACTCACTCGTTCCTTGGAGATGTTGGTGAAAGTTGCTAGTAGAAGAAGTAAGGTAGAAGAAGTAAGCAGCGTCAGCTGCCAATATCTTCTTTGTTTCTTGATCTTCTGGTACACGTTCTTCCAACTTACTTGGCAAAACCGTCGTTGAGCCTTCAGGGTCATACTTCCACAGGCCGCCGACATAGCTCCTGCGCTCAAATCCGGTTACATCGAAGCCTTCTTCCAGGAGATTCTTCACCGTTACAAGACCGAGCGCGCCTGAGATGTGCATCCAGATTGTTAATTCAGCTCAAAATTAAATGCAAAAAGCAAACAATTCGCTACTCTCCAAAAGGGCATTGTATTAGGGATCTCACCTGCGCCTATTACGGCGACCTTGACATCATTATTTTTGTTCGCCATGTCTTATGGAAAACTATGGGCAGATGTTTGCAAAGAGACAAAAAAAAAGGTTTGAATCTCAAGAATAATTGACAAAAAGAGCTTCTGGGCAGAATACGAGACGTTCCGCTTTATATCTACTTCGTCTCATCTTTTGCTAGAGGCACAAACGCCCTCACCGTTGTGCGACACTCAGCTGGCGGCCGGCAAGCGGCGAGACCGTGAGATGGAAATCTAGCGACTTACAACGCCAAGCAAGGCTCAGCTTATATACAGTATGCAGGGTGAGATCTCTGTGTGTCTATCAAGGTACTCTTTAAACACTACTCGTACACCTTTTTTTTTCAGGCATCTTACAATTTGTTTGGTTTTTTACGGTGCCCACCGTGAAAAAAGTCAAAGAGGTATGGGTCGTATAGATCGTTTTCTACCCAATACCATCCAGATGGTGACGAGTGTCACAGCCCTCTCTATCTTCTTAATGCAGAGACTAAACCCTTTTCTTACAAGACGTAACAAAGTGAACCAGTCTGCCATCTGCTCTGACTGCTGCAATAATACGAGCTATCCGATCGCGGTAGTCTTACGTACAATGCTTCTGCTTGGCATTTCTGGCGAACAGATCTCTATTTGCCAGGGGCAGCATATGCGCTAAGCCCAGAAAGAGCCGTCGTAGTATGACATATGCAACTGGATACTCCGTAATATATTGGCCGTTAATTCACCGCGTGGGCTCTATCTTCTTTCAACCTTAAAACGGCTTATACGTAGCATTTAAACGTAGCATTTGCCCCGTTGAATTGGAAAACGTACATAAGCTCTGTCGCCAAGTTAGGAAGTTCCCATATATTTCTTGTGAAGATTTTTTTTTCTGGTTAAGCTTAAAACTTTTGACGTTGGACAGTTGGGGCGCTTTTCAACTACGCAAAAGACGATATGCGCAGGTCACACATCCGACACTATTACAGACTTCCGGGTGAGAGCGCTGACAAATAATTTTTTCGACCTAATCACAGGCCATCTCGCAGTTATGATTTCATCGTCATGATTGAAAGTTAGTACGGGCAAGCAAACGCTAAGAAACAAACGATGATCGTAAACGTAGAAGGTCTGTACCCGGTACTGTCTTCCGTGAGCCTGTATCTCGTGCTGTCTCTTTTGACGCTCTTCTTTCCTCTGTCTTACTTGCACTCCTTGAAAAGAAAACTTCTATTTCTCTCTGCTGTTTTCTTTACTCTTTTTCTTTTTTCTGGAACCAAGATGACGTCTTCCGCCCCGCCAGCACCAGTGCCGGCACCGCCTGTCCGACCGAAACCTTCGACGGTTGCTCAGCATCTAGCCGGCGCAGCGCAGTCGTGGCATGGCAAGATTACCGCGGATGGCCCGCACAAGCCGGAGGCGAACCGCTATCACTTGTACATCGGTTGGTTTGTCCTCTGAATTTTTTTTTTTGCCAGCAGCTCTCATTTATTAATGCCTCCAGGCCTCTTCTGCCCGTTTGCCCACCGCGTCAATCTGGTCCGCCACATCAAGGGCCTGCAGGACATCCTTCCGGTCACTGTCGTCCGGCCCTATCCCAAGGGCGACGCGAGCGGCTGGCCCGGCTGGGCGTTCCCGCAGACGGAAGACGAGTACGAGGGAGCAAACCCGGACCCGCTGTTCGGCGCCTCGTATCTGCACGAGATCTACTTCAAGGCGGACCCGAACTACGCGGGGCGCTACTCGGTGCCGGTGCTGTGGGACAAGGAGCTCGGCACGATCGTCAACAACGAGTCGCCGGAGCTGATGCGCGACCTGCAGACGGCGTTTAACGATCTGCTGCCGGCGGACAAGGCCGCCATCACGCTGTACCCGGAGGCGCTGCGCGGCGCCATCGACACCGAGAGCGTCTGGCTGCAGCGCGACCTCAACACGGGCGTCTACAAGGCCGGGTTCGCGACGACCCAGGAGGCGTACGACGCGGCGGTGCCGGTCGTGTTTGCGGCGCTCAACCGCCTAGAGAAGCTCATCCACAGCAGCAGCGGCGGCGGGCCGTACGTGCTGGGCGCGCAGCTGACGGAGCTCGACGTGCGCGCGTACGCGACCGTGGTGCGCTTCGACGCCATCTACGTGCAGCACTTCAAGTGCGACCTGGGCACCGTGCGGCACAGCTACCCGCACATCAACAACTGGCTGGTCAACTTGTACCACAACGTGCCCGGCTTCCGCGAGACGACCGACTTCCGGCACATCAAGGAAAACTACACCAAGTCGCACAAGGACATCAACCCGCTGGGCATCACGCCGATGGGGCCCTGGCCGCCCGTCGAGGAGACCTACGAGCCCGACGCGTCCAAGCTGCGCGTGGGCCAGGTCACCCATCCGCGGGTGGTAGAGCTGGAGGCGAAGTTGAACGAGGAGATGGCTAAGCTGGGGTCAAAGTTATAGATAGTTGCGACGAAGTCCCCAAAAAAAAGAGCAAATACAATCTTCCTGGATGACCCTAGAAACGCCTCGTGTCTCGAGCTCTATCCCATGTACTTTCCTGCAGCATCGCGCAGCCGATCCAACGGCAACATCTCAACCGTATGCCGGCACAACCAATTGCACGGCACATTGTAGATGTCTCCTCGGTAGTGTTGGTGGCGGTTTCGAAGAGTTTTGCTGATGGCCTTGGTCGACGGCGGCGACGCCGCATATCACGGACGCCGTGGGACCCCGCTCCCGGGAGAACTGCTGCACGAGCACGTCGGCAGTTGTCGAGAAGGCCAGGAAGAACTCGCCTGATCGTAGCCACCCGTGCACGCCAGCCATACCGTGGCGTGCTTGGCCAGACGCCCGCACCGTAGCGGCTGTAGCGGGTGTTGCGGGAACAGCGGGTACAGCGGTGCGATGGCGGCCACCCGTTCGGCCACTAGCAACCATTTGCTCCGCAGCGACAAGCTAGCCTACGAGTACGCTGTCGAAGCAATGCTCTCGTATCAGCTCATCTGGGGACAACGGTGATCATGTCTGTGTTGGCAGTGCCAACCCTTGCCAAAGATCTCGTCGGCGTGCACCAGCTCGCCAGGTACATCTGCGAGACCGCTGAGGAGACCACTGGACCAGAAGCCGAGGTGAATGCCTGAGACTACGTCCTGCAGAAGGCTGCGCAGCCGTCTGTCTGTGTTGGTGGCTATCGCTTCCGTTGCTTTTCCCTTGCTTCAGCATCTAGCCATGTAGATAAATCTGCGTCCGGTGCCTCCAATGCTTCTGATCCCTCTGACGGTTGTTAGGTATGAGCTAGGCGCATAATTGCAAATAGGCAGTCTTTCCCAGTTCGACACTGTGCCTTGCTCTCCCCAATCCGTGCCTTCTGCTGTGTGCTGTCCTCTGCTTGCAAGATCCTTCCCGATTCGATCGGTCTAGACGCCGAGGCTTACATGCGGTCATTTCCTATCTAAGCTCTCCACAGAAGCTCCAAAATTGGTCTCCACTTGCGGTTACCAATTCCAACTCAGCAAGACCCCGCATTTTGGCGCAGCACGATTGAAGCAGGAACGCTTCGCATAATCGCCGTCTTCGGTCGGTGGCAGGAGCGATCGTTTTGTCCGTTTGGGAGCGATGCTGCCTTCCGTAATCAAAGACTGCTGCTTCAACCGCACATTCCCCCGGTTCGGCAGAGATGTTTCCGGTCACGTGAAGAAACACAGCCGAGATCCAAGGAAGTCGACGAAATCAGAACCGAACAGAGCAGAACAAAAACTTCCGCCGATCCGAGATCAAGAGGAGATTTCGCCTAACATGACGGTTGCTTTAGGGTGTCTCTTCTCCGATTAATTTCCAATCATCCTGTGGATGCTCTGGAGCGTGCCGCCGCTTGTTCGCCTGCGCTGGACTCCGCACTTACTGGCCCTAAATGGGGAATGTCTAAATAGAGCTTGCGGAATTTCATATTCCCCCATACAAACTCCATTTCTCCCCGCTTCTTCTCTTCTTTTTGATTTTCTCCTTTATCAAATTGTGTCTCTCGTCAAGTCGTCTTCCTTTCTTTTATTTCGTTCCTTGGAAATTCCAGACCACAGCTCTCGACTCCAAAGAGCAATTCATTATGGGTGGCATTCGCGTAGTACCAAATGTAAGTCAAGAACCGCCGAATTCGGAGTAGAGATCTGACGCCAAGAGTTCACCGGCGTGAGATGAACAAGACAGATGAGACGCAGCAGGCATTGGGAAGAGAGGAAGCACAGCTTCGACCATGGCAAAGTTATTGACATCTGATTTCTAGGCCACAAGCCGCGCTGTGAGCTTGCTGCGGACAATCCAGTACACCCACCCGCCGTCTTGTCCGTGCCACTCCAATCCCAACCACCACCACCACCACCATCAGCACCCGCCAGTAACCCCGTATGCCCGTCGCACCAAGCGCGGATATGCCACGCCGCAGGAGCCGCCTCTCAAGGAATATGCCTTTGAGATGGCGGCATCTGCTATCCGCTTCGGCAACGGCGTGACGCGCGAGATCGGCATGGACCTGAAGAATATGGGTGCCAAGAACGTAGCCGTCGTCACCGACTCCACCGTCGACAAGCTGCGTGCCATGGAGCAGGTGCGCGCCGCACTGGGTGAAGAGGGCATCAACTTTTCCGTCTACAATGGGACGCGTGTCGAGCCGAAGGACACATCGTGAGGCTCCGCCCCTCTTTCTTTCTGCTGCAACCCTTGGCGTACTTGGACGTGTTTGCTGACAATCTACAGCGTTCTTGCTGCTATTGAATGGGCCAAGCCTCTCCAGCCAGATGCATTTGTTGCAGTCGGTGGTGGCTCCGTCATGGACACGGCCAAGCTCATGAATCTGTACACCAGCTACCCCGACGCCGACTTCTTGGACTTTGTGAACGCGCCTCTCGGCAAGGGCCGGCCGGTGGACAAGCCCCTGAAGCCCTTGATTGCCGTGCCTACGACTGCCGGCACGGGCAGCGAGACCACCGGAACGGCCATTTTCGATCTGGTCTCGCGCCGCGCCAAGACGGGTATTGCCCACCGCAACCTCAAGCCGACGCTCGGCATCTGCGACCCGCTCAACACGGCCACGATGCCGTCGGCCGTCAAGGCCAGCTCGGGCCTGGACGTGCTGTGCCACTCGCTCGAGTCGTGGACCGCCATCCCCTACACGGAGCGGGTGCCGCGTCCGACCAACCCTATTCTGCGCCCGGCATACCAGGGCGCCAACCCCATCTCCGACATCTTCTCGTTCAACGCGCTCCGCAGCACGGTCAAGTACCTGCCGCGCACGGTCCATGACCCGGAAGACCACGAAGCCCAGTATCAGATGCTGCTGGCGGCTACGCTGGCTGGCGTCGGCTTCGGCAACGCTGGCGTGCACTTGTGCCACGGTACGTATTTCCCAGATGACGCTATGTGGTTTTGAGTGTTGCCTTTTTCTCTCGTACTAAGCCTACTAGGTATGTCTTACCCCATCTCTGGCCAGAACGTCGAATACAAGCACAAGGGCTACGAGGTCGACACTCCCATCATCCCGCACGGCGTGTCTGTGGCCGTCTCGGCTCCTGCCGTCTTCCAGTTTACCGCAGCATCGAACCCAGAGCGTCATCTGCAGGCAGCTGAGGCATTTGGCGTGGATATCACTAACGCTAAGCGGGAGAGCGCCGGCGAGATTCTGAGCGAGGCCATCTCCAAGTTCCTCGACGTGCTGGGCGACCAGCCCAAGGGTCTCAAGGACCTCGGCTTCGGCCGGGAGCACATCGACGATCTGGTTGAGGGCACCATCCCGCAGGCACGTGTGCTGATGCTCGCTCCGGGGCTGGCCTCCGATCTGGAGCGGGAGAAGGACCAGCTGCGGCAGCTGTTTGAGAATGCGCTATCACGGTGAGCGTGGACTGGGCACGAGAATTGGAATGTTTCCAGAGAGGCTGTAAATTAGCAGAGCATTCATAGTGGTATAAAAGGTTCTAATACTAAATACTGATTGGGTGACAGGAATGGCAAAAGAAGGCTGTGAAATCTATGCGCAAATTCTACAAAATTAAGGGTTCAAGAAAGCAAAGTCACCAACACCGTGCTCTAATTCCATGCCCACCGTCAACATTACGTCCCCGTCATATTATGTACGTTCTTCCCTCTAGGCCTGCAGCGACTGCACCATCGCAGCAGCATCAGAGAAGTCAGGATCTTGCAGCGTCTCCGTCCACACGCGCTCCGGAAGGCTCTTGTCTTCATAGTAGAACTTGGCAAGCCTGCGCAGCGAGGAACAGTCAGCTAATTGTGTCGAAGCAAAAGTCGGCGCTGGGGAATCTAGAGAGAATTTCACTTACGGTGCAATCTCGGCGTTCATCAGGAAGCAGCCGTGCGACTTGGGGCCGAGGCCCAGCGCGGCGTGCACGAACGTGGCGGCGCCGCGGTCGACGGGGCGGCCGGCGGCGGCGAAGAAGGGCTTCATGAACAGGAGCATGAGGCCCTTGCCCTCGCGGAAGAGGCCGGTGCCCTTGGTGAGGCCCGGGTCGGCCATGTTGATGACGGGGTTGCCGCCGACGGGGGGCACGCGGGCGGCCAGCTCGACCAGGAACAGCTGGTTCATAAGCTTGGAGAGGCCGTAGCGGTCCTGCACGTCGTAGGGCAGCTGCTTCACGTCGTCCAGCGGCGGCAGCATGGGCCGCATCGCCTGGTTGGGGAACTTGGACAGGTGCGCCATGATCGAGTTGACAATGGTCAGCGTGGGTGGCTGGCTGGCGGTGGTGCTCAGCGCCGCCTTCTCGCGGATCACCGGCAGCAGCAGCAGCGCCAGCAGCGCCGTGCCGTAGTGGTTGACCTGCACCGTCGACTCGTGGCCCGACGGGCTCATGATGCGCTCCATGTGCGACACGCCCGCGTTGAGGATGGTCACGTCGATGCGCCCGGGGATGCGCTCCTGGCACTGCTTGGCAAAGGCGCGCACAGACGCGGGCGACTCCATGTCGACCTGCCACACGTCGATGCTGGCGCTGGGGTTGGCCGCCTGCAGCTCCTTGGCCGCCTTGCGGCCCTTCTCCAGGGACCGCACGCCCATGATCAGGTGCGAGACGCCCAGGCTCAGCAGCTGCCGCGAGGCCTCGAAGCCCAGGCCCGTGTTGGAGCCGGTGACGATGGCCCGCTGGCCCGCCGCGTCGGGATACATCTCCTTGGTGGGCAGCGGGATCGTGGTGCGGAACTGGTTCTTGAAGAAGGTGGATGCGAAGTTGCTGGGGAGGGGGGCCATGTCTTTGGACGGAACGGACGGCTTGGCCGCGCCGTTAGCGCTCTTGCTGTGCTTACTATGTGTCATTGTGAGGAATGGAAGGGTGGATGAGTCAAGGAGAGAGAAGGATTTCGATGCTGCCTTGAGAAGTTTAAGCAGAGGGATGTCGTTGCCAGGTGTGATAGGGATGTGAAATGAGGACCATCCCATTCGATTGACGGGCGGGAGAGAACAAAATATATACGAGTGGGACTGGACCAGGAACCAGGAATGAGATTGCACGCTACGAAGGCCATCTCGGTGAAATCCTGTCGGTGGAATCCCTTGGAAATGCACTCCTTCCCGAGCGATAAACGGTTGCGTCTCCGTGAAGCCTGGCGTTTTGGCGCGAGATAGGACCCCCGTGGCCCGTGTAAGTGGTCGAATCTGTGTAAGTCGACTACCGAACGCCGACGGCATGGCAGCGTCGTAATAGGCATAGCATTCAGTTTAACGGGCCCGCCCAGGGCAATCGGACCGCTAAGGTCAATTCTTACGCTAGATTCGCCAGCGGCCCCCAAATCGCTGACACTGGGCGTTGAAGGATTAGGCGCAGGCGGCGTGGTAATCTCCGACGGAGAATTGCGTCTCCTTTCCTCCGACGGGCTATTTCAATAACATGATTCCCATCTTCGACTGGTCTCACAACATCCCTTCCTCCACCTACGCGGTGCCGGTCGATACAGTGCTCAAACAGCCCGAACAAGCAGGCCTCATGGCCCCCTAGTCTACTGGATCTACCCCATTGCCTTGTCCTATTTGGGGCTGCCACAGCACTCGCTCCTCAGCCTGTCAGCCACGTCATACCTGGACTTGTCCTTGAACCCGGCCCCGACATCTTCGCAGAGGCATGCCTCCTGTCTCATTGCCCGCCCCGCCGCCTCACACCCCTTACGGCCGTGCATGTAGCCAATGTGTCAAGGCCAAGGCCAAATGCAGCCTGCGTGGCCCTGGCGATGCGTGTGAGAGGTACATCTTTCACCTGACAAGAAACTTGTGGTCCACTCATCCGCCCACAATTTACGTATTGCACATTAGATTGACTAACTTCTGACCAGATGCCTCCGGCTCCAGAAGGACTGCCAGCCGGCCACAGGCGCCCGGCGGAAGCCTGGCCGCAAGCCGGCCGCGTCCAAAGCGGACCAGCTGGAGGCGCGGCTGAACGGGCTGATGACGCTGCTGGAGACGTCTGGGCTGCGGCAGCAGGGTGCCAGTGACAGCGGCGGAGCTTCGGCTGCCGGGGGACTCCGGCCGCCCGGGGAAGGTAGTTCCGCCGCTGCTGCCACCGCCAGTGGTTCGGCTCTGACGCCCGACCAGAGCGGGTCGTCCTCGCACAGCACCGTCGGCTCGATCCGCAACCTGGGCCTGCCGTCGGACGGCATCGGCGGGGCCACGGCGGCGGCCACGCCGTCGACGTTGGGCAGCGGCGGCGCTTCGTCGTCGGGCGGCACGGGTTCCATCCCGGGCCTCTGCAACGACCTGCCGGGGCTCTCGCCGCTGGACGCCGAGGAGGCGCTGGAGCGGTTCCGCAGCCGCATGCTCAAGTACTTTCCTTTTGTGCACGTGCGGCAGACGACGCAGGCGGGCCGGCTGCAGCAGACGCGGCCCATGCTGTGGCTCAGCATCATGACCTGCACGGCGCGCACGGCGACGCTGCAGCACGAGCTGTGCACGCTGCTGACGGCCAAGCTGGCCGAGCGCGCCGTTGCGCAGCACCAGCGCTCCATCGACGTGCTGCTGGGCCTGCTGGGCTTCCTCGGCTGGGGCATGTACTACCTGCGCCGCGACCCCTTCATGCTGCTGTACTGCCACATGGTCACCGCCGTCGTGCAGGACCTCGGGCTCGACCGCCCCCCGCCCCCGCCGCGCCAGGCCACCACCGAGGCGCACCCGCTGGCGAGCATCCGCACGCACGGCTTCGCCATCAAGCTGCTGGAGTCGCCGGTACGGACGATGGAGGAGCGCCGCGCCGTCCTAGGCGCGTACCTGATCACAGTCCTGTAAGTTTGGGGCCTCTGTGGCATTGAATGTCCCCCATTTCTTTTGGCTGACTGAGTTTGACTTGCTGACATGTTGTCTGCAAAGGGTTGCCCTATTCCACCGAAAACCAATCACTCTCCCGTGGACGGAACACATGGAGGAGTGTCTGCGAGTACTCGACGCCGAGCCAGAGACGCCTCTGGACCGCCTGCTCGTGTACCAGTGCCGCCTGCAGCGTGTCGCCCTTGACGTCCCAGGCCCAAATGCGTATCTCCACATCACATCGTCTGAGCAGATGCGGATGGTCCGTGACTTCCAAGTCCGAGCGCTGGTCGCACGGCACCGAGAGGTTGTGCAATCCTGCCCAGACCTTCCTGAAGATTGTATGTTTTAGCCCCCTCCTCATTTCCTGTGCTCTTCTACTGCCAGACGACTGACGCCAACGTTCACCTTTCCTGTCTCAGTGCAATTTATTTGCCACATCTCCAACCTCTCTAACGAGGCCGCTATCTACGCCGTGGCCCTATTCGCCACGGCTCCCCAGGCGACTTCCCCTACGTCACCGGAGCACTACCGGCTTGGGCCCGATGCCGCCCGTGCCGACCTGCTGATCGCCTGCCTGCGCATCGAGAAGCAGTGGTATGACGACGTGTTCAGCAGCCAGCCGCCCGAGTCCTTCTTCTACATGTTCTCTTTCCACATGGTAACGCAGCTGTCGTACTTTCTTGTGGTGATCTACCGCCTGGCTAGCTTCGGCGCCGACGACCCGGGTACCGGCTGGGACCGCCAGCTGGCGCGCGAGCACTTGCGCCCGCCACAGATGGTGGAGACGATAGCAGCGCGATTCATGGAAGCGGCCAACGCGGCCGGGTACGCAACGGACCCATCACAACCTGACTTCTGGACACGGTGCGCCCGGGCCATGCAGAACATCCGGGCGTCTTGGGTTTCCGCTTGGGCCCGGGAGGAAGAGCAGCAGCAGCAGCAACAGCAGCAACAGCAGCAACAGCAGGAGGAAGAGGAAGAAGAGGAGGAGCATCAGCAAACAAGCGACGAAGACCAAGATGGACAACAAATCCATGTGCAGCACGCCCAAGTGCCGCCGCTGCAACCATACCAGCCACCTCCGCTATATGACAACAACATGGACTTCTCTATGAATAACTACGATTTCAGCTTCGGTGGAGGTGGGATGAATGTATGGTTGACGGAAATGTTTACGAATGAGTGGAATCCCCCCATGTGAAATGAGCACGCTGGCGCAAATATCTGGCCATGTATTAATTTTATTCTGGTATCCTAACGATGTCCGGCACACGGTTGTATGTATCTATTCCAAATTTTAAAACCAAAACAGGGATATATCCAAGCTCGCTTAAAAAAAGAAAAGAAAGAAGCAAATAAAAGAGAGCAAAAGAAAAGGAAAATCATTACTGGGTGTAAGTCACACATAACCTCACCCATTCTATTTGACAGCTGGTTGTTCACGCCTCGTAGGGTCAGACTGTGTTGTCTCCTTCCGGGCCATTCGATTCCGCCGGATGAGAGATTGCATTCTGGTTTCTGGGTTCCGCAGATGACGGCAAAGAGGCCTCCGCAAGGACATTCTCCTCATCCTTTGCTGCCTTTTCGTTGGCCTTTGGATCTTTCCCAAAGTGGTCACCGCGAGAACGCTTCTCGCGTACAAGTGGCCTGCGAGTTATCACACTCCACAGGTAGCTGCCGTTGACGACTTCGTGGGTCTCATCTTTCAAGATCCAGACGTTGCCCAGGCAGGTCGTGAGGAAGACGCAGAGCCACATAAAAGGGACGATGGCAATGAAAGCCCACATAATGGCGTCTTGGATATCGCTGATGTTTGATGAGGATCCACCCTTGTTGTTGAACACGGTGGACATGAGTGTCAGTGTCACAGTACCGCCAAAGGGTAGAGCGAAGGACACAATGCAACTGATGGCAGCCGTTTCCTTCGGAAAGTACGCCAGGCCGTGGAGCGAACCCGGGTTCATTCGAATGCCTACGCCGTGGCCTGTGAGGGCCATCATGCCATAGACAAGGCTTGAATTGTTCACGTGCACTGCATAAGCTAGAACAGATACGCCAACAGCCGAGGTGATACTACCCAGCAACAGGGGATGCAAGGTCTGACGCGGCCAGACATTGGAGGCAAACATGGCAGAGTAGGCGCCGACTGCGCTGGTTAGCTATGGGATCTTTCAAGAACTGGATGATGAGTTCAACATACCTCCAAGACCCGGCAAGAAGTAGAGCAGCGAGACACCAGCTTTGCTAGCGCTGTTACCCTGAACAAGAGCAAAAAACAAGTCCATAAAATAAAGGTTAGAGAACATGGCGGTGCCGACACTGAAGTTGATGAGAAAGAGGAGGCCGATGTCTCTCTGGCTCAGTAATGTCCACGGCATCATAGCACGCTGCAGAGGGAAGACACGAGAGGCAGCACGGCCCGGTACCATAAGGTACTCATAACCAACCCAAGCCACAGACAAGACGCCACCGATAATCAGTGGCGCCAAGACATTGGCCGTATTCCAACTATACGAGCCACCGGCCCATGTAAGGGCGAGGATAACCAGACCAAGACCCCAGAGAAACAGCATCTGGCCGCCAACATCGATTGTGCTGATCCGGGCCAGGAAGCGACCGCTGCGCGTGGAGACATCACGCTCTCCAAGCTCGGGAAGCGGCTGGGGACCCAGCAAGTCTTTGCGAAGGAGGATTATGACCAGAATAATGGCGACAACAGCAACGGGCAGGTTAATGGCGAAACACCAGCGCCAATTGGCACTAATTAGTTAGCAAGCAAGGCTCTGTTGTTTTTCTTACATAAAAATTCTATGTAGCAAAGAGAGATAAGGAAAACGTACTCTGTGAGATAGCCGCCGATGACAGGGCCGATACTGAAGCTGAAGGCAGAGACAAGAGCGAACAAGGTCCAATTGACGGCGTATTCCCTGAGCGAGACGCGATCTGCTAGGATGGTGCGCACGCAGATATTTACGCCGCTAGCCCCGACGCCCTGTAGCGCACGACCGAGCAGCAGCACGCCGAACGCATGGGTTGGGGCACCGGTGCAAATGGCTGAGCCGATGAGCATGATCACGAGGGTTGTGTGGATAGTGGCGTGACGTCCGAAGACGTCGGCCATCTGGCTCCAGAAAGGGAGAAAGGCGGCAGATGTGAGATTGAATGCGGAAATGATCCAGTTGAGCTGAGAGATTTCGTCTGGGGAAAAGAATTAGAAACTGGCATGAGATGGGATGCAGCTGAGAAAGACCAGAGTCTTACCAAAATCGGTGGCAATGTAGGGCAAAGCAGATGCTACAATGGTTGTGTCCAATCCCTGGAGAGTGAAAGGCATCATGAGACCGATGAGGACCTTCCAGCGATAGATGCGACGCCTTTTCTTTTCGGCCTTCTCTTCAGGCGTCAATTCCTTTTTCTTCTTTTTTGCTGACTTGACCTCAAGGTTGGCCTCGGGCTTGCTGGTCTCGCCGCTGTCAACGACTGCATCACTTTCACCGTTGCTGGCCAGTGCAGAGGACGCCGTATTATTCTGTCCATTTTCTTTGCGTTGGCGTTCTTCCGCTTCCTCTTGCAGCCGCTCGCGCTTCTCCTGGCGCTTCTTCTTGACGTACTTGAACGCGAAATACATCTTGTGTGAAAATAGGCGTCAGATGAGGAGAAGGATTTATTTGGGTTGTGGTCACACGATTGTGCAACAAAGCTAGGTGTATGCGACGAGTCGAGAAATTCAAACAATCAATGAGAGCCTATATATCAAACCAGAAAGGGGATGGAGACGATAGAATGTAGAAAATAACGAGAAAAAAAAGGAAAGACTTGAAGATAAAGATCGTATTTATGTCTAAAGAATTGAAGATGGCGAGCAAGAGAGGCTGAGCACGAGATGCGAAAGGGAAAAGAAAGGAGTAGAATAAATGCGAGCCAGGTATTTCCCAAAAGGGGAATCACAATGCGAGAATTTAGGTAGGAGGGAATCAACAAGAGAAAAGTCGTAATGACCTGAAAAAGAAAAGAGGAACCCGCTACGATACCTAAATGGGAAACAGAGCGCGAAAAAATAATATGGAGTACATAATACAAACAAGATATAACAAAATAAGACTACATAAATACATAAAAGCGAAATAAACGAAATAAAACAGAAATGCTTATTTGGCTGGCTCCCACGTTCCTGCCCTACGGGTCGATCTTGCCACTGAGGCTTCCACGGGGCTCCCCCAAGAGAGATCAGACAGAGGAGCTCACAGTGAAATGCCGGCAGGAAGTTGGCCCGTCCACCACCGACTAAGACAAAGTACAGATAAGACTGCAGAAAAAGGGCAGCTTTGAAAGGGTGCCCAAATTTCATATCCTTGGAAGCTACGTTTCGGCTACCTGACGCCGTAAGATGCGAGAGCCAAGTAAATGATCCGAATCAACGAATAAGAGCCCGATTGTACGCTGACAGAACTGCTGGCAGCTTGCAGCTTGCTTTTGCAGGACAGGATGACACACACAGAGAGAGAGAGAGAGACGAACCACAGAAGAGGAGCTGCTCGTCGTGTTCATCGTATCCTACATACTGGCACCTACCTCTCAGTACCGCTCTGCGTTCCATCTAATCCTTTGAAAGGAGAAGACAAGCTGCCTAGAGCACAGTGTTTTTGAGTTGACGCGGCATGTGGGGATTTATTGATACATACCGGCAGAAACTCGCGCTATGAATCCTATTTTGGTAAGGCTGAAATTAGCGGGGTTCCAGAGATTGGCAGCAGCGCCAGCCCAGAACCCAAGCGGTCCCAAACACTCAACAAGCTGCTTACCTCCGATACGCTAAGCCGCCTCGAGTACTACAACGCGAAAAATACGAACGGCGCTGCCAAGACCGCCAAAGCTTAACTTTAAAGCAAAATTCACATTCCGGTGCGACCTCTGAGATTACTTGGTGTGTTGCCAAGGACATCGGATGTCCAGAACCATGAATGTTTCGATGTGTAATTCAACACCACAATTGGCAGTTGTGTCGTCTTACAGTAGCAGAGGCCAATTTACGAACAGCGCCACATGGCTTGGCTATGATGTGCAGGGTCCGGTTTGAACGTACACAGTCGCTTGTCGCCCCACAGGCCGGCGATGATCAACCAGGCGCGCCAAGAGGCAGGCAAATCGGCAGAGAGTCTGCAACCCAAGAGAGATCTGCCCCTCCAGAAAAGCAACGGCAAGCCCGAAAGGCGCCGCGTCGCATATGTTCAATCTGCCTGGAAATTTGCCTGGTGCGGCGCTGTCTGCGGGAGCGCTATTGGCTGTGGCGCGGTGACTCGTTGACTCCGCACAGATCGTTTAAAGATGCCGGCCCTTTGTAAGCTTACTATCTCTCAAGACAGCAAACTCAAAAAAAAAAAAAAAAAAAAAAAAAAAAGCCGTTCAGCCATCGGTAAGAGGCCGGACGACCGTTGGAAGCAAAACAGCACACAGGCATCCATATACCGGTAGGTAAACATCAGCGGTAGGTAGCCAAAGCATGATGCTGAGGTCCGCAATTGCCCTATTCATCCTACTAGAAAGAAATTAAGTGTGAGATCGGCTCGCCCGACTCACGTTCCAGGCAAAATAAAATCGATTCATTCCTCAGCATCTTACTCAAATTTCTGATTCTTCGTTCACCTCCTCCCCTAAGTCGCCAATCGGTGTATCGCATCCACTGCCAAGGCTGCTTCTTGATTCTCAATGCATCTTCTTGGCTATACCGCGTCATTGATTGACTGTTTTCCAGACTGAATAGGGAAGATCGAAGCTAGCAGGTTTCTTCGTTTCAGCAGTGCAGTTTATAAACCTAAGAGAGGTCGTCATACGCAAAAGAGCATTATCTTCGACTACCCCACATAACCTAGTCACACGAAGCCCATCGCCCTCTGTTTATAACATTGCAGCTGGTCACAAGCCAGACAATCCGTTACGATATATAGGAAATTAGGTCGCCCATCCTGGCGCTCAACAATGGTGATGCGCAACGACAATAAAGTAATATGTTATGCCAAATTTATAGAGTGATGTTTCGTTAACGAATTAGTCGTGCTATGATACGGCCTACTGCTTACTTCGAAATAAGTTGGATATGAACTATTTTCTCTATATTCTATTACACTCGAAATCCTAAGCATAAGATGAGAGGTGTAGCATATATCATATCCGCTTCAGTGAAAATACACCATGATCCACTTAGAATCCACTATAGGATTAAAAGGACTCTTGGTCTAGTGGTATGATTCTCGCTTAGGGATTGAAAACCCTAAGTAAATAATTGCGAGAGGTCCCGTGTTCGATCCACGGAGAGTCCCCAAAATTTTTGTCTGTCGTACGAAATATACCGTTTTGCCTTTCCCTTCTAGTTATACGCCGCTTCTCTACAATTTATGGATTGTTACGGAGGTCGCAATTCCGATGCGTCTACGCAGTACTCTGTAAGCATACTTGGACTGGACATCAAGTCAGCGGATTTTTTTTTAGGTGGCCGCCCAGCACGTTAGACTTCTGCCAATAGCAGTTTACCCCTGGCTGTTGATCCTAATGACGTCATTTCGACGCTACAGCTGTCTCCTTACTTCGCACGAAACTACAGATTAAGTCGAGAAAGTCCTGTTGTGGCTATCGATTTTAAATGATTTGTGGCGCAGATTTTGGCCTCCTGCGCAGTGAGGGGCTGTCTCTTCTAAGTATTCTGTACTTACGGTCGTATCCCATTGCACTATGCCTAACATACATTAGCTAAAATGAGACAGAAAGCAATCTCCGAATACTGAAAACTGAAAACCGCAAGCACATTAAATTTAGAAATAACTGTTCTTCCTCTGTGCCCTTGTTGCCTTTATCAGTTCACAAGTTCATATAAGCTTGCACTCTAGTCCTTGCTTTCCCTTTATAAAATATGTATATCTTTATATTATCTTTAGCTACCTGTGCGAGATGGCGCAAACATACTCTCAGAAAGAGGAAGGTAAAAGAAATGCGAATTTTATTGGCCGGTACATAGAACAAGAGTTGCAATCACGGATTGCAAAGCGACGGAAACCATTGACAGCCGCTCAGCGCGCTGCTCTTCGGAAGCAGTTACACGACGTTCAGTTTCTCTTACCAGATTACGTTGATGCGACTAAGGTTAACATTAGCGGTATTCTACGGAAATGGACAAGGTACTATTAAATGTTTTCTTTTTTCTGTTCATACATGTTGTTGACGAATTTTAAGATATTGCGAAACTGCAAAGCTGGGAGATTGGCGGAACACGGCCGAAACGGTCGAAAAAACGATGGCAATGGACTTTATCCTTTACTTGTACGAGAATTACAAAATCAAATCATGGGACACATCTTGACAGTACTTTCGTCAATACAAACAGCTTTATACGAGTGTGACTGGCCAATACATAAACAAAAATGACAGCAAAGAGATTAAAAAGGTACGTTTATCGTCAATTCATTCAGTAAAATAACAATTATTAATACTTATCCTAATAACACGATATTACCTTAATGTCTCTCTTTAATCTTCAACCTTCGAATAAAAACGGAAAAGATGTGGTAGACTCGGGAGATTTGTTGGCTCTTATGACATTTAACATTATTTACGATACTAACACTTTTGACACGGAACGGCTTCGTGTACAGATTACTGGTTATTACGTCTTCCTCGCCTGTACAGGTTGTCGCCCTGCCGAGATCGTTGACAACGAAAAGAAGAAACCCCAGGATGGCTCTTTCGAAGAACTCTTCGGCCCACGATCCGTCTTTCGTCAAAAGGAGAAGACTTTATCTTCTTCTGCGTCTGATGACGAGCCGCTGGACGAAGAATCTAAACTACTTGAAGAATTTGTTTCATAGGAAACTACCAGCTGTGGACGTCCTAAGGTTCTCTGCTATGAAGACGTGTTACTGGTGGTTGTGCGCGACCCAGTTACCGGCATAGACACGCTAGCGATGTCAGTCAAGTTGATTCATCATAAAGGAGCCAACAATAAGCCTAAACCGTTCGTCTCTCTAGTTAACTTTTTTGTCGATACGGTTACTTCTAACTAACAACTTACATAGAACGATTTTCCATTTTACACTGCAAAAAAGACTCATGTTTTGCTTTACAACCCTTCTCATTAGTTTAGCCGTGCACGACAGTGCATTCGACGCTCCCAGTCTTTCTAACGTCCGACGTGTTTTCGAGCTAAAGAGTGAAAGGCCAACTCATTGTACACACATACGTTAGAAAGAAGAGTGGCTGAAAAGGCCGATCTTTCGCCGATCCCATCACTGGGCTATTTCGGAGGATATGGCGTTACCGTACCATATGCTATGAGACACAATGGCCAAACAGTCACTGGATGCTGAATTCGAAAATGCCATAGAGGCGAAGGTGTAACGTAAAAGAGCAGGCAATGCGGTCAATGGTATGTTTCTCTTATAGCTTACACCATGTAATCTTTCTGTTAATTGTTTTTATAGGAAATGTATTTGATGTCACTCGTAACTAAATAATACATTAAGATCCTAAATGGACTACGTTTAACAATGCGTACATTAATGCGAGGATTAAATTTCACGTACAGAACGTTGTTTTGGATGAGCTATATGAAGATACGTTACTCAAAATGCTTTTACATATAAACGTCATACGTGATCCTCGTGCAAGCAGGGAGGCATGGTCCCTGACAATGTCTGGAGGGATATGCCGCCAAACCCTGATATTGTCGTACTTGAAGAGGAGATAAACGCTCTTAAGGAAGGACAGTTTAGGATCAAGGGCCATAAAAATGAACAAATGATTCGAAAGCTTACCACGTTGATCAGCACCAAGAAAGGACAACGGGCCATAAAAATCAAAGAGGTATATCGCAAAGACTACTTCTACAACCAACCGACTCTAGATATTGAGAGGCAAATCAAAGGTGAGCCAAAAGAAAAGTACAAAAAGCTTGAAATACAACTCCACACCCCCGAGCGTGCTCGTCTGGCCGAACTTCTGTGCAACCAGTCAGATGACCCCGGCATGCTTCAATTTCAAGACGTGAGTTTAATGGGGGAGCAATGCCGGAATTTACTAGAGAATTACGGAGATTAATGTAAGAAGGGCGCCAAAAATAATGAAAATCGATAGATTAAAGGAAGGATTTCCTATTTTACTGGTAAACATAAAGGGCTATCAGCTAAAATTTTTTAAAACGCTGTCGCGGTAGAAAGGCCATTAAGGAATTGCTAGAGATTGAAATTGCTGGCAAATTCCAGGTAGACGGCAGGGTAAACCCATTTCAGAGGTTTGCCTAGAAAAGAATTTTACCAGCAAAATTAAAAGGAACAGTAAGCAGCCGATGCTCCTTTGCACTATAAATTGCCTTCCTATTCGGAGGAAAACCTTGGTTCCTCTTCATCAGATGTTTACGTTTGAACTCCAGCTAGGGCAATGCCAAAAGGCAAGGAGGAAAAGAGGGAGGAAGGAACAAAGGAGACAGGAGCGGCAGGCGCAGACGATGTGTACGATAATACACGCATATGTGGGGAAGAAGCGACGAAGCTGAGCATATTCTCAAGGAGGTCCTTGCTCTTCTCGGTAAAAATAATGATCTTGATACATTTTCAAAGCAAGAACAAGCTAGCACGTCGTGTACAAACTAGACTGGGTCTTTCTTACCTTGTTATTCACAACAAAAGAATCGCAAAGCAGTTTGGAAGACTCTGGAATCCAGATAGATGTTTAAAGACAAGTAAGGCAATTGTGAAGAATAGAACAGTGGAGTATGCTGTGTTTAGGAGAGATCTACAAAACTCTTTTGATGGAAGGAGATGTCATGATCCATCGGGTGTGCCTTCCTTTTGACTATCGTCATTTCCCATTTCTCTAAGATTATTCTTTCATCTCTCCTTCCCTAGATTCCTTCTTCCTTTTTTGATTCCACAATAAAACGGAATCTAGGAAACAGAAAGAGAAATCGGGCACTTCCCTACGAAGCAGGAACGACCATTCCCGTATAGCCAGCTCCTGTAGCTTGTATTTCTTTCTACAATCGACCTTTTACGATTTTTCATAGTGTGATGTAAATGACTTGCCTTGGAAACCTTTGAGGGTTCTGCACTGTCTTTTGAGCTCGAATTCCTTTCTTGCGAGAATAGCATTTATCAACGGAAGGAATGACTCTCAAAAGTAGGAAATAGAGAGCAGAAGATGAAAATCATCTGTCTTACGAACAAAGTAACTAGACAATATCACACTATCGAAAAAAGGCAATCTCCAACCATAAATTTGAAAGGAGGCAATTACCTGTAAGAAGATTGAAAAAAGAAGGAACGAACGCATCACAGAAGAAACACAGTATCAGAGCATGAAAATAAGAAATGGAAGGAAGGAAAATAGGAAGGACATCCCCAGAGCACCCGTTCTAGGCTTGCTTCTTACTTCCTTCTCTAATTTAGCGAAGAAGGAAAGTACACTCTAGATTATATATTCTCGGTCTCAGCCATGAGTTTCTGAGCTGCAATGCGCTCTTTCCATTTTTTTGTTTACATCGTGAAGCGTTTCAAGGCAAGAGAAAGAGCCAAGAACAAAAAGAAAACAGCACAATTTATGAAAACAGGAAGGAGGTCGACAAGAGAAGGTGCAAAACAGAGGTATTAGAAAATCTATAAGAACTCCTCGCTTCTTCTCAATCTGTCTCTCCTCTCTTCTTCTTCTACATCTTCTTTTCTTCTTCTCATCTTTTTCTTCTGCTTCTTTTCTCATTCTATCTTTATTCCCTTCATTCTCCTTTGCTCACCAACGGCATAGATGCTCATCAAGCTCAACTGTGATCTATCAGCATCCTCGACATCATCAACATCTGCCCAAGCCGTGTTCCTCTCCTTTCTGCGTTTCTTTATCCCATCGCTTTATTGATCTGTTGTGTCTCACGACAGATCCTCATTGCTTTTCAACCTTCATATCATTTTCACCACAGAAAGATCCAGCGTATTTCACCACCCGCATGGTTCTCTTGGTACACGAGGCATCCGCCTATTTTCTTCATCTGCATTGTGGTACGTTGCCTTATCCAATTCTCCCCTGACTTTCACTTTTATAAACCCAGGAGGACTCTTGGCTTCTTAGCCTGCCTTCATACACCCACCGACTCTTGGCTTTCTTGACTCGACACCTTCATTCAATTTCTTCATATGCTTTGTCCGCTACATGCATTGCCCTCTCGTCAGACAGTTGGACCTCTCCTGGTTCTCACTTTCTCGCCCCCAGGTGCAGAATCCAACACTTGCTGGCTATCCTGATTCCTCCATCGGCAAATGCATCTCTCTTTTGAGGACACTACCAATCCAGGATACAGATCTGCAAATTGTGCCCCCTTTCTCTATCAAGCTTATTTGATCTTATTTCCTTTTTTTGTTTCTCTTCCTACCTACTGGGTAAAACTCTAGTTTCCTCTCCAAGATTTGCTTCAGATATATTTTGATAGCCTAGGCATCGAAATGATGCCTGTTTCCATACCACACATGCGGCATATCATCATGAGCAAGGAGACTGTCTTCCACTTCAAAGGTGAGTTTACCTCGTGTAGGGTACATGCCCACATTGTCCCTGAACTGACATTGTACCTCATTTGTTGCGTTGCCTCAGCTCACTTCTGCGACCATCAAGCGTCCTCTGCTTCCTTTTCAGGCTATGCTCGAGATTCTGAAAGAGATCGCGTCATCATCGGCATCAACAAAGAGGTGAGATAATCCTTTGAAGTTATGAACACCTACCCAATGATGAGAAAATAAGACTCTGAGTGGATTTCCACGATGATGAGCAAAAGATTACGACTTTTATCTGAGGGGCATGTTCTGAAGGAAGTGTTTTCTTTTGCTCTCGGGAGTTTCTTTCACTATTTATCCACCAGCTGCGGCTGACAAAAAGGAAAAAATTCTCACTTTTAGGTATCGAAATGCGCACTGTAAGTGACGCACAAGCAAAGATTTGGCCTCCAACATCGACTTTGGTCCAGTTGCCACCCCTTGAGGCTGCACTCGCTAGTCAAGGGGGCACCGATTTGTGCAACCTCAGCCCTTTAAATTTATTGTTGGTCATGTTGTGCTTTTCATCTCTGCGAAGTCCCTCACTGCTAGGGAGATGCTCAAATTGTGTTGGAAGATCTCCACTTTCTGTACTTTGAGGAACGAGTGATTTTTTCCTCTTGCGTTTGAGAAGCTGCAATTTCGATTCATTGGTCTCATGCGCTCAGCCAACTGAGAAGAATTGTGCTTTATGTTGTTGACGCTATGGTCTTAGTGACGTTGGCTTGGGCACAATGTGACAGCTATGTATGATCCATAGTTTGTGAGCATGTCTCATAGGCAAGAGATTCGTCAATTTTTTGATTTATTTCCGAATCTTGAAGATCTGTCTTTAATCGTAACATCTTATGGGCCACTTCCTGAACAACGACTGAATTTGCAAGGCCTACATTGGCCACGGCTCTCCCAAGTTAGTTTTACGAATCTGTACATATCGAAAAAAGAGCTCTTCCACTTCATAGTACTCAGCCATGATGGGCGTGGGAACGTGATCAGACGAGGCGCGGAAGCGGCCCCTTGCAGTCTTTGCAAGTTGGACACGATTGTATCCGCCTTTCATGCGCAGCGGGCACGAAATCTTTCGCTTTTCCCCACATGGCGGATAAGAAAAAGTACGCTCAATGGCCTCAATAATGCGATAAAAACTGTATTTATAACACGCCTCGGTTCACAGAGTGCAAGTTTGGACCTGGGTGGCCGAGGCGGCTTCTAGTATGAGCCAATTTGTTACAAATCACCTGAGCTGCCGCCGCCAACTCCGTGCTGGTTGACAGCTTACAAACCGAAAGATTCCAAACACAGTGTGCATACGAGTACCAAGATCGTATGCTCTTTTTCAGTCTTGAAGTACGTTGTGGCCGTAATTATGAAAAATACTCCGTAGACCGGTCTGCAAATAAGAATACTATGGGGTTACTATGCAGCTGAGTGCGTTGAGGAATCATCACAAAACAAACCACCCACTTTGCTTCATTCCTTCCAGGTGGCATATGTAGCAAGGCACACTCTCAGACGAGACACCAAAGTATAGATGCCACGCTAAGTTCTCGATGGAAAGGTAAGAAGTTAGCCAAGGTTGCGTGGCCGGACAAAAGCCAGCTGGAAGGGCAGGACACCTGCCTCAAAGGCCTCCCGAAGAAGAGGGCTTGGGAATGGACCAAGCACACCCACCGGCCAAGACCTAAGATGCAAGACATGTTGCCGGGCGTGACATGAATATTTCCCTGTGTATCCAGGGTCACGAGAACACCGTGCTGGCCGAATCTGTGCCAACCGATCAACTACCAACATCCTTCCACGTAGGCCGCGCTCTATAGGAGATTGGGCCAGTATGAAAAATGTTGAGATTGTCCGTGGTTCACGGTACTAGTAGAAATTGTAACGAACAGAGGCTAATAGTTGATATCTCATCCTTTGACCATTGATTATACATGCATCCAGTGATTTCAGGTCAGAAAGCTACACTTGGTTAAGCCTACAGCATGCCTACAGCACGATGCAGTATATATGATAGGAAGATTGGCCCAAAGAGCCGCTTCTCCGCTCTAGTCGCATCATGCGCCCGTAGGGAATGGATTGCGGGGATCTTTGATCGTTGCTGAAATGGCCGCCGCGGGTCGGCCGAGAATCTCCTCTACCGAGTCCGTGCATCGATCGTAGCGGCCCGCGGCATGAAGTTTGGCCATGGTCAGAATGTGCTGGTAAACATGTGCAGGAAACCCAATAGGTTTTAGTACCTGGTCTGCCCAGGTCTCCAAAGGCACTTCCAAATACTGGACAGGACGCCCCAGTGCGGCAGAATACTCTTTTGCGAGCTCGTTCAGGTCAACCGATCTAGGTCCCGTGAGTTCGATGACTCGGCCTTGGTACTTGGCAGGGTTGAGAAGAACTTTGGCTGCGACTTCGGCGACGTCGTTGGCAGCGACAGGGGAGCTGCGGCCTCGACCGAAAGGCAGACGGATCGCGCCGGACTTCTCAATGCTCTTTGCAGCGAGTCCCCAGAAGAGCGGGTTCTCCTGAAACACGGTCGGCCGGAGGTGCACTATGGGCACGCCCGACCAGTTGAGTACTTGCTCGCTCAGCCATTGCACCCTATGCTGCGGTGACTCGGTGGCATGGCTCACATCCATCTCCGAGACGGTCATCTGCGATATGTTGGCGAGGAGTTCGATGCCCCCGGTGGCTCGTGCTGCGGCTGCCATCACGGCGGTGGCCTCGAGATACTGTTCTCCGACGGCCATGCAAAACAAGACCCTCTGACACCCCTGAAGTGCCGCGTAGACCTCTTCTGATCTTGTGAGATCGGCAACCACGACTTCTGCGCCAAGCTCTCCAAGCTGCTCTGCTCGCTCATCTTGCTGTCGAACGAGCGCCCGCACTGGCACTCCCGCTTCCCGCAGAATCTCTACCACGCGTCTTCCAATCCCTCCAACTTTGCCCGCGGCGCCGGTAACCAGTATGGGAGTTTTTGATCCTGACATGGCAGCTGTGAGTGATAGGACCACGATGGATAATGGCAAGAACTTTTATTCGCGTCAAGGAGCAGATGCTTTTTAAGCAAGCCGGCTCATTAGCGTAGATGTAGAACATGTGGCGTTGACAGCACTTTTTTTTGCTACATCCTCAAGCCATAAATACTCTTGTGGTCACATAATCACAGATCGTGGCTTTATCCATCAGTGTGGAACGGGTTTCAGTATCATCAATTTTCCTACTGATGCCAACACCGAATTTGACATTGCTTAAACCGAGGTTGGTGACTCTCGTCAAAGCTGATTACTGATACTGCGCTAGTCAAATCATCGGGATTTCGGTTTAGGAACGCGTTTTTGCCTGTCGTGCATCTCGCCACATCGGCTCAGTTTCTGCCTGCTGACTATTGCTATTTTGTGCTCTGTAGCCCAGAGCGACGCAGTTGCTTTCTATGATAATTTAAATTATATCGCCGCCACAAGTGATCTTGACAAATTCAGTTCGAATTTGCCGGTGGAGAGGCTACTGGCACAGCCTTGGTTTGTGCTATGGTATAATTATCACCATGCGAATCAAAGAAACCGGGAGTCGCCCATTGGAACTCCCGCGTGTGTGTGTATGCAAGGGAAGCAAGCTGCTGGCGAAACTTATTGGTATAATAACTTACGTATTTTTAGATCATGTTGAAGCTTCGATCACTTTTAGTTTTCAAGCTATGTACAATTGTCAAATGCTGGAACGTGGGAGATGCTTTATTATTTTATTATTATTATTATTTTTTTTTCACGGCATCCAACCACCATCAACATTATATACGGCCCCAGTAACGAAACTTGAGTCGTCACTAAGCAGGAATACAACCACCTTTGCAACTTCGGCAGGGTCTGCTTGTCGCTGCATCACCTGAGCTGCGACAGACTGTGACTGCCCTTGTCGTTCTTCCATGCCCTGAATCATTGGGGTTTTTGTTGTCCCTTAGATGAAACTCGAATTAGCTCTACGAGAACCTAGAATCAGGTAGGCGAAAGCACAGTAAACTCAATTCTTGCTGGCATATACACACCGGGGGCGATAGCATTAATCCTAACCGTGGGACTTTCTCTTGCTGCGACTTTTGTCAAGCCGATGACAGCCCATTTGCTGGCTGAATAGCTAGCCACGCCATAAAGGCCCGTAAGTCCTGCAACGCTAGATGCATTTATCTATTTATGACAAAATGAGAGAATTGTCAGTCCATGACAAGGAGAAATAAAATCTCGCTGCCGCACAGAAATAGCTCTGAGCCGTAAAGATACAGACGATCGTGCAATATGCGCGTGTGTAGGTAAATTGGCAGTTCCTTTGTAAGTCGTCTCGAGGCTTTCTCCAAACGGCAAATCAGGCTTAGCACAGGTGTGTGGAAGACTTACAATGCTTCCTCCATCCCGGATATGATTTAATTCCGCCCGAAGGCAGTGAAATACCCCTTTCGCATTAACGTCCATCGTGAGATCCCACATATCGTTTGTCTCGGTGCGAATAGGGCGATTCTCTCGAATTACACCGGCGAGGTTTGCTGCGCCGTCAAGTCCTCCATGTCCAACGACGATGCTTTCAATCCACGCGTCCACCTGCCGGCTGTCCCGGACGTCAACGACTGCGGCCGAGTGGGTTTTCTTCCCCAAGGAAGCCAGTATGGCTGAAGCTTCATCAATGGCTTCCTTGTTCACATCCGCAATGCACACAATTGCACCGCGGGAAGCAAGGATCTTGGCAGTTGCAAGTCCAATGCCGCTGGCGCCACCTGTAATTGCGATCTAAAAAGGAAATTAGCTCTTTAAATCGAGTATGGCTATAAAACTCCGGATGCTTCTCGTATACCCTCCATTGCACATTCTGGGAAATAGAAAACATGAAAAGCAATTGGAATGACCGCCTTCTGACGTACTACTTTCCCGTCAAATGACTCCATATTTTCGTGTCTTAATCTCAAACTTGTTTGCTACAGCTCCGCTCTGACGGGTTAACCACCCAAATCATGAACCTCAGCAAAATATTATCTGCCTATTTTGCTAGTTCAGACGGTCTAGAATTAGGTAACATCATTTATGTCCACAAAAGCGAGATAGTTGTATAGTGACTATATAGGCGCGTGCTGTCAGTCTTTCAATCATAACATAAGATGGAAAAAAATAAAGATGCACCTCATCTAATACATAATCTAGGCGATAAGTATACGAGATCATAGAAATAGCTATCAAATAGAGAGCTTATTCACACTTTCGTTGCGCGGATATGCCGCTTCTAGCAAATAAAGCTCGTTCTTAGCACGCTATTGGTTTAGTACGGTCTAGAACTTCGGCGGATAAGCCGCCCGTGCGCTATTTTTAGTTGAATTAGAACAAGGCGACCTAAATTATTCTAAGTAATAGGCTCTTGTAAGCTACTAGCTCTAATCATGTTTTTGTTCACATTTGTCTCGTACCTACGCCATAGCTGTTGGTGTACTACATCTCACACGATCAGATCTGCTCCTACCAGTACTACCAAGTAGATTTCCTTACCAAGACTAGAGCATTCTATCCACATTCTCTTTTAATTTATCACAGCACTAACTATTGCGTCGTATATCTGTCACCTTGAGCAGCGCCAATTTTATGTTTTAGAGGCTTTGTAGTGTTTAGACACAGAAGTAATCTAGGAAGCCGTTAGGCCTTGACCAAACTTATGAATTACAAAACTGCAGAATAACTTGCATTTGAAGTTAAAGAGTGTATTTCGCTTTAAAATCCACAAGTATAGAATGCAAATAAGAAGGTTTGGATTTGTATTCTATCAGCTGTACTGAAATCTATATTAGGCGCCGATTTGGAAAATCTACGAAGCATTTGGCTGTTTGAGAAACCATGCCAGATCACCGCCTTGGATTTCCCTTGCTGTCTTTCCATTTCCTAAAAACTGGAATCGGTTAGATGTCCGGTACTTGATGTCCCAGTCTTCCCACCGAGGAGACCCCATGAACTCAAGAAAATGAGGGCCAGATCCCGGCCATGGCCCCCAGACTTTGCCGTTCACGTTTCCGTTCTTATACCTGCAGCATCGTTAGACATTTCTCCGCAAGCGTTCAATACATAATCGCAAATCTTTACCATGACCTGCAACTCGAGGTCCACACTATGTCTTGGACGAAAGTGTCTTTGTGTGTCTGGAAATCGTCCAGAGCTTCTTGCTTCGGGTAGATGGATTTAACGTTTTCTGTCATGAGCTTATCGACTGCGCTGAACGCATAGTGCAAGTACGTCTCAAAGCACGGGATCAGAGTGCCGTGTGCTGATGGGGAATTGGGACCGCTCGTCACTGTGGAAAATTATTAGCTTAGCGAGCCATATACTAGAAACCACGGAGAAAACATACTGAAATAGTTAGGAAATTTTGTCACTGCAAGTCCCATGTAGGAACGAGGCTCGTCTTTCCAGATCTCGTTAAGCACCACTCCACCCTCTCCAACAACTGTAAAAGGAGGGCAGAACGATGTGTTAAATCCCGTAGCGCAGATAAGAACATCCAACTGAACGGTGCTCCGATCCGTGAGAATAAGACCTTCATCCGCGATACATTTAATCCCTTCTGTTATGACGGTGGAATTGTCTTCGCACAGCGCTTCTAGATACCCATGCCCAGGGGTGAACCTATAGGCAGAATCAGCATTCCGAAATAGCGGTGGAATTAATAGCGTGGCATGAATACTAACCGGCGACAGCCGAGAGCGAAATCAGGTACGAGCTTTTGAATAAGCTCTTTTCTCCTGCTGAGGAGCCGTTCCATGAGCTCCTTGCTCTTCTGCAATGCCTCGCTTTGCTCCTTTGAGTTTTTGAAAATCACGTCAAAGCCCGAATTCAAGATCTGCGAGGCCTTTTTTCGATACCGAAGAAATTCGTCGGGATCGTTCGCCCACTTCTCCTGCTGCTCTTTCGTGTACGCGGTAGCTCTTCCCTGAGGAGCCAGCTCGGCGGCAAGTTCTGGTGATATCCAAGCCGGAGACCTGTGAAAACAATATAGATGCGTTGCAACTTCATCGAGCGTTAGATGCTGTGCAAATAGCTAGTTTCTCGGTGCACAACTTACTTGGCTGCACCTGAGGTACGATCTGGATGCCGGAAGAACCTGTGCCTATGACACCTACTACCTTGCCGTCGAGCTTGACTGACTTATCGTAATTTGCAGAATGCAGCAACTCTCCTTTAAACGACTGTAACCCAGGAATATCGGGCCATTTCCAGGTGCTAGCCGTGTTTGTCAGCTATTTTCTTATTATCTAGGATGCGGCGAATGCCTTACTTCAGAAAACCTGTCGCGTTGACGACAACTTCGGCTTTGTCGGTGAATGTCCTGCCATCAGAAAGATCCTCAACAGCTACATCGTATTGTCCTGCTAGCTCATTCCATACGATTTTGGTGACGCGGTGACAAAGACGCACGTATGGGTACACGCCGTAAGCTTCCGCTCTACCGGTGAAATAGTGCAACAACTCTTCGGAGCCCACATATGCATGGGACCAATATGGGTTGCCTTCCCATGAGTAGGTATACGTGTGTGCCGGAACATCACAGGAGCAGCTGTGGTATTGTAAGCATCTGTGTCAGCAATGACACTAGCGTGTGCTAGAAGTCAGTTCGGAGGAACTGCGCACCCTGGATACCGGTTTTCTAGCCAAGTTCCGCCAACAGCTTCGTTCTTCTCGTAGATGATTAGCTCCACCGGCTTTCCTCGAAATCTTTCTTTGAATATTTTCACTGCTGCGATACCGGTGACGCCACACCCAATGATAATGACCTTAATCGGTCGAGGCTGCCACAAATGATGACGAGAGTATTTGTAGACTGGCTTTGCGTCGCTGAGCTCTTCGAATTTTGCTTCTCGCATTCCGTCGCGAGGGGAAAGCTTGTTAGCCATGTTCGCTTCTGTGCCTTCTCACGGGTTTGGTGTGTATGGAAATTGTTACAGCTGGAACGCAACCACTGATCTATAATTTTTACAGAATCAAATACATGGGTAATTAACGCGCGACTTTATATTGTAATTATTAAAATATCACAAACAGTAGCTCCTATAGTTGCGATGTTGATCACTGGACACCCATACAGAAAACATGCCATTGGTTGCCATTTGCAGCATTAGACAAGAAGAGCGGCTAAGCCGCTGCTGATTCAATAACACAGGCTTCCGAGAAAAAGCAGCAGCATATTAATTTACCAGCGCTGTCGGCACAATTCCGAGGCCCTCTTGGTCGTAAAGATAGGGTTAGAGATTTGAGAATCAAGTCTACCAAAAGGATAGAAACTCAGCTTTTCAGAAAGCAAAGAGAAAAATAACCACTACTAAGAGAAAACTTAAAAGATTCATCGCTATATCAATATATAATATGACAATGGAGATAGCCAAATCTTAGCGACGGAAATTCCGCCGAGCCCTTGGTCGGTCTACGGTACCTCAACGCTTCCGTTGTATCGATTGACTATATTGATTGATGCAAGAGTAGCTCATTCAAAAGGGAATGGCCGCCTGGAAGATAAGGCGGAACATCCGCCTCTTCTTTCTGCAGCCACGATAACTCCGCTTAATTTCCAAACGTGCTACCATGTTGCCTTGCCAGTCACCGCAAAGATATATTGCAAGTTTAAACATGGTGTTCTGCCCGCCAAAGGAGGCTGCCGTCTCAATTAGGAAATATGGGACTCAAGGTAGGTTGTTGATTGGCATCGCCCTCGCAGCCTCTCTGACGGAGATGTTTACGAATTGAGTGGGAATGTGCAAATTTGTCGACAACGACCAGGATGTCCAATGTGCTTTCCAACGTGCTCACAGATGTGGCGACGTGTTAAGCACCGCTTGTATAATACCATGCCCGTAGGCTGATACCGTCCGCCCATCACTTGAATACCACGGCCATACACTATATATAGCACTATATAGAGGGCTCCTCGCCTTGACTCACTCCAGGGTGTCCTTTTGGCCTCTTCTAATCAATGGCTCTAATCAAGTTGAATTGACAGAAGGACAGTTCCACTGCGTTGGGCATGACTGGACAGTTTGCTCATCCTTGTGCTAAACATTGCCTAATTTTACTTTGCCGAGCCTTCACTGCCCTATGACGTTGCTAGCCGACCGTGAACGCAAGGACCCGTCACGGCCCCGACAGCCGCGTTGTCGCCAAGATGATCAAGGCTGTGGCGAATAGCACCGCCGCGACGAAAAACGGCAGACCGGTCCAGAGGCCGTCGAGGCGGAGGCCCGCACGGAAGGCGGCCGCCAGCAGCGGACCGGCGATGACGGCGCCGGTGCTCTCGAGGATGCCGGCGGCATTGAACAGTGTGCCGCGGTGGGCCGGCTCGACCAGGGCGGCGAGGAGGCTGCGCAGGACGAGGTGGTAGCCGTTGCCGAGGCAGTACACGACGAGGCCCGCGACCATGGCGGCTGCGCTGGTCGACAGGCCGATGACTAGGGAGCCGGCGATGAGAATGGCGCAGCTGGCCCGGGCTAGCCACAGGTCGCGCTGCCGCGGCGTGCGCACGCCGGTTGCCGCCGGCCAGCGGGTTAGAGCGAAGCTGGCGGCCGGCAGGAGGACGAGCAGCAGCAGCAGGAACACAAAGGCCTTGAGCGACACGAGGTAGCCGGCCTGGGCCCACGTCCAGTCGTAGCGGCCGCGGGCAAACTGCAGCAGAATGTCCTGGGCGTGTCGGCCGAGCGTGGTCGTCAGGAGTGTGGCGAGGAGCAGCGCTACCTGGCGGTCCGCGGGGTTGAACAGAAAGGCAGTGGAGGCGGCGAGGCTGGCCACGGCTTCCGACAAGGCGGCGCGGGCGGTCTTGGGCGGGTGTGGGCTGGGTGCGCCGTTTTCTGTTTCTGCCACGCCTGGTAGACTCGGGCTCGTACGATTGTTATTTTCGGGCATGGTATTTTTGTCCGCTAGCGGCAGCGTTTCCGGGAGCGCATAACACACGGGCAGTATGGGCACGAAGAAGACCAGGCTTAAATAGATGGGGGTCCAGACGTTGACGTGTTGGATCAGGGCCGCCGCAAGGGAGCTGAAGACAAGCTCGCCGGCGAGAATAGCGGCGCCAAAGTAAAAGAACACGCTCGACCTAGGAGTGGTATGAGCAAGGGTAGGCTAGTGATGGCCGTTTATTTTGAGTGTGTGTTGGACACTACTTACCGGTACGCCTCAGGTGACACATCGGACAGCATGGCAAAGACGATGCCATTGAGGATTACGGGGCCGCCGCCAATCAGGGTGAAGATGGCCGACGCCCACGTGAGCCGCACCGGAAAGACATCGGAGCGCCAGCAGACAAGCAGGTAAAAGAGCTGTGTCAAGAGGATGCCGACCATGGACACGATCAGCATTACTTTGCGTCCGTATCGGTCCACAACAAAGCCGTACGGCACGGCCGTGAGAATGCCGGGAAGGAGCTCCAACGTCAACTGCCAGCCGCGCAGGTAGGCCAACTCGGCCTGGACATCCGTGTTGCCGGCGCAATCGCTTTGATCGCTGTCTCCTTCTCCAGCCATTTGGCGGCAGATAATGTCCTCGAGGATCTGGTAGAGCGGGACCGCCTGGAGGACGGTGGCCGCCTCGACGAGCACAACGGTGCCGATGATCAGTGCGATGGCGGCAATATTGCGAGAGGGGAATGCAGATGCGGAACCTGCGGGAGGCTTGCCGGGCGCATCGCTGCCGTTGTCAGCCAAAAGAGGCGTTTCCTCGCCAGCCACACGGGCGCGTTCGTCGGTGTCGTCGACACCCTCCATGTCTTGATGAGCGGTGACCAGTGTTCTGTTGCCTGGTATCGGTGTCGAGGACAAGGACATAGGGGGTAGTCGAGACAGAACGACAGGGAATATATATTTTGCCGACCTGCACGGCTGTGGCACGGGAAGCCACAGCGCCGAGTTCCAAAAGCACTCAACAGGCCGCGGCCAAGCATGTACGAACTACCTTTGATTTTGAATACAACCTTCCCCTCTCTTACTATACATTGCTCTCGGCTGAAGCAACCAACAGACGCTGGGAGAATGTATGTTGGCTTGTCGAAAGTAGAAAAACTCAGTAGATACATCACCTCCCCAAAAAAGAAGATTTGCACATACAACAGCTGTGTAACACATTCCCAATCGAGCGTAGATCAACAAAAAGAAAGAGCAGCCGTGCGACGGACTCAATCACAGGGCGTCGCATACAAGACTTGATAAAGGCGCAAAAAAAGAAAAAGAAAATCGTGCTGTGCTGCACGAAAGAGGCACAAGTGATGATTTGGCGGGCTGCCACGCCGCTGGCCGCGTTTACCCATCCGTGCGTCTGGATCCCATTGCATCCCTCTTCCTTGCACTGATTCGAGAGCGCGACTTATTTCCTTCTGTGAAACGCGATGTGTTACTGCCGCTGGTAAGGCGGCTTTCTACTGAGAAATAAAATCATAAAATGGAAAATAAAGAAGGAAAACATGATGTAACTGCTTTTTGAGTGTGCATGCATACGATGAAAACAATATAATATGGACTTGGGGCACGCTGTTTACAGAGAAGACAATGCAGCGGTGGAAGCAAAAAAGATAATATAAGAAAAATGAAAGGACTTAGAGTTAGGATTGAGATTCTCGCCATTGTTCGTGTAAACACATTCACCTTTTTTTGGGGGGGGGGGCTCTGTGGAAGCCCAGAGGCGATGCCCACCCCGCTGCTTCCTCACTACGTCTCCCCACCCACTCCCCCTCCTCCAAATGCTAATGTATTGTAAAAGTTGTCTGCTTCTAGGAATATTTTCGCTTGCAAAGTCTAAGATTGATACTAAGATACAATGGATATCGACGACACGTCGTCGAATCTATGTTCGACTTGTAGAAATTTAGACTTCGAAGAAATTTTCACGGTTAGAGAAATACCTCCGACGGGCACCGAGATAGTGACGATTGGGAAGACGCGTCCAAATCTTGACAAAATCAACTGCGATCAATGCCGGTTTTTTCACCAGTTCAGGTCGGCTTATTTCAGGAATTACTCGCGTCACGTCCGACTTTTTGACCACATCACACCCTCATCTGGGCCCTCCTCTCAAGGCGTATTAGAATCCGCGCATAGCCGGTTTCTCAGCGTTCTACGACAGAACTCTCGTCTGAGGTATGATAGCAGCATCGCAGAGGAGATCGTAAAGCCAGGAGTCATTGGCTACCTAAGAAATGAGAATCTTGAGGAATGCGACATCCGCCGTATCGACGCCAGTGTCGTGGATTACCAATTAATCAGCCATCAAATAGACCATTGCTCTACAGGACATCCACTCTGCGTAGCCAGTCAAGCCGAAGCCTCTTGGTCACATCCCATTTTTGGGTCTTCGATTCCAGATCTCCTAATTGACTGCATTCAAGAGAAGGTTGTGAGGCGAAAACCAGGAGACCGTTATATGACACTTAGTTATACCTGGGGCAATCGTCCGGCCTGTAATCCCGAGAATGACGTATCGCATGTTTTTTCCCTGATCAACGCACCCTTGACCGTCCGCGATGCAGTTTATGTAGTACGAAATCTCGGCAGGAGATTTCTGTGGGTTGACCGCTATTGTATAGATCAGGCACATAACTCGTCAAAGTCGTTGATGATACAGAATATGAACGTCATATACGAGCGCTCTGAGGTGACTATCGTGGCACTCCACGGAGAAGACGACGAGAGCGGACTCCCAGGAGTATCTACAGTATCTAGAATAACTCAGCCATGCTACCAAACTGGGAAAGGGAGTTTGATCTCATCATGTCTACCGATCAGGACTTTGATAGAGAACTCAAAATGGAACACTCGAGCGTGGACTTATCAAGAGGCTCGGCTTTCCCGGCGCTGTTTGTTCTTCTCCGAATCCCAGGTATACTTTGTCTGCAATCAGGGTACCTGGTCTGAGGCAGTCCCGTTTGGACCTTCTCGAAGTTATCTCACAAGGCTCCTCAATTCTCAACCTTTAGATTCTACTCTGTTCGGCTCAAATACGATCGCAACTGGGCATTTCAACGATCGCCTAGAATACTCGAAGAGAAATTTGAGTTTCGAAGGAGACATTTTGGATGGCTTCCGGGGTGTCCTCCACCAGTCTCCTTTCGTTACCTTTTGGGGAATCCCTGTCACTCTTCAGAATTCAGGCCTAGACCCTAACGTCGGTCTTGCTCTAGGGCTTTTGTGGATGAGGCGGCCTGCATGGATGAAATCGCGGCATATTCGAACAACGGAGAGAAAAAGAAGCAAACGCCGTCCCGGTTTCCCTACTTGGAGCTGGACTAGTCTTATTGCAGATATATACCAAGACACCTATGGCCCGCAATCGAAGTATAGTCAGTATATCAAAGGCCTTACTGTCGATTTTCCGCAGAACGAGGCACGAATTCAGTTTTGGCTGAGCATCAGAGGGCTCAGCATGCTGCGCATCGAAGATGCTAATAGGGACAACGCCAAGATCCTTCCCGAAGACTCGCAACAGCTATTTGTTGAAGGTGAGTTTGTCAAACTTACATATAGGTATCGGGAACCACAGCATAGGTGGTATCTACTGTCGGGGCGTTGGATTTACTTTCAGCCGGATATCTTCGATGAAGACCAGGTCTGGCCCGGACGTTCAACAGAGGACGATTTTCAAGCCGAAGATCAAGTTTTAGTTCTTATTCAGTGGAACGAGTCGCAGAGATCAAGTTTCAGGCGGCTGTTGTTGATGGTAGTTGAGTGGATCGATGACGCTCGTGCCGAGCGAAGAGGTCTCCTCACCACATATAGGGATGAATTCCGTGCGGAAGAGATACGTCAACTACCGAGAATTAGAAAGCGATTCAAGCTACAATGATTTTTAAATTTTCATGGCTGTAGCTACACGGCCCGTCAAGATACCTTGAAGCGCGGTATTCATACTCTAACCGAGCCTGCGACATTCAACTCTCCTTCCCTGTAATTTGATGACTTTAAAAAACGAATAGAAGCACCGGGAAGTAGTTTGGAGAGCATATTTTCGTATGAATAGAAGGAAATATAGGAAATTGCCTTTGGCGTTTGACTTTTTAGCCTCCATTGTAACAGGAGTCGATTCAAACATAGAAATGCAGTCAGCAGGCATGAGACTTTATAAATAGTTTTACACTTTCGTATACATGTGCTGGCCAAGGACGCTGTGACCGTGCAATTGTAAGGCTGCAAGCGCCGACCAAAGTGTGGCACATGTAGGGAGATTGGCATGAAAAAGACGCCCAAGGCAGTAGTATTTCTGATAACATTATAGATGGAGGGTACGGAGTGTTGCTTGTTAGGTACAGACGTATGCACTGTACTTCAAAGGTACTAACCAGAAAGACTATTTGGAATATCTGCGCGACTCCTTTCATTTACACTTTTTGTCACCATACTTATTTTGGTACATTTCGTTTATGCAAGCGCCTTAACGCCCAAGCGATGAAAGTTGCCGTGGAACGTGATCAAAGCTAAGCAACCAGCTAGACAGAAAGTTGTCTCATGCTTGCCTAAAAAAAGGAAGAAAATAAAACCGTGGGAAGGGAAATAAATATACCCTTTGTTTGTTCAGTCTCGATTGTTCGTGACTGAACATGCGTCCTAAATGGCTTAATGAGGCGCAAGGAAACAAATAAAAAAGGCATCGAAGACGATTTATATTAAGAGGCTGTTACAGGGCAAAGGTTGAGTGAAATTTCCTAGTATATTCTCTCTATCGCTACTGTATAATTCTCTATTCTTTTGTCGCTGAACGCGTGCAGATTTGTTAGATACTGCACGTGGTATATCATACAAGACATTCATAGTATGGCTGTACTTTCTTTTAGTATGGAACTTGAGAACTCACGAGGAAAAAGTCAAGACGTAGAGCCTTTTCAGCTTTGGTGAATCCACTGGCGTTTTGCTCTTCCCTGGACTCTCTCTCCCCCTCCCCCCTCCCCATTTTCAGCACCTCGTTTGTCAAACATACAACTTAACTGCTAAGAGTTAGTTATTTAAGAATCAATAGTTCGATCAAGTTGCGTGATTCTTGTATTGCTCTTTATTTCCCGCTTGGTACCGCTGAGCTTTGAGAATCTTACTGGTTCGTCACGGTGCGGCTGACGCCTGCATCTAGTACCTGGCCCTACTCCGTACTTAGGTCGTGGAACCATTGAGGATTTTGCAAAACAGTCCCCCCCCCAAAAAAAACAATGATGGCCACATGCATCTCAATAGCCAATAGAATATCGGTATGCAACAAGATAAAAGTGAAATTTTCCAAAAGTTCCTCGAGCAAACGTATGCGCCCTACAGCTCTCGTCGTAAACTTTAACCGCCTCCAAATTGCCGTCCACTCATGCAATTGAATTTTCAGTCGCATCCTTCGCCACTCCAGCTTGTTGACCTGCGTCTTGGTGTACCTTGACAATACGATTCAACAAGCCCAACAATAGCAACTCAAAAGTTCTTTATGACCATTTCATGACAGGCTTTGCTGCCAAAAGTTCCCAGGGCGACATAGGGCTGAGACATTTGCAACGGGAATTTGGCTCACCTCCAGGAACTTTTGTGCCACGAATCTAGAACGTCTGCCTTACATCAGCGAAACGTCATGCAAGGATCTTTTGTGTGGCCAATGAGCATCGACTCGGCACTACCCTTCTCTAAAAACATGCGCGCCCAAACTAGCCAGTTGTAATACGCCTGCAATTCCATGGAGTGTGCACGTCGCAACGTATTATTCATCTTGGACTTTTGTTTTGAAATGGGTTAATCCAAGCCTTATTTCTCGTATCAACGCCGTCTATATAAGAGCGCAGTTTGCCCTTGCAAACCCTTCAGGTCGCTACCAGATTACCTGACAACTTGGTCTTAAACATTACGAAGTATCAACGTTTGAATTTCTAGCTTTCAATATACACTGCGCTCATCTACATTCCTGTCATCTGAAGAGTTGAGTCTCGTCGAAATTAAGTTATCTTTCTTTCATATTGCCCTTATGATGTCTGACAGCACTGGCCATCAACGGCGCTGGGCGACTCCAGAGGAGTGGGACATCCAACGAGAGACCATCACCAAGCTTTATCGGCGTCGCAAGCTCAGCGAGGTGATGAAAATTATGCAGGATGAGCACCAGTTCTTCGCCAGGTCAGTAGCACACCGATTTGAATCGCGATCATATCAGCTCGCTAAACAGCTCCAGCGTGAAAATGTACAAGTCACATTTCGAAAAATGGGGATTGCAGAAGAATTTTCGATCCAAGCAGGTTCAGGAGCTGCTTCTTCAGAAGAGAGAGAGGGACGCCGCTGGGAAGGCCACAACAATGTGCATCCGAGGAGAAAAAGTCGATACGGAGAAGCTCGCGACGTACCTCAATCGGACGTCGAAGCAGAATCAAGATCGAATTTTGACCGCCGCTTCTGGCGGCTGTGTGTCGCTTGCTGCCCACATACTCCTGAGAAATGTGGTCGCTTGCCGTACACCATCTCCAGTGCCGTCTTCTGAGCAGTCTCACCTGGCTGCCGGTCAGAAACAAGTACAGAGTGACGATGAGAGCCAGGATAATACTTTGTCGATAACAGGTTTCGGAGTTCCTCGTCGAACAAATTCTTTAGCACTGCCTAAACCATCTTTAAGACTGCTACCGACCCCAGATATTCACAAGAAAGTTGAAAAGTGCATGCACAATCTACGAATTTATGTGGCCGACCGCTTCGACTCCGGTTCGTGGTGTAGCGAACTTGATGACAAGCGACGCGAAGAAATAGGGGGAGTACTGGCTTGGCATGACCTATTTTTCAACGCAAAACAGTTACTAAGTATGGGACAAAACCAACGGGCCTTTCGGTTGTTCGGGATCTGTTTCAATAAATACAAAACTATACTATCTGTTGACAATACCACCCTATTCTTCTCCATTTACGACATCCTCTATATGTTCAAGGATTTTCCGGATTTCGTTGAAGCTTTCATAAGATACACTTATGAGCTATCTGAAGTGCTGTACGGCATAACGCATCCATTCAGCGAGCTCACGAGAGAGTTATACGAGATGGACTATGATGAATTACTATCCAACTGGAAACCTCTTACGGAATGCTACTTCAACTTTCTCCTGGGCTCCATGAAATATGAGAGCGACCTTATGATCGAGGTCTCACATGTTTATCACAGTACCATGATATCCCAGAATCAGGCAAGGCTGGTCGATTTCGAAGTCACTGAATCAACTCTTAAAAAAAACTTTGTCGCATGGGAAAGTTACACGCACATTTCGAGACATGACTTATCTGCACTTCAGCGGAAACTAGCAACCTTATATTTTATTGGTAAACGATATGACGAGGTACAGCAAATCGCCTCGCATTTTCAGGACCAAGGCCAACCGGAGTATTTTTGGTATCTCTCTCTTCTGTTAAGAATGGCTACCTTTGAGGGGAGTGTTCAAAAGGCCATCGAGTTAAGCAACCATTGCGTCAACTATTACGGACCTAATGATGAAATGACATTTCGCGCCATCCATGATGCTGAACAAGCTATGCGATGGCTTGGAGAACCATACATTACCGATACTTTCCTCGAGCAGTTAGATCGTGGTATTAATGAATTGTGCATTATATATGGAGAGATTGAGCTTCAATGACGGAATTGGCAAGATGATTGAGAAGATTACTGTAGAACTGCAAAATACAAAGTGATTTGAAGGAAGAGCTGCACACCTCAAAGGCCGCCAAACCGGTGCCTGTGATAACGAAAGCAGCGACAAGAAAAGTGTTTTTCACCTTATCCTGTAAGTTTGAACACACTATTGTAGCCGCCAGAGTGGGTGGCCTTCTCAAACAAGAGTCAGATCATAAATATTTCTCTTCCCCTCAACCGTCACCGACAACGTCAACTCTGTGTTCGTCGACCGAGTTGGCTAAGCCTCCATCCTCTTACTTTACAGCTTTCTAATAATATAATTAACGACGATGTATCACATACCCTTTCGTATTCTATCTTTAGCCCAATCAGCTACTCTTAGTGTAGTGGGTTCTAGCGCAGGACAACCTGTCCAGCGCGGAGTACGCCGTAGTTGTAATTTTCATCTCGGAGGAGACCTTAGTTACAGGAAAAATAAACCTTAAAGTTGGACAATGCTATGTTGATATAGACTTCTGACGATGTCGACCGAGAGTGCTTTTAGTCTGGTCGATGGGCTCCGCCCCGTGGGGCTTTACTGACAGTGTAACGCTTCCATTTACTAAACCACCAATCTTTACCCATTAACCACTTCACGGGAAGTGCTCTCGATCAAGGCGGATTGGGGGCGAAACAGCTTAGCTCTGTAGAAACAATAAGACAAGTCAGTGGTGTGGCGGAGTGAAAATAGCGCTACCATTCTATATATATAACGCCACCAGCATAAAATTTAATAGCAGGTTAAAGTCCAGCAAGCCGATCAGCGCGGCTTGTACGAGGAATGCGACGCATACGGTGAGTACGGAATAACTTTAAATAGCAACAACTATAGTTTGATAGAGTGGTACGGGAGGTTGGATCGCGGGGCATACGTCTTTGACTAATTAAGGTCTAGCTAGTTTAACAAGACACTTCCGCCGAACTCTTGATTTTTTTTCTCTCTAAACCACCACGAACTACTGTCGTACTTTGCGGTTCTTGCATCAACACCCGCTAGACAAGGCCTAGGTGATGGATGAGCTGAATCACCGTGTTTACCCAGTAACAACGCCCCTGCAACCCTGTGCTCACCCACAAAGGTGTATAGTTGCTTGCTACATAAGCGAACCAGCTGTGTTGACCGAAGTGATAAAGAGTGATATACATAGTCAGACAGCTAGATAAGTACCGTTTCTGAACAACATATAACTACGGCACGGGATAATTAGATGGAAACTCCACGTATACAATACGAGCTGCTGAATCAGGAGATGAAGTCTGATCCCCAATGGGCAAGACAAGTGTATACATCGAGCAGAAAAAAGGGGAGGGGGGGGGGGTTCTTAAAATAATATCAGGTCGAGGGAAACCCAAGATAAATACTGGGCTCGCTCCTCCTCCGAAATCGAGAAAAGTAAAGTCACGAGCCCTTAAAAATCTATCATTTCTCAATAGGACAAAATCCAAAACCATAAAAAAATAAAACATGCAGCTCATCATTGCCGTCTTTGTTGCCTTGTTGGTGTTCGCCCAGGGATTGGTCTTGGACACAAGAGACTATTCCCTAGTTGCGCGTAGTAACGCTGTGGCGATTACCCTCCCTAATGGCACACGTAAGATCGAGTTTTACGACGCGGGTGTCTATTATGGAACGCTACTTGAGACCGACGGAGGAGGTATGTTTTGACCTATGCTTCCTCGCCGCCCTGTTCGCATCTTCTCTCGACACTCTTCCTAGCACTCTGTGATTCAAATTCGCCTCCCTCGCAACGCCTCTGCTAATATCTCTCTTACCAACAGCTATACTTCTCGATTCCAGTGGTCATATGGCTACTGAGGCTGAGACGCTGCAGAAGCGCGTATGGATCTGGACTGTTGCTAAACAATGGGCTACGATTATAAAAAAATTCGGAACACGAGTGTGGACCTTTATCTACTGCATTAGTCTTGACGTGGCCGTAAAATGCGGCGATTCGGTTAGTTAGCTACCCTTTCCCAACTGCCAGGATCAGACAAAATTCAACAAGTGGTGGAACTTAACGCAATGCTAACAACTTAAATTTGAATAGTTTATAAACTGTATGAATCATGGACATCCGCCATGGAAATGTCCCGCTGGTTATGTTTGTGTTGGTGTTGCTGGGAAGGACTGTTTTGACTTATTGTAGTTATTAGGAAGAATCCGACCAACGCTTTCTTTTCATCCTTAGACTTTCGAGTGTATTTGGATTTTAACAAAGAGCAACTTATCACAGATTCTTTCTGAACCGTTCCGTTCGTTGGTGTTGAGTGATGCCACTAGGCTACTGTACCAGTACAAAAAGGATCAATCCCCTTGGACATATGTAACAGTACCTTATAACTTAACAGTTGGCAGCATTTTACATTCCAAATTTAAGACGTGCTACCAGCTACCTCTCGAAGATTACTCAATAAGCGAGATCAGAGCAATGCTGATATCACGGGGGGCAGATAATCTGAAAAATGTCCACCTGTAATACATAGTTTGGCGATGGCAGAAGCAGATGTCATGCTGTAAATATCTAAAACGACGTAGGAGATCAAATCTTAAGCTGAGTAGATTTATAACCTTTTTCAGATCTATGACCGAAACGAAGAAAAAAAATAAAATAAAAGGCTCTTAATGTCTACTAGAAGACCCTTGAAACATCCACAACATAGCACATTGCAACTAGCACAGTTATATCGGAGCACGCTTGGGAGTTTCTTGTCTGATTTCAATCCCCTCGAAAGAAAAACACGATTAGATGCAATAAATCTCGCCTTCGCTTATGCGACGTGTTCGGTGTCGTTCACTTTCTCAGCTGCGTTCTCTGTTCCGTCTTCCTTGGATTTGTGCGCCAGCGCCGACTCGGCATCGGCATGCACATTCACCCCGTCGAAGACTTCGGCGACCTCCTCCAGAGAAAATCCTTTGGTCTCAGGGTATAAAAACCACGTCACCACGTTAATCACGACCAGTATAGCAACAAACACGAGGTAGTATTTCCAGCCGAGGCTGTTGAGGGCAATCGAGTTGCAGAAAGCCAAAACGACAAGAGAGCCGTAGATGGCAAACATTTCAGCAATAAGCCCTTTGCCCCGCATCGAGTACGGGAGAATCTCTGTTGAGTAGCCAAAAAGCATTGGCGTGTAGCATATGTCGTAGTGGAAATACTGCGGAAAGAAGAATAGCGAGTTAGCAGACAGAAGGCGTCGACAGCAGAGATCGTCGGGCAGCTCACATAGATGAAAACGAAAGCGACAACAGCAATACCAGCGCTATTATTGCCAGTCTTATCAAAGACAGCTGAACAGGCCGTCCAAGCCGAAAAGGACAGCAGCATGCCGATTCCGGACCATGCGAACAGCGACCGCCGCCCAAGTCGATCCACCAAGAAAGCGGCCGACGCAGCCGCCCAGAAATTCCAAATTTGCAAGATGCTGCGTTCGTCATTCAGTTAGAGCCATGGACGTTCTACATACGAAATATGAGGTGGTGGCAGCTAGCTTGTGAGGCGACTTACCCGTTGATGAGCGTCTGCGTGTCGGGGTTCGTGATTCCGACAGTGTCGAGCACCAGAGTCAAATAGTAGCTCACAACGCTCGCTCCATTCCACTGGGCAAACGCGCCCAGGCTGCAGACAATAAACATGCGGCGGCGATTTCCGGGGCTGTTGAAAAGCGCCTTCCACTCGATCGACTTGGCTTCGCGCTCCGCCTCGATGGTCCGGGAGATCTCCATCATTTCAAATTTGATCAGCGGGTGGTCCTCGTCGCCGTTGGTGTGGAACCGAGCCAGCGTCTTGCTCGCCTCCGCGTGCCGCCC
This sequence comes from Hawksworthiomyces lignivorus, assembly GCA_002917075.1. NCBI lineage: Eukaryota > Fungi > Ascomycota > Sordariomycetes > Ophiostomatales > Ophiostomataceae > Hawksworthiomyces > Hawksworthiomyces lignivorus. The sequence continues at coordinate 372,613 of NTMA01000019.1, forward strand.
TTTGGCGACGAGCCAACGCGGAGACTCTGGGACCCACCAGAAGAAGCACAGCTGAACCAGCGGCCAGGCGCCTTGGAGGAGCGACGGGGTTCTCCAAGCCCAATTGCTGTCGCGGAGATGTTTTTGCGTGCCGTAGGTGCTCCATGAGGCCAGGATGGCCCCGAAGTAAAACAGCGTCCAGAAGAGAGACGTGTACTTTCCGCGATGCGTCGGGAAGCAAAGCTCTGATATCAGAATAGGCGAAGGCTGGGTGACAATGATGCTCCCCGCCCCGGCAAGGATACGGGAGAATGTAAACATCCCATAGTTGACTGATGCGGCCTGTATAATGGAGGCGACGATAATGGTGACGATGCCGATGAAAAGAGTCCAGCGGCGACCCAGATAATCGGCAAGCGGCCAGGCAAAGGGGAGCACAGCGACAGAGCCGATCGACTGGGCTGCATTCACCACGCCAAGGCGGGTGCCGGCGGGGTTGTTGAAATAATTCTTCCAGGAACTTGTCGACTGCAGTGCGTTCATCATTGAACCATCATAGCCGGCAGTCGCAGAGGAAAGGAGCGGAACAAGCAGAATCAGATTCAGCTCCAAGAGATGAGGGATCCTGTACCAAGGCTTGTCGTGCTTGGGCAGCACCTTGGCCATGGCCTCCCCGATGATGTCCTCGTCCTTGACCATATTGGTGCAATTCGAGCTTGAAACTAAGAATCCTGACTAAGTAGAGGTACAAACAAGAACGAAACAGAGAAGCGGATGTTCCTATTAGCTCTCAGATTGGCCTGTGGTCAATGAGGAGGGATGCAGTATCTTATATTTGTATCATGGCGGTGATGTGTATGTGTGCAAACTTTTCGAGGTCTCGCGGACGGCCCACCGGTTGACCCGCTATATCATGAAATAAGTTAGACTCTGGGGTCTCCAGAGTGGAGACGAGCAGAAGCTTGGCAGGTCGACAAGGCTACTGTCCAACAGCCATAAATCTGGAGATATCAAGTTGTATGTCTATGTTTTAAACGACGTTCCTGGCTCTGGACAGCGGGGTTCCCACAATTAGAAAATCCGGGGATGATGTCGGCGGGCATAGCCTGGTTCGTAGGCGGCGGTAGAGCCGCCACAGCTCCGCCGCTAGCGCCTGTCTCCATCGAACAAGCAAGAGTTCTTGGTCTTTCTAACCTCCTAGCGGCTATATTTTCTGAACGTCCTCTAACAAAGCGCTGCAATCAGCCGACCCTCATGGTACTGGCACGGGCCTTTTTAAGAGAGGGTATTGTTGCAGCAGCAGGAGTTTAGCCGCCCATCTTTATTGCCGGTGGAAGAGAGGCGTATATAGGATTCATAATTAAATATGAGTATGCGTGAGGAACTAGACCACGAGTACTCCATTTCGTGGCCATTCTCCAGTGCTTGCTCGACATCAAATTCTGTCTGAACCGCCATGTATTACCAGTGAATATACAAATCCTGTAAAAAGTCGATTGATTCAGCTCGAAGCCCTATCGCGTGCAATGCAGCTTCGGCGGTTGCTATAATCCCGAGCTGCTGAAGAGATATAGTGAGATGGATATGAAGCAGAGCGCATTTAAATATTATGAAAAGGTTCTTTCGAAAAGCTGTAACTGCCTCTTTGGCATTATGCTCATTATATCTATCCACAGTGACACTTGCGGACTGCCGGTGAACGACAGATGTTTATGTTTCTGATTTACGCCTCTGGCCTCAGTCTTCTAGGCACCTATAGACTCACCCTGACTCGGAGCGGGTAGGCGGGAATCGGCCTTGGTAACTATAGGTTACTGATAATGAGTAATCAGACAACCACACATGGGGAGCAACGCCATCTGGATAACGAGTAGTGGAACTTGGATGTAGCCGAAGATCTTCACTGAGCGCAATTTCGTTTCGAATGTAACATTGGTAATGAACTGATTGCCTGACCGCAGCGTCAGCGATTCTTCAACTAGGAGGATGCGGTTCTCTGGTTTTCTCGTGCGTAAGTGGAAAGCCCGCTCGAAGCTACCCTGTTCTCCCGAAGGATCTATATTCTTCTATAGAATGATGGCTTAATATAATGATATTGTGAAGGCATCCCTTTTAATATTGCTTCATTCACTAGGTTATTGATATAGCATCTTGTATTTCTCCTAGGTCTTCACAGATGTGCGATATGAAAGAAAAAGGTAGTTGCATGGAAAGGTGAAGATCGCAGAGAAAACAATCGCATTTAAGTTTTGGCCCTCTTTGAATTAGATATGAACGAACAATAATAAGCCTGCCCTATTTTTTTTAGTGAAGCAATAACATGAAAATATCCCTTGGCCTGGTTTTGTGTATAATACAAACTCTGGAACGATGCTAAAATAAGAAATCAACAAGCACAAAAGAAAAGGAACAAAAAAACGAAAGAAAGTTTTTGGCAAAAGTTCCAGCCCCAAATAACGTAACCCCTCTGAACCGTCTCTGTCTCTGTTCCTCCCTCTCCTATTAGCGCCGCTGCTTCTTCTCCCGGTCGCCCGAGAGCGGGCCCATTCCTTCGTCGCTCCGCCGCTTGCGGCCGCGGTCGTCTCCCCGGCCGCCGACTCTCTGGTAGTCGCCTCCACCGCTGCGCCGCGAGTCCCGACCAGGACCCATCGGCTCCCGGTTGGGATCGCCGCGCAACGACGGGCCATGGCCACCGCCGCCGCCGCCGCCGCCGGCGCCAAACGAATCGCGGTTGGAGTTGCGACGCGATGACGAAGACTGCGGCGCGAGGGGCAGGCCGGGTGGCGGGGGTGGAGGCGGAGGCGGCGGCGGAGGCGGCGGCAGCTGGTGATGCTGGTGGCCGCCGCTGCTCGCCATAAGAGAAGCATCCGATCGCCTGTCGCCCCGGTCGCGGTAGTCTCGGTGGCCCTTTCCATCGCGGTCCGGACCACCGCCGCCGCCACCTCCTCCGCCACCTAGGCCGCTGGGCCCGCTAGGCCCGCCGGGGCTTCGCTCCCGGCTGCTGCGGCGCGGCGGGCGGCCAGACGAGCGATCGTTGCCTCCGCCTCCACCGCCGCCACCGCGGTCGCTTCGGTGATCACCACCGCCGGTGCGCCGGCTGCTGCTGCTGCGGTCGTGGTGATCCCGCCCGTCGCCTCCAGTTGTGCTCTGCCGCGACAGGCGGCCGTTTGCCGGGCCGTCTACGCCGCCCGCGCTCCGCATCGGATCGCTACGCTCGTGGCTGGGGGTTGACAGCGGCGAGCCGCCGGTCAGGACTTGCGCGTCTGACCCAGCCAAGTGGCTGCGGCTGCCACCGTTGCTGCCGCCGTTTCGGCGGTTGCCTCCGCTGATCGTGTCCTGGATGCCTTTCATCATCCGCTCGCGACCGCCTTCGCGCGTGCGCTGGCGGTCGTTGTCACGGCCAGACGAGGAAGGCGTTGCGTTGGCCGAGGACAGAGCCGGCCCGCCACCGCGGAAGTCGCTAGACACAGGCGTGTTAGGCAGGCTGTGCCCTCCTCCGCTGCCACCAGCCCCGCCACTTGGGCCGCGCGGCGGCTGCTGTTGCTGTTGCTGGTAGGGCTGCGCCGGCCGGTCCGGCGTCCCGTGCACCGAAGAAGGTGTGGATGGTGTGTTGGTGCCGCCCAGCCTCGGAGGTGGGCCGCCGGGGCCAGAAGATTGCGACGGCGGGAGAGGAGGCGGCGGGCTGGCGCGGGATCCTGTGCCGATATTGCGCATCCTGTCGCCGTGGATGCCGCCAACCGGGGTCGCGTTGACAGACGTTGTCGGCGCAAGCGGCGGCGGGAGAGGCGTGTTAGGCCCCATGCTGCCGCCGTCGTACTGGCCGCGGCCTCTCCTAGAGGACCGGGCTGGGCCAGCCGGCGGACCCAGCGGGTGGCGGTCAGGCGTCGGTGGACGGTGGTCGTCGTCTGGGCCAACGCCGGAGTCGCGCCCACGATTGCCGCGGGGCCCAGAAGGAAGAGGACTGTCAGCCACAGACGGTATGGCATTGAGCCGGCCGTAGCTGGGATCCTGCTGGTGATGCTGCGGTGGAGGCCGGCCGCGGTCTCCGTCGCCATAGCGAGAGGGCAGCGAGTCGCGCGGAGGACGGTCAATGCGGTCGCCACGGTCACCTCTGTCACCACGATCTCCTCGATCGCCGCGGTCGCCACGATCATTTCGGTCGCCTCGCTCGTTTCTATCGTTGCGGTCGCCTCGGTCGCCGCGGTCAAGTCGATCGCTCCGACTCCCGCGATCGCCACGTTCTGGCCGATCGCCTCGGTCACCACGGTCTCCTCGGTCTCCTCCCAATGGGCGGTCAGCCGCCTCTCGCTCTCGTGGCTGCGACGGCGGCAGCGGCGGGTGGATGAGGTGCTCGTCCCGCCCCTGTGAATAGTGCAGCCGCCCGCCGTGGCGCTCTTCTCGATCACGGTCGCGGTCTCGGCCATCTCTGCCGTCTCGGATGTCCCGGGCATCGCGGTTGTCGCGGCTGTCACGGTTATCCCACTCTCGGTCGCGACCGCCGCGCTCGCCGGGCACGGCCTGATCGGCTCCTCCTGCAGGGCCTCGACGGTCCGACACGCGAGGGGACTGCGTGCGTCCTGCTCCAGCACGGTCTTTGGTGTCGTCCCGGGGACCACGACTACTACCGCCGCGCACGTCGCCGGACGGCCGGTCCGTGGTGGTGCTGCTAGCAATGATGCGCGCGCGCTCGGGGTTGATGGCGACTTCAGGGGAGTCGAGCTTTTTCTGCTGAGGGGTGGATGCCAATGCGGCCGGTGCTGCAGCTGCTGTCGTAGATGGAGTGGACGCCGGAGGCGCAGGAGAGGGTGCTTTTGGCAGCTGCGCCGGTTGGAGGGACGTAGATCCAGCGCCTGGGCCCGAACGATCACGGAGATCGTTTCGCCGGGTAGGTGTGTTGTTGTTCTCTGGACGCAAGGAGCGCTCCCCGCCGCCACCGCCGCCCACGCGATCGGGCGTGCGGAAGTCCCGCGGGTCGTTCCTCGTCTCCTTGAGGTCGCGCATGTCCCGGCCGTCTCGGCCGTCTCGTGAATGATCCCGCAGATCCCTCGAATCCCGTGGACCGTGCGTATCCCTGGCAGCACTATTGGCATTTTGGTGGTTGCTGTTTGTCATGTTGCTGGCACCGAGGGCGCCATCTTGGTGTGCTGGAGACTCGCGGGGCGACGGCTCGCGGCGGTCTTGGTTGCGCACCTGGCCAAAGCGGTCTGTCTGGTAGCGGCCAGGCACCGGGACGTCTGGGCGGTTCGGCAGGCTGTGCGAAAGGGGTAGAGACGTCAAGGTGGAGGGGTGCTTGGGGAGCTGGGCTTCCGCGCGGCTCGGCGTGTGGATGGTGGCGGCCGCAAGCCGCGGCGTAGACGGCTTGCTGCTTGCCGTCGCCGTGGCGGAAGTCGACGGCGCAGCAGAGGACGCGCGCGTCTCCTTGCCGGCCGCCACTCCGTTGGCAGCCGCACCGGCGTCTTTGAGTTCGCCGTCCTCCACCTCGGCTGCGGTCGAAGGTTCTTGTCTACGTTTTGCGCGTTAGACGATGCACCGCCAGAAAAACATCTGCGTCATGTTATGGATTCGGCTAGTTGACTTACCTAGCTCCTCGCTGCGGCTTAAACTCGGGCGCGTCAGGGCGGAGAGAAGCAGAGGCACCTGCTGCTGCGGCCGACTCAGCGCTGGCAGCAGCCTTTGCCTCGTCGGCTGTGAGCTTGGACTGGAATTTATTCTGTTAGCAGGTTCAGATGGACAAAATGTGGCGCTTCCACAGCTCGGAGAAGAAAAGAGAGGGAGGCGACGTACCTGGTTGGAGCGGAAGGCCTGCACCATGACCCACTTGGACTTGCGCCGCAGCAGCTCCGAGTAGATGGTCTGCGCCGTCACGGACAGGTCGACGCGGTGGGCGGACTCGGACTCGGCCGAGGACGACTTGGTCGCGGCCTCGCGCGCGGCGATGTCCTTGAGCTGGTCGGAGAACTGCTGGCCCATAAAGTTGACGGCCGGGAAGTAGTCCATAACGGACTTGAGCACGGTGATGGCGTTGCGGATATGCATCCACTCGAGGTTCCCCAAGCAGTCCTTCAGAGCTATGTTTAGGTTCTTATGCCAGCCATAGAGAAGGTCGCGGAACTCGGTGTGCTCGATGAACGTCTCGGGCGCGTGCGGGCCCTGCGCGTCGCCGGCAAACGTCTTGGCGAATCCGAGGAGCGTGCGCTCACCCGCCTTGGCCACGACGCCCAGGGCCTCCCGCTCGTAGAGAGCCTTGTCGCCGTGCCACCGGGCCAGGTCGGCCAGGATCAGCTTGAGGAAGCGGCCCACGTGCTCGGCTTCGCGGACGGTGCAGGTGAAGAAGAGGTCGCGCAGGCGGTTGGTGCCGAAGAGGCGGTTGTAGAGCGACACGAGCTGGAAGTTGGGGGCGCGGGCTTCGTGCAGGAACCGCACCATGCGGAAGCAGTACTCGGTGTCGGCGGCGGACAGGAGCATGCGGGGCACGAGGCAGTGCTCGATGAGCAGGTCGGATACGGCATTGATGCTGGCGGGCGCGTACGGCGAGCCGCTGCGGTCTGGGCCATGCAGCCATGCCTTGGCGTGCTTGTATAGTAGCTTCTTGGTGTCCCGGTTCCGCGTGCTAAGGGCCAGCATCTCTTCGCCCATGGCCTGGCGGTCCTTGAGCCGCGCGTCAGCCTCTTCGTTCCGCCGCAGAAGCGCCGCCCGCGACGGGTCGGCCGGGCGGCTGTTCTTGAGAGCCACGCTCTCCTTGCGCAGGCGGTCAATCTCGGCGTCGTAGCGCGTGCGCGGCACGTTGAAGTCGCCCAGCTGCAGGGTCCAGAAGGTCACGTAGAACTCCGGGGACATGCGCTTCAAGACCCGGTCGGGGAGGATGTCAGCGATGGACTCGACGAGCGGCTGCAGCGGACCAAGCGTCTGCTGACTCTGCTCTGCTGCTTCGGCCGGCTCCGCGCTTTGCTCCTCTTCTGCCTTCACGTCGACATCCATCGCCGCTGCGTCTGCCGTCTCGCCCGCTGCAGCTCCGTCCGCAGCCGCAGCCGCAGCCGCCTCGTCGACCTTGTCATCGTCGGCCCCGTTGGTCATGGGCACATCCTTGTCGGCTGCACCGTCTTCTTTGGCTGCCGGCGCCTGCTGCTGCTGCTGCTGCTGCTGCTGCTGCTGCTTTGTGCCTTCGCCGTCTGCAAGAGACGTGCCCTGCGCGATGGCGCCGTGGAAGTCGAGGCCGGCGCGGCCGATCATAAAAGCCAGGGCGGCGTCCAGGCCGCAGCCCTTCATCAGCCGCGGGATGTCGGGAACGAGCGAGTCGAACTGCTCTGGGGTGAGGTTGCTCCGCAGCAGGTCGAGGTACTGGGCGAGGACCTGGTGGGTGTCGTCGACCATTGTGGCGAGGTACTTGATGTGGGCCTCCTTCTCGGCGTCGGCGTAGATGGCCGACTGGCGGTACTGGGCCAGGTTGATGAGGAGGCGCCCCGCGAGGCGGGTGTGGACGAGCGCCTTCATGAGGCGCTGGGCGCTGACGTGCGAGCGATAGCGCTTGTCGCCGAGGGCGATGAGGGTGAGGCGGCGCAGGGCGGGCCCGCCGGTCATGGCGTGGATCTGGGCGTCGGTGAAGTCGACGTCGGACACGAGGCCGCCCATGGACAGGATCAGCTCCTTGAGAATGATGAGGTCGGTGGAGTTGCCCTTGGACAGCTGACTATTGACGTACTGGACGACGGGGGTGACGTCCATGTGCGGGTAGGAGGTGAAGACCTGGCCGGAGAACTTAGAGAGAGCCTGCAGCCACTTGCTAGTAAGCAGGACAGACGTCTCCTGGGTGCGGCTGCGCTGCTTGCCGCCGAGGGAGCTCATCAGCGACCAGACGAGGACGTCGTAGCCTAGGTCGGTGAAGTAGCGGGCGCAGGAGACGAACACGTCGATAATGTTGTCATACGCCTCGAGCTGGCCGAGGGCGACCTTAAAGACGACGCCCGGGGAAGAGAGGGCCGTCTTGGCCAGGGCCCGGCCCATGACGGACTTGTTGTCCTTGGAAATGCGGCGCATGGTGCCCATGGTCTCGCGGCGCGTGCGGTCAAAGGCCTTGCGGATGGCGGGCTGGCGCGACGTGGGGCCCTCGTACCACTCCGTGTACAGCTCGTAGCGCACGCGCAGCGGGTAGGTCTGCAGGACCTGCCAGACGGCGTCGACGCAGGCGGGGCTGGACGGGATGAGGCTCAGCGCGGGGATGAGGAGGCGCTTGAGCAGGTCGTGCCAGCGCTGGCGGTTGTCGGCGGAGGGGTCGTCACGCAGGCTCTTGACACCGATGGCGGCGAGGTTGATGATCAGCTCGGGCTCTTGTCCGATGCAGACGCCGGACACGCCCAGGAAGCTGTGGCAGAGGGTGAAGACGTCGTCGACCGTCTGGCACACGGGGACGTTGTCGACCCATTCGTCAAAGTAGAAGCGGTAGGGCTGGCCGTCGGCCACATCGAGCTTGTCTGCAAAGGGCCACCGGTACGGCCGTCGAATGAACATTTCGGTGCGCTTGACGCTGCCCTTGGGCATGGCGCCGGTCTGGTCGTAGTCGGCCTGCTTCTTCGGGGGGCAGTCGATGGAGGCGTCCGCAGACGGGACGGCGCGCGCCTCGTCGGCCACCTTGTGCAGCGAGCGGATGAGGATGCGGTGGATCAGGGGGATGAGGTTCTCGGCGTACAGCTCCATGATCCAGGGAAAGCGACCCAGGATGAAGAGCGCTTCGGGAATGGCGCCGATCAGGAGCAGGTGGTCTAGGATCTGGATCTTCATGTCTGGAGGTTCGGGGAGCTGGGGCGCCTCGCTTGCCGCCGCAGCAGCACCTGCGGCAGCGGCCGCATCTCCTGCACCTGCCTGTCCGGTAGCAGCGGCAGCGGCGCTGGAAGCCACCGCAGCCCCGTCGCGGCGCGCGGCAGCGCCGGCGGCGGGTGCGCCGCCCACAGGCAGCGGGGCAGGCGAGTCGTCGGGCAGAGCGCCAGCCATGGCCAGGGCGTTTGATGCGAAGCCCGGACGGCTCTCGCGCTCCTTGGTCTCGAGCTCCGCTTCTCTCTTGGTGCGAACGGCTTCCATGTTGTCGTCTGACGGCCAGAGGTGAGGATAGAGGTCGCAGAACGAGATGAAGCCGATCTTGATCAGCAGGGCGGCGAGGTAGAGGAGGTTGGCGGGGAGGATGTCGTCGGCGCTGCGGGCGTCGGAGCTGTAGAAGCGCAGCTTGAAGCCGAGCACCTGGGCGGCGACGCGGTTGCCCTGCGGGGGCATGGTCTTGGTGTGCTTGATCCAGTGGAGCTCGTGTTCGGTGAAGTGGCTGCTGGTCACGCTGTCGATGTCGTCGACGTCGCCCATGCCGTTGCTCTCGTCTTCGTTGCCGTCGGTGGACGCAGAGGCACGGTTGGCCAGGCGCTGCAGCTGGGGGTTGGCGATTTCGCGTCCGCCGAGCTGGTAGAAGGCGTGCAGGTGGACGTGGCGCGCCACCTCCCAAAAGGCGACATCGCGCTTGCGCCGCTCTTCGGCCACGAGGGCCTCCTCCTCGTCTTCGGGCAGGGCATTCTCGTCGGCCAGCTCGGGCTGTGCCCAGCGCGGCAGGCCGCCAAAGAAGGAGTTGCGGGGATGCTGGGCGTGGTCGCGGGGCCACCAGGAGCTGATGCGCAGGAACTTGACAAAGAACTTGAACTGCTTGATGATGGTCGCAGCGAAGACGTCCAGGGTGGTGTCGAGCACGCGGCCGACGTCCAGATCAAACGTGCCGATGAGGCCCTTGACCTTCTCAAAGGTGGCACGAGCCGCATCAAAGGCCGGATCCTGGGTGGCGACAGAGCTGCTCGTGTAGAGCTCCGTGACGAGCTTCGAGAAGCCCTCGGTCTCCTCACGCAGGAGGTTGTAGCTCTGTTGTCGGTACAGCAGGTTCGTAGAGTAGCGGATGGTCATGCGATGGAAGGTCTCGCGGAGCAGGCCGAGGCGCATCAGGAACTCGTGGTCGAGGACCTGGCGCATGAGGTCCGGGGAGACGCCGGTCCTGGCCATAAAGTCGCGCAGCAGCTGGACGTTGAGGGTTGCCGGGTCTTCGACCTCGGTGAAGACGGAGACCGTGTCGAGAAAGATGACACGGGGGTCGAATTCCGTGGTCGTAGCTATGGTTAGAGCCTGGCTCTTGTCGCCGGCCGCATCACCTTTGGCGTTGTCTGCGGGCTTGGCGACCACCTGGTGGACGACCGAGCCTGCATCCGCGGCATCGAGGCGCCGATCGAGAACAGAGCGGAGAAGTTCCTGAAACAGAGTGGAGAGCTCGAGCCCATCCTCGTCTTCGCGCGACTGTATTCCGCTGTCAATAACTTCCTGGCGCACGTTTCCGGAGGACCAGGTCTCGATGCGGTCGTCTGTCAGGATCGAGTAGACGTAGGGCGCTGTTGGGCGGGGTGTCGTCTGCGGCTCGGCAGCGGGTGCGGATGCAGCTGTCGAAGCAACTGATGGCGGCGGAGGCGCCTGCACGCTCGGTGAGGGCCGTGTGACGGCAGTTGGAGACCTAGTTGTCGGTGTTGCCGGGGGCGGAGGCGTAGGGGGTGGTGCAGCTGCTCCGTTTGTCGCAGACGAGGGGCGGTAGTCTTCTTGAGCAGCTGCGTGGCTCGACTCGTAGCGGTCGCGCCTAGGACCTCCCCTGCCTCCCCGATAGCCGCCCCGTCCGCCGCCGCCGTCGTGGTAGCCGCGGTCATGCTGTCCGAGATGTGTCTGTTCCGGGCGGTGAGGCGAGGGGCGGACGCCGCCCGAGTCGACGCCGCCACCTCTCTTCCGCTTGGGAGGCATCACGCTCCCTTCAAGGTGGAGTTAATCTTAGCGTATTCGAAACCATGGAGTGCATCTGAAGTAAATGTAGACAAAAAAGAGGCAGGTGGTGTGGAAGGCACAGTGTCGATAGTGGGCAGGCGAGATATGACTCTCTTATGGAGGGTACGCACGTCGTTGAGAAGGGATCTGCAGTTGTCGTCTTCCTCCGTCGGGCAAGGAAATCGATAATCAAAGATGAAAAATGCGATGTTGAACGGGATGACCGATGCGATCGGTGAGAAGAGGGCAGCGGATAGCTATCGCAGGCGCATTTCGGATCTCTGCTAGACCGGTCGGGCGTGGACTTGATCCAGGCTGAAGGAAGGGAAAAAGGAACGGCGTGAAGATAGGCAGACAGCAGCCGAACGCCTAGGTTGAAGAAAGAAGATGGCAAGGGGTGGTCGAATTCGAAAAAGAGAAGAAGAGCCACGATAAGAGAGTGGAATGTCGCAAGGGACGTCAACAAAGAGGGCTGATGAGGAAAGTAAGACGAATGATGAAAGCCGAGAAATGAAAAAGAAAAAAAACAAGAAATCGGCAACAAAAAAAGCTGTAAAAATTCCCTCTGACAAGAAGGAAGACGAAACAGCACAGCGACAATCACGGCCGAGAGGTTTGATGTCTCTATCGGCCTCCCCTGTTGTAGGAGTGAGATGGCGATGGTTGAGGTGAGGTTGAGAGAGAGCAGGCGAGGGAAGGCGGAAAAAATGGATGGACCGAAAGCTCTTTCTTGCTCACGAACTTTCGCGTCTGGGCGCTCCTGCTGGCTGCTGCTGCTTCTGCGGCTGCTGGCGAAAGCTTTCGCTTTGTTGCATGCGCATGCAGAAACTGGGGACAAAGCGTTTTTTTGCCAGGCGTGTCAGTCCTCTTTCGGTTTAGCGCAAATTAGGGGTTTTTGAACAAGCCACACCTTTGCACGGCCACATATTCATTTGAGGCAAACGAATAAAAATGGGTCTCAAGACTCATAGAAGGTGTGGGGGGGGAGGGGGAGGAAGAGGGCTTGGGTGATAGGCTTAGAGAGGGGGGGAGAGCCCACGGCTTTTGCTTTTTCTATTATTACTTGTACACAATAATTCAGTGCTGAACGGGATAATGGAACAGCGTCTATGAGCTGGGCTGGGATATGTGACCACATCGACCATGATATCGTACGCAGGCTGGTAAATCCTGTGGGGGACTGCTCTCTAATTGGCGACCAGAGGGAAGTATCAATTGTGCAACGGCGTTTGGTGCATGTCCACGATCCCGATAGAGAAGAGAAGCGAGGGTACACCTTGGGTATCGGTACTTCTGGTTATGCTTCTCTTTTCCAGAATCACTAAGTATAGTGTACTTTATTATGTAAGGCGCGGGCGAGACTGGCCCTCTAGTGGATTGCGCCATCCGACAAACGGAGCCAAAAGGGAAATTTTCTGCCATTTTCATGTGCAAATGCGCACAGCATAGACGCAACGCACGCCCACGCCCATCTTGTTGACTCAGATCACCCGACCCGCAGCATCGCAGCCGTGGAATGACTTACACGTAGCGTCTGGCATATATATCTTGTTTGCTGGCTTGTCTGGACGTCTGCATTCGCTCGTCTCTCTGCGCAATTGGTGTCGCTTGTTCGTTGGGAAAAGCAAAAAAGACTTGACTCATCTGTCAATTTTGTTGGATACAACAAAGACCAAATCGAGACAAGACAAAGCAAGAGAAACAAGGCAAGGCTTAGGCCGGCAAAAGCACAAATGGCTTCAGATGGCGGCGCCGCCAATGGCACGTCACGGCCACACTACGGTCAGTACAGCTTCTACGATCCCATATCTATATCCATATCCATACGCATGACTTCCTCTTCCGTTTCCCCTTCCTCTTACACGATCTCCTCGTTCCCTAGTCCTTGTCGTCTCCCGCCTCCCCCATTGCAAGAACGGTGACTGAATACCTGCAAGAAAGAATCCATGGACAGCCGGAGAACCCGTTTGCCGCGCTGATCCCTGACCAAGAGATCGCCATTGTGCCATCCTTCACACTCGAGTCTGGCGTCACCCTACACAATGTCCCTGTGGCTTATACCACGCGCGGCACGCTGTCGCCGGCCGGTGACAACGCCATGGTCATCTGCCACGCACTGACCGGCAGCGCCGACGTCAGCGACTGGTGGGGTCCGCTGCTTGGCGGACCCGGTCGCGCCTTTGACGTCTCTCGCTTCTTTATCATCTGCCTCAACAGCCTGGGCAGCCCCTACGGCTCCGCCAGCCCGGTCACGGCCAAGGACGGCGACCCCAGCAAGGGCCGCTATGGTCCTGAGTTCCCGCTGACGACTATCCGAGATGACGTGCAGTGAGTTTTTTTTTTTTTTTTTTTTTTGTTTTGTGCTGCGGAGTGAATCGTTATCAACCAGATGCCGTGCACGTGCTAACATAAAAAAAGACTCCACAAGCTGATCTTGGACGACCTGGGTGTGCGCCAGGTGGCGGCCGTCATCGGCGGCTCGCTGGGCGGCATGTTTGTGCTGGAGTGGGCGTACCTGGGCAAGGAGTACGTGCGCAGCATCGTGCCGATCGCGACGAGCAGCCGGCACAGCGCCTGGGGGATCAGCTGGGGCGAGGCGCAGCGCCAGAGCATCTACGCGGACCCCAAGTACGAGGACGGCTACTACCCGTTTGACGACCCGCCGGTCACGGGGCTGGGTGCCGCGCGCATGTCGGCGCTGCTGACGTACCGCAGCCGCAACTCGTTTGAGGCGCGCTTCGGCCGCAACATCCCGGACCCCAAGCGCCAGCAGGCCATCCTGGAAAAGGAGCGCCTGGCCGCCGCCTCGGCCACGTCGCCCGTCACCGGCGCCGCCGTCACCACCCTGGTCAGCCACGTCGACCCGCCCCACTCGCCCTCCGAGGGCCACTTCCGCATCCACAACGACGGCCACCGCATCAAGGAGGCGAACCGCTTCCGCGCGTCGGCCAGCCCGTCGGGCCCGTCGGGCGCCTCATCGCCGGTGGGCGTGGGCGCGGGCGCAAGCGGGGGTGCTGCTGCTGCTGCTGCTGCTGCGGCCGCAGCTGCAGAGGCAGACACGCCTGACCCGCAGTTCCACGGGCCGGCGAACGGGACAGCGGCGGCAGCAGACGGCAACGCGCCTGCCAACGGCACGGCCACCACCACCACGCCGAGCACCCCGCCGTCGCCGCCAGCCCGGGGCGAGAGCCTGACGGGCGGCACGGCGCTGCCGACGCCGACGTCGACGTACTTCTCGGCGCAGTCGTACCTGCGCTACCAGGCGACCAAGTTTGTGCGGCGCTTCGACAGCAACTGCTACATTGCCATGACGCGCAAGCTCGACACGCACGACGTCTCGCGCAGCCGCGCGCCCTCCGTCGCCGACGCCCTCGCCCGCATCGAGCAGCCCACCCTCGTCCTCGGCATCGAGAGCGACGGCCTCTTCACCTTTGCCGAGCAGCAGGAGCTCGCCGCCCACATCCGCGACGCCCGCCTCGAGCGCATCGACAGCCCCGAGGGCCACGACGCCTTCTTGCTGCAGTTCGAGCAGGTCAACCGCCACATCCTCGCCTTCTTGCGCGAGGTCCTGCCCGACATCATGGGCCGCCCGGGCATCGCCGCTGCTGCAACCGCCACCGAAGGCGGCGCCAACGGCGAAAGCGCTTCGGCCGACGCCTCGGCCGGATCCGTCGGCAAGCTAACCAAGTCCAGCACGTTCGGCGAGGCAGAGGTGGACGACATCACGGCATGGTAGCGAGGGGGGGGGCAGCAGCAGCAGCAGCAGCAGCAGCAACAGCAGTAGCAACCCCCTCTCCTTGCAGCAGAGCAGCGGACAAGCAGCGGCTTTGGGCATAGTGCTTTTCTTGGTATTTTGGTTTGGCCATATTGGCTTCATGTTTTTTTTGTTGGCCGCCACACCCTCATCATTTTACATATACGTATTTGGACAAGCGCATTTTTTGCTATCTCTCGGTGGACAATCTTGTTCCATTGGCCTTGATCATGAAGAACGCATAGAACAAAAAAAAAGTTATTGATTCTTGGAGACTTGCATAATACATTTGATTTGATGCCTTTGCTGCAGAATGCACCTTTCAGACTGTCGTCATCAGACTAGTAGCAGATCATGGTGACGGTGTGCGGCAAGCTATGGCCATGGTTGGCGGAGCTCTCGACCGCTGCCGTGCCTGACATGATGTTTCAGGGGTAACGAGGAGAGATAGCGCTCTCTGTGCCTGGCTATTTTCTTATCGCCAAGCAGCCTCCAATTCTACTGATACGAAATTTGTGTATCTGCCTGTGTCCAGACCGCCTTGGCGCGGTGCCAAAAGAAGCATAGAATCAAATACGTCGTACGCAGGATCCGAGCGCTTTCTCTTCTGCATTTTTCTTTTTTGGAGAGAGCCAAGTCTTCAGCGAGAAGGCCGGGCCTTGCCTGCTGGCCAAAAGAAATGCTGGGATCCGAGAACGTGGCCCTCCCCCCCTCCCCCCCCCCATCGCTGCCCGCGTGGAAGCCCCCCTGGCGGCAGTGGGCAGGGCGAGAATGCGGGTTAGACGGCGCACTCGAGACAAAAAGCAAGCCACCAAGGCGACGCTGCAAATCGGCTTTGCTTCTTTCGTGGAAGCCCGTCACACTTCGCGCTCGCATTTCTCTGCCTGTACGAGTACGAGCAAGTACGCCGGTACGCCAGTACGCCAGTACACTAGTACGCCAGTACGCAACTACACGGAGTGACGGAGTAAGCAACACGGAGAACGGAGATGGGGGGGGGAACCCCTGGTTTGACAACTGCATCTTCGAGAACGACCTAACCTGCTTCGGGGCTCCTACACGAGTTTTCCCCTCAGACGTCCCAACCCTCCGGACGCTGCCGTATTACCGACCAGGTGACGAGGCGGGTCGCAACATACGCAGGGCGTACGACGTACATACGACCTCAAAACCCGTCTTGGCATTGGGGAACGTGCTGTGCGAGCCTCTTTCTCTCATCAGACAGTCAGTCAATCTTTTTGCACCCCGTTCTTGCCCAGCCGTGCCAAGCCTAAGCCTGCTCGATTCTTTTCTTTTTTCTATTTTTTTTTTTTCGGTGGTGCAATTTTTTTTGCACTTTCTCTCGCCAGCCTGCCGGCGCTCGCCTGAAGGATGAGCACTGCGCCGGTGTTTGCTCGGGAGGCTTGGCTTGACCGAAGTCGTCTGCGCGAAGGAGCCGACAACGAATGTTTCCCTTTTATTATGCGTCCCACCGAGAGTCTTCCAGCTGCTCGTTTTTGACAAGACTATGCGCTGGGCGCATTCCTTGGGTACTCCTTCGCGCAAAACCAAGTCTCGGTCCGACACCGAAATAGAAGAAATCATCGCAAGATCACAAGGTAGAGGCGTTGCCTCAGCAGTTTGCTACACAAAATACGTAATTGCTCCCCCATTTAGCACTCTGTTTGGGAGGTCTGTTGGGGTTTGCTTGGTTCTATGTACTTGTACGTACACAGCTTCTCAAATCACGCAGTCAACTGAGACTCCACTATGTGGGTACTATGGCTCTGGGCGTACTGCAATAGGCGAGGCTCTGAACAGCGCGTAGTAAGCCATTCTCCCCAGCAAACCCGGCGCGCCCAGCAGCGCCCAGCAAGCCCATCAAGAAGCAAGCCCAGCAAAGATCAGGTCGTAATTACATAGGGCATTTTGCGGCATCTGTGGCATTTTGTGTGGGTAGCAATGGCGCTTGGTTTTGGGGGGAGGACTGACTGACGCTAATCTCGCTGTCTTTCTCCGATCCATGTGCTCGATCGGCGGCCCACCATTGGTCGGCTCGTTCTTGTAAGTTCCCCTTTTTGGCGTCTTCTGATTGAACCCCTGTCGTGCCCCCAACACTGCATCTTTTTTTGTTTCGTCTGGTACGGAGTATTTTCCGTCTTCCTATTATTTGGGTCCTTCTTCTCTGTTCTCTCCCCCCTCGCGGAAGCCCAGGCTTACCATCTATGCGAGACTACCCTCCCTGGCCTCCCCATTGTTCTGCGAAATGTACCATGCTGTGTGCTGCGTGAGAGCAAAAGTGACGGATTTTTTATGTACGTCGTAGCTGGAACTTCCCGGCATTGGCATTGAAATATTGAACAGGCCATGTTAGACACCACACACACACACAAAAGGCCTTTTCAAACCAACCCTGAAATATTGAAAGGAAATAAAACGGCTTCTCTGGACACTGCTATTGTCTTCCCACGTGGGAAGCACCCCTACGAAGTATACTTTGTAGCCTGTCTCGCCTGTCTCCCCGCCTCCCTGTTTCTCTGTGAAGCAGCTCCCTGGCACTGCTGACCCGGCAAACACAACTCTGAGCATACGTTTCTTACGTACAGAGCATCCCCTGGAGCACACATTGCCTGCATTAGCAAGCGAGGCAAGTCAAGCTCAAATGGATGGAGCGCATTGAAACCACCGCCACCTCCTTCACCCCATTTTTAAATGGAGTGTGGAAGGGCGGGAAGCCCAAGGAATAAGGCAGAGAGAAATGTAAGAGCTTTTCACGCCAGTACATACATACTTACGTCTTGTGCGTATTTAAAATCTTGTCACAAGATGCCCACCTCCATTAAACCCCTCGGTGACTGCATTTGCAGGCGACCGAAAGCGGGAAGAAGAAACTAGAAACGATTTTCTCAAGGCATGATTTTCTTGCTCAAGAAGCGAGAGCAAGGCAAATAAACAATATTCAGATCGCCACAGAGTGCAGATTTTTAACAAAAAAAAAAGCCAAAGAGGATCGGATTTGCTGAGTCTTTTTCTGGTTCTCTTGTGGTACGTGCAGCGAGATACGCCGCACCTTGTTTACTTTGTCCAAATCGGCATCGTAGGATCATTATACGAGTACATTGAGCCTGCTGCGAACACACAGACTAGAGACCTTCATACACGCTGGTCCTTGCTAGTTTTGCAATATTACGACCGTACGGTGCATGGTCAGCAGAAGAAAGTTCACTAAACAGTTTCCGCTCGTTGACAAGAAACGGCCCTGGTTTCTCTGTCGTGGAGTAGAGGTTGCCCATCTACCAAACTGGCGGCTCACTGTCTGTGTTCGTTTTATTTGCTTTTTGCTTAGCCTCTGTTCTCGTTTCCATGATTGCCCCCCCCTGTCGAGTGCAGGGCCGTCATGCGCGTTCCTGACAATAGAAAGAAATGTAAAAGACTCAATTCCTCTCGAACGCGCACTGGTCCAAAAAGGTAAGGGGAATACCTCCGTATAATTTTAGCTCTGGCCACCCTGGATAGGATCAGCCATCCCGGTCGACCCTGGAATTCTCGGGTTCAGAAAATCTACGACCAGAGGACATTGCAGAGTGTGTACTCCGTACGAGCACGACTGCTCCCCTCCCCACTCATCTTGTGGTACCTGTAATATTGTAGCATGCATCTGCAGCCCATTGTGCTGCTGTCTGCTGTTTCTTCTCTCTCTTCTTGCATATTGCTACGTAACCTTTTCACTGTATCACCACTCGCTTCCTACCTGGACATCTACTGGACGTCTTCTGAATGACCGCTGGCCAATCCCTTTGCCTCGTCCCCCATCTAGTCTGCTATTTGTTCCCCAGTCTCACTCAACCACGTTCCGCCCTTCGTAGTACGGAGTACATATGTTTTGCTTTTTTGCCTTTCGGTTTTTGTCTTAGCACGATGCTACCCGCTAGTCTAGTGCAAGAAGACCGACAAATATACACATTCGCTATAGTTCTAACGGGCTCCTTGTCCACAGTCTTGACAAAACGATCACGTATGCACAGTACACACGCATGGAAAACTGTGGACTGAGTAAGATGTATGGGTTGCCCTGCCTAGTCCAAGTGGAGGCTCCATCGATCCGCCCAACCCATTATGCTGTTAGCCTTTTCCTCCCATAACCTTCTCTTTTAGCTTAGCTGCGGTCTAAGACACGACCAATCTTGCTGCCGCACTCAGTGCTCGTGGAGCGTCGTTTCTAGTTTCTACTTGTCTATACCGAAGCGGTGGCCAACTTACACACCAAAACCACCCCCCCAAAAAAAATCCATCTTCATTTCCTACCCACCTTTACACTCTACGGCCCATCACCTCACTTATATCGTCTGTGTCCCCCCCGACATCATATAGAGGGTTCCACCCGGCTGGGAGAGAGGGATCATTTCCTACCTCGACGATAGTACCAGGCTTCTTGCTTGTGCTGCAACAAACAACAGAAGCGTCAGTCATTGTTGCTCTCGAATAGCTATTGTCGGCAAACGTCCAAGTGGCTTTCGTGGTCTCTCCCCCGACTCAAAGACTTTTCAATTGATTCTTACCGGCCCACCTGACGACTCGTCCGAGAACACGGCAGCGATATTAAAGCGGCACACCCAGGACAAGAATCTGCAGCTTCCCGAACCGCATTGGAACTCTTTGACGACGAAGCAATATCCGTGCCAGAACCCAGCGTTTTGGTGTCTGAACGATTATTGAATCCCCATTGCGGGACAATCCAGACGGGATCGTAGCCCAAAGACGGACGGCAGCGCTCTTGTTTTGGTAGCCACCACCGCCATCCGGGACGGCCTCCCGTTCCCTTGCATCGACTTCTACCGGTGTGTCCCATCATGGACATGCTTCCGGAGCCTGCGGTGGCCAGCCCGGCCTTTGCCAGCCGCACATTCGGCGGCAATCGGGCTTTCCACAATTTCGGTGAGTGACACACTACGCATCACCATTCCTGAAGGAGCTTTGCCGGCTGACTGCGGAACGCTTGCAGCAAATGACTACTCCCATATTTCCGACCCTAACCTACGCCGGCGCCTGGCTTTGTCTGAGATTGACAAGGTGCCATTTGGCCTGTACCGTGAGTCTTTTCACCCCGCCCTTTAGGAATGCAGGATGACAACAAAACTGTGACTCAACTTTGGGGGGGAGGGAAATGCTGACCGACTTTCTCTAGACGTCCGTGCCGTAGCCGTAGCCGGCGTCGGCTTCTTCCTCGACTCGTACGACATCTTCGCCATCAGCATGGTGACCAACCTGTGGGGGCTGGTGTTCTGGGGAGGATCTAGCGAGGGCGGCACCAGCAGCACCAGCGCCGCGGCGGCCGCGGCAGTAGCCTCGGCGTACGGCTACGGCAGCAACGGCGGCAGCCTGCCGGACCCGGTCAACCAGGCGGTCAAGGCGTCGACGAGCGCGGGCATCATCATCGGGCAGCTGGTGTTCGGGTGGCTGGCGGACGTGTTTGGCCGGCGGCGCATGTACGGCATCGAGCTGGCCATTATCGTGCTGTCGACGCTCAACTGCGCGCTGGCGAGCCCGAGCCCGTCGATGAGCTCGACGGGCCTGCTGGTCTTCTGGCGCGTCATGATGGGCGTGGGCATCGGCGGCGACTACCCGCTTTCTTCCGTCATCACGTCCGAGTTCGCGCCGACGCGCTGGCGCGGCGCCATGATGGCCTCCGTCTTCTCCATGCAGGGCATCGGCCAGCTGCTCAGTGCCATCGTCGCCCTCGTCGTGGCCGTCGCCTTCCGCAGCGAATTCATCGGCGTCGCCAACGCCGGCCTGTGCGGCGCCGCCTGCCGCACCGCCGCCGACCGCTCCTGGCGCATCATCATCGGCTTCGGCGCCCTGCCCGCCTGCTTCGCCCTCTACTACCGCATCACCATCCCGGAGACGCCCCGCTACACCTTTGACGTCGCCCACGACGTCGAAAAGGCCGACGCCGACATCCGCGCTTACATGGCCAGCCAGTCCGAGGGCGTCGTCGACCCCGTCGTCCAGGCCCGCCTCAAGCGCGTCGCCGGGCCCGTGCTGGCCCGCCCGGCCTCGTCCGGCGGCGCCACCCCCTCAGCCTCCTGGCCCGACGTCATCTCCTATTTCCGCGTCTGGCGCCACATGCGCATGCTGATCGGCACCATGTTCTCCTGGTTTTTCCTCGATCTCGCTTACTACGGCCTGGCCCTGAACAACGCCGTTGTGCTCGAGGCCATCGGCTTCTCTAAGGGGGCCAACCTCTACCAGGTCCTCTACAAGTAAGTTTTTATTTAAGCTGGCATTCCATTTAGCATGCCCTGAAAAGCATTTCCCCCGTCATATGCTGACCTCAATTCCCCCCCCAGCAACGCCGTCGGCACCATCATCCTGGCCTGCGCCGGCAGCCTGCCCGGCTACTGGACGGCCGTCTTAACCATTGACACGCTGGGCCGCAAGCCGCTGCAGGTGTTTGGGTTCCTGATCCTGACCGTGCTCTTCTGCGTGCTGGGCTTCGCCTTCCACCGCCTGAGCGAGGCGGCCATGCTGACCCTCTACGTCGTTGCCCAGTTCTTCTTCAACTGGGGCCCCAACACGACCACCTTTGTCATCCCCGGCGAGTGCTACCCGACACGCTACCGCTCGACCGGCCACGGCCTGTCCGCCGCCATGGGCAAGTTGGGCGCCATCCTGGCCCAGGTCATCAGCATCCCCATCCTCAGCAAGGACGCCCCGCCCGACTGCTCCACCTCGGGCGGCGCCACCGCCTGCTCGCCCTGGCTCAACCGCCTCATGCAGATCTTTGCCCTCTTCATGCTGTGCGGCACCCTCGTCTCGCTCTTCTGCATCCCCGAGACCAAGGGCATCACCCTCGAGGAGCTCGCCGGCGAGGCCCCGACCTCGTACAACGCCGGCCGAAACGGCAGCATCACCGGCCCCCGCGGCGGCCGCGGCAGCGCTGCCGGCGCCCACGGCCCCTCGGGCCGCCTCAGCCGCCAGGGCAGCGCCTCCGCCGTCGCTACCTGGCTGTGGAACCCCTTTGCCGGCGGCCAGCCCGCCGGCTTCGTCTACCCGCGCATGAACACGCGCCACCGCCGGCGCCGCGGCTTCATGGGCATGGGCCGGCGCCGCGGCGGCCACCACGGGCACCACGGCCACACCGCCAACAACAGCTCCTCCTTTTATGACGACGGCTGCTACGACGACGACGACGACGACGAGGGCACCCGCATCGGCATCATGACCAGCCCCGAGCTCGCCGCCCAGAACGGCGGCCGTTACAAGAACAAGCGCTCTGCCGCCGGCGGCGGCCCCCAGCGCGCCCACAGCGGCCGCAAGCTGCTCGGCAGCCGCGGCGGCCAGAAGCGCGACACCGCGTCCACGCTGCAGACCAACAACAAGACGGACTCGCTGACCAGCAGCAGCCAGAGCGAGGCCGGCGGCGGAGGCGGAGACTCGTACTACGGCGGCAGCGGCGTAGCCCGGCCACCACCCACTGCCACCGCCGCCACCACTGGCATGAGCGCCGGTGGTGAAGAAGGCTTCGCACCCAACCCCGCCGGTGTGTTCCCTGGCTGGGGCGCCGGCTGGGGCCGGATTGACCGGGGTGGCCAGTCCACGCGGCTGGAAGATATCCGCCTGCGGGACGTGGGGAGCTTGCTAAAGTAATTTAAAAAACAATACAGGAAATAAACAGACTCTGGACCAGCTGGAGCTTACATTATTATCATGGTTATCTACTTCATTGGGAGGGCATCTTACTATTCCTTACATATATATTCCCCTTACGCTTTTAGGTGGCGTTACGATGGACTTGGGCATTCTTTCCTTCTGGTATCCCAGAATGATGGACATTGAGAGAAGGCTAGATCTGTTTTCTTTGTGTATATGGCATAAAATGGTATATAGAAGACGTATACTTTTATCAACTACATTTACATACAATTGCCTTCCGTCTTATTTTTTGAATCGAAAAAATAAACAAGGATGTGCAGAGTCATCAGGAAGTAAGCAAACAAACTCAAAACAAAAGAAATGCTCGCCCAGGATGGTTATTATACATGATAATGCAACAGGGAAGAAAACAGCAAATACAAGCTGAAAACAAAAGACAAAGGAAAGTCGAGTCGTTAATGAATGCGCCCCGGAGATTCCGTAGACCTCAAGAGTTGTTTTGTCCCCCTCCCCCTTGCACGCTCCCCCGCCCCTTTTTCCCTGATTCTCTTGGGTGTTCTCACTCCTTGCTTGACACTATGGTGTCTCGTTTGTCGATCACCTCTTTAAGTACTCGCAGCTTCTCTTCTGTTACTTTAATGGCTTCTCGTATCTCTCGGTCGTCCATCCGCTCTTCGCGCAGCTTCTCTTCGACTGTCCGCGGCTCCACGACCTTTTTCCGCGCCTGCGGCAACGCGCTGCCGTCAGCACCGCCGGCCGCCAGCCGCTCCATTCCGACGCGCTCCTCGAGCCAGTCCCAGAGTTCGCTCTCTTCGCGCCGCCACATCTCGTCATAGGCCACGGCACGGTCTGGATATGCCCAGTATTGACCGCTGAGCTCGTGGTTGAATCCATGCTGGGCTGGGCGGTTGTTGAATCCGAAGCCGAACCAGCTGGCGACTAGCAGGCCGACTAGCAGGCCGTACATGACATTGCCCGTAAGCAGCGGAGTGATTAGATCCACCGCAGGACCCACAATTCCGTGCACGGGTTCTAAGAGGCCCCAGTCGGACTTCGTCGACGGCTTTGCCTTGCTCTCGACATCGCTCGTCGGGCTAGATGCTGGCGTGGTCTTGCCCTTCCGGCCCTTCTTCTTACCGCCCTTGTTGGCGGCGGCAGTCGTGGTCGCAGTGGCTGACCGCGGCCGCGCCGAGATAGCCTCCTTAAGGCCAGCAAATAAGTCTTTGCCATACTGCGCTTGGCCTTCGTTGGCGGCCTTCTCAATCGGCACTGCAATAGACTG
The DNA here is from genome assembly GCA_002917075.1 of Hawksworthiomyces lignivorus. Lineage (NCBI taxonomy): Eukaryota > Fungi > Ascomycota > Sordariomycetes > Ophiostomatales > Ophiostomataceae > Hawksworthiomyces > Hawksworthiomyces lignivorus. The sequence continues at coordinate 396,081 of NTMA01000019.1, forward strand.
TTAGCGAACAAAACTCTTCCTAAGCAACCGCAGAGACTACAAATAGACTGAAAACATACCCTTCAGCCAGCTCTTTCCGCTCCATTCGGTAGTGCAATTCATTTGCACCCTCGTTCCATTGCCTTCGCCCCAAGATAGACAGTACTTCGTCTTCACGGTGAAGACGTTGCCGCTGGGCACGTCTGGATTCTGTGTCGAGCAGACAATGTTGACGGCCTTGTCGAAATCGATGCCTTCGATCTGCTCGGTCACAATGCATTTTGTCTGCTTCGGTCCAATGGAGGCGTTCAATGGCTTGATGTATGAGTAGGTACGTGATTTGTTGTCTGGGCTGAGGCCCTTCTTATCTGTCATCTGGATGTCAAAGCATTTCTGGTCGGCGCTGAGCCACTTGGGCATGAAGGTGACGGACGTCGCGCCGAACATGTAGCTGAACACCTTTCCTAGCGGCGCGGGGATGATTTCGTCCGCCAGGATCTTGTCATAATGAGAGGGCGCGTCGCCGCAGTCTGTTGGCGCATGCGTCTGTGGTCCCGGGAAGTCGCCGCCTGCTGGTGCTGCCGGCGCATCCTTGGCGGCCTTATCGGCACTGGCTCCGTTGGTAAGACCACCGGCGGTGCCGGAGACCTTCCGAGTAACGGCCTTTTCCGTCTCAACATCGACGACGCCACCTGGTTCGCTGAGCAGGGTAACATCATGTGACTCGTCATCTTCTGCGTCTTCGTCGTAGATGTTGGAATCGTCATCACTGTCATCCTCGGAATCTGACGCAGTACGACTGCCGGCCGATCCGTCGTCGCCGCCGGCTTCGATCTTTTCCGTCTTGTCTCCGCCCGTCTCGTCGATGCGCACCCCGTTTAGCGAGCTCTGGAGGCTGGGGTGGCCCAGCTTCCAGATTTTGACGATTAGATCATACGTCGAGTCGCGGCTCGCAAAACTGGCAAAAATGTGCTTGGCGTGCAGAGTGGAGATCATCAGACCATTTTTGAAGACGAGAGCGGTGCTTCGCTTTTCGACCGAGACAATCTCGTCGAAGCTCATGACGAGCGTCGTCACCCAGCCGAGAATGTTGCTGCTGAAGCAGAGGTGGCCTTCGGATACGTACAGCCGTCCATGGGCAAGGATCTCGCGCTGAATGGCGCAGCTGTAGTCCTCGATGAGGTAGTCGTCGTCCGGCACACTCTTGAAGAGATTGTGAAAGTCCCTGTTGCGCTTCTTGCTGGCGACGGCAAAACCGGTCAGCTTTGGCGTGCTTCCTTGAGCGGCAGGATGGGCCAAGGAAGCATTGGCAGCAACAATAGCCGCAGCAATCGTCCCACCTGTCGCTGCGGAGCTGCCTCGAGTCCTCCGGTTTCGCCCAATGGCACTCCTTATGCTGCCAGTGCGCTGGACTGGGTCGGGTTGCTTGTCTCCGTAGAGACTGGCTGTTGGTGGTGTGCGGTCGTCATGCCCTGTCGTGTCGGACACGGATGCTGGCCGGCCACCAGAAAGGCCGCCAGCGTGCGTCGACCCTACTTCGCTGCCATGGTCGAAAGACTCTGAAGCTGTGTGGAAGTGGGAGGCGTCGGCAGGTGCCGACTCGGAGCGATGCCGAGACTCGGAAGAGACTTCGGATACTCTCGACTGGGTATGTGCAGGAGGTGAAGTGACAGGAAAGGTTGCAGAGTTGGAAGCAGAGTCGGATATGGGTTTGGCCCCAGCCGATCCGCCGTTAGTTTTTGGCTGGTCGGTGATGCCGAGCTGGCTCAAGCTGAGGTCGCCCATTCCGAGTGTCTTGACGGCAGGCTCTTTGGAGTCGGCCGTAGCGGTAGGGACGAAGGATGGGCCAAGAGTAGACTCGACCTCCACTTCGTCGTTGGCTGCTTCGTGGCCTTGGCTGTTGTCGGCGCTCTCGGGTGTGACCTCGTGGTCTTTGCCTGCAGATTTCTTGCTGCTGCTTCCCCAAGGCGTAGAGATATTGCTGCTTGTAATGGTGTTGCTAAGGCTGTTTGTGGCGGTCTGGGCGGCTGAGAGTACGGAAGAAAAGAAGCCCGTAGCAGAAGGAGTCGTGGGGCCGTTCTCGGGGGTAGGAGTTAGAGGTGCGAGAGTGAAGTTGGAGAGCTTGCTCGGTACGAGGGAGGCAGATCCGGCACGCGATCGACGCTGTGAGGTCATACTATGGTTTGTCGAAGAGGGAGAGGATGCATTGGACAAGCCAGCTGTCCCGGTCGCACCTATAATGTCCGGGGATGCGGTGGTCTGGGTGCGGAGAATTGTGCTCGGATGGCTCGAGTCGGTGGGTGTCGGCGGGGTGTTGACGATGACTGGCGTGGATGAGTCGTTGCCTGTCGGTGTTTCTGGCCGCGAGGTAGTATCAACCTTTTGGCCTCGGGAAAGCCGGCGAAATCTCTCGCTGGACGCTACTCTGGAGGCATCCCCTTGCGAGGCGTCAGAGTGATGATTGTTGTTCAGAGCAGAGGTAGGGACCGAAATGTCCGCGGCGTCGTGAACGGCAGCTGGTGGCGGGAATGAAGGGAAAGAAGTGGTCTTGAGGCTCAGGGCAGGCGAGCCAGACGCTTTGTTGCTGTTGTTCTGTTCGAAATTATCACCAGTGTCGGGCCGCTGGCGTTCGGGGCTTTGGTTGGTCGAGCTGCCGTTGCTAGCAATGCTCGCAGCTGGGCTCTTTTTGGATTTGAAGACGTTGCGAAAGCGTCCTCCAGGTGACACGGATCGTTTGTTCTTCAGCGCAGGAGGTGCAAGACCAGTCTTGCTCGAGGAGAGGGTGTTGGCGGGGTCTAGAGTGGCAATGTCACCGTAGTCGGGAGGTAGAGTAGACGCTCGGGAAGATCGGTCAGAGTCTTCGCGGTTCAGGTTGCGGAAGTCTTGGAGATGCTCGGCCTGAACTAGTGGCGATGACGTCGTGAGGTAGCCAATCTGGGATGGATGGCTAGAGATGGCAGTCTTGGGGCGGGCGTGGCTGCAAGTCGAAAAGAGAAGGGTTAGAAGAGAAGAAAAGCCGACGTTGAGTGTATAAGGCAGGAATAGAAAAAAATAAAGCGAAAAGAAGGCGCAAAAAGGAGTGAGAATAAGCAGAAGGCAGCAATTTGAGTCGATTGACCGCCTCCACAAAAAGCAAAGCAAAGCGCCCTATGCAGACCACGCAGTGAGGCCACACAGAAGCCCCAAAAAGAAGCTAGGGGTAAAAAGAAGGTGACAGGAACACGGCACCAGCGATGATTCAGCAACAAAGCTGAGAAAAAGAAAACGACGTCGAAGGAACAAAGGCAAGTCAGGCGGTGGGGGGGAATTGAGTTCAATCGGTCAAAGAACCTCTGGATGAAGTCGGCTGCTCTGACGAGGCAGATGCAGACAGATATTACGATTGAACCAAAGGTCTCCTTTTGCCTGCGTTGGCTGTTCGGGTACAATTCAGAAAATGGGGCTCCACCAACGGGCTTTGTTGGCAGTCCGTCCTGACCGAAGGCAAGGATGGCACGTGGGAAAAAGCGAAGCACAGAGAAGCAGCCGTGCAGTACCATCTCAGACAAAGACGAAAGAAGAAAGAAGAAAGCAAAATGAAGCAAGCAAAAGCATAAAATAGGGGGGAATAGAAAAAAAGCAGAGCACAAGTCAGACCTAAAGAAAAGACTCAACTTACAATGGATCATCGTCGGAGTCGTCGGCTGCCCGGCGACTCGCTTCGTCTTCGTAGGCCATGTCAAAGGACCTAGGCTTGTCGCTGTCTGTGTCTGCTACGGTAGTTGCGTTGCTCGACTCGCGGCTTGACAGCGGACTGCGTCCGCGGGATGGGGGCGGCGGTGTGTCGTCGATGCTGCCGTTGTAGTTGCCGCTGCTCCCGTTGCCGCTGCCGTTGCTGTCTGCTCCTGGGTTCTGGCTTGCGCGCTTCTGTCGTCGTTTGGCTGTGATGGACTTTGGGAGAAGTTTGTCCTGCAACTTTCCGCGGCCGTTGGGGCTATTAGCAGCTGTGGCCTCCATGACAGGGGCAGCTCAGCAGAGCGTAATGTCCGTATCTTCCTCTTCTGTTGCTATTTTTCTCCAGGAAGAGACGGAAACGGAGCGGAGAGCAAAGGAGTAGCGCAAATAGCGTTGGAACGGCGCAATTGGAGCGCCTGTGAGGCTGACGGGTCTACTCTAGTTCTGACGGTGCTGGTAGTTCTGACAGCTCTTTTGCAGGCTGGCTAGCTCGGATTCGGTTGACGTTGCAGACTGATTTCGCTTTCGTACGAGGATTGTGGCTTGCTTCGTATGCTGCCTGAGTCGGACAGTCTTCCAATTGCATCGCACGCCTCCTTGGCTGGTCGGCTCCTTCGGGTTTCACTCGCTACAGCGCAATTCAAGCAGGACTACTTTCGTGTTCTCGTAAAAGCACAGGCGATTTTCGCAGTCCGCAGGAGGAATAGCGAGTTAGTGTCCTATTGCAGTGGGTCTAATAGCGGTTGATCAATTTGGTCGCTTCGGCCGCGCAAGCTCTCCTAGGCAACGCGATAGAGGAGCCTTCATACACAGGAGATGAGCAATACGTAAACCTCCGTATTCGACTTCGCACCTTGCACTCTCCGTATTGAAAACCGCACTCCGTAATCCGAACTCGCAATTTACATACAAATCGGGCGAAACGTGGGGTCCTTATGAGACGAACGCTGGGGCCGAGGGACAATGGCAAGCCATGCATGGGGCGACTGTGCTGCGATGGCAGTTGTATGTAACAATGATACGAGTAATAATGATAGGTCCCTTGTGGAGGAGAGGGGAGAAGATTTGGGGGGAGGTGAGGGAAGGGAAGGGAAGGGAAGGGAAGGGAAGGGAATAGATGAAGAGATGAAGAGAGGAGGAGAGGAGAAAAGGAAGAGAAGAGAATAGAAGAAAATAAAAAAAGGCAAAATATGAATTTCATGAAACAAAAAAGTCGACGATACTGCACAAAAAGCTGTGCGGCGTGCTGTCTGCGAGTACGAGAGGCAACTGCGCAAAAGGACAGAGCAATCAACTACGTCGTACCTTCCCCCCCTTACCTGTTGCCCAGAAAACGAAACGAGCAGGGAAGGTGCTCCGGCCCCCTCTCCTCCCCTCCTTCCCTCTCTCAAACCGCCGCAAGTCTGCAGCAGCAGAAGCAAGGCTCCTTCCCCGAATCGTCCAGAAATGGTCTTGCCCAGACCGGTCATATGCATCTGTACGGAGTATAGACTACTATAGAGTGTTAAATAACGATATACACAGGGTAATAAAACGGTCTATTGCAACCCAAGTGTGCATATACGCGTATAAATTTCTGGCTTCGTCATTGAATATCGTTAACTCCAATTGCAAAGAAAGACGTACGGAGTATGCTTTTGTGCATATGAAGAGCTTCATCAGAAACTTTTGTCTTTCGCCTTTTCATCTTCACCTTTCGACTCTCTCCCATCCCAGACATCTTCGATCCTCCTGACGCATCAGACGGTTGCTGTGCAGAATTCTAAGCCTACAGTACATGCACGAAACAGCCCTGAATGCATCCGAAATATTGGCACACCACGGATTTCTTGGGTGCCTGAATTCTCGCTCGTACAGGTGTGGGTACTAGGAGCTCACCTATCCCATCGCTGCCGTCACCTACTGAAACGTCCGCCAAGAAGGGAGCGGGAGAAGGCAAACGACCAGGTTGCTCTAGCTGTCTCTAGCTGCCCTCGACTGCCCCAGTCTGTTTCTGGTGCTCTAGTGCTCTCGTCGCTCAGCAGACAGCTAGCCAATAAAACACGTACGTCTTCGTACAGACGAAATGCTCCACAGTGGATGGACCCTCAGCACGGCGAATCATTAAACTTTTATCCTCTTTAGGACTTTGAAGGAGGGGGTTGTCAGCACTGTGTGCGGCTGGCCTCTGGTGGCGGTCCTCAGGTATGTGGCAAATCATCTTGCGTCTCTCTGGTGTCCAGTATTATCGCCGCTATGCCTGCTATTACTGATCGTCTTATCGCCAATCACTCGGTCATTTGTCCGCTGCCCTACAAGCAGAGCAGCGTCATTCTTCGCATCCGTAAGGCTGAGAGGCGATTATTGGCACCACATTCATCGGCCACACTTAGCTGTGTCCTAGAACACTCAACTGCGGAACAGATATCGGCTTGCGCAGTGTATTCAGCTTCCCTCGACTTGATTCTCTGCTGTTCTCGCAACGATACTGCGGCATCAAAGCCGCTCATCCGAAGACCGGAGGTTCGGAATGGAGTCTTCCCCACTGATCAAGGTGAGTTGACAGTGGACCGTGTCTACCTTGCTGCTGGCAGCGATCGCATCTACTCATCATGATCCGGATGTTGGCTGACTGTCGTCTTTCTCCAGGCTCATGACCATGCGCGAGAGGCGGATTTCGCGACCCACACGGCGGACACCGTCGTCGCCGTCAACGAGCACGCGCTAGCGGCCGGCGAGTTCGCCACGGCCGCGCGGGACACGTCAAGCATCGAGGCCCTGCGCACCCTGCGCCTTCTAGAGCAGCACCACGAGCGGCTGTCGCGGTTGCTGCGATACTCGCTGGAGCACCCCTCGCAGCAGCAGCAACAGCAGCAACAACAACAAACCGCAACCGATGGCGACTCAATAAACGAGAAAGAAGCCGCTGCTGGTGCGGGCGCACCAGCAACCACAGCTGGGACAAAAGCCGGAGCAGGCACAGCATCGGCAACAACCACATCCTTATCAGGGGTCGTGTCCCGCGGCGAGTTTGCAAACAGCCAAGCAGGCAAGGCTGCGGGGGCAGACAGTGGCGCAGCAACAGCCGGATCGCCAGGCACCTCATCCGCTGCAGCCGCATCAATATCGGCCACGGCCGCGGCGCATCACGGAGGCGCTGCTGCAATGGCTAGCCTGCTGCCGCAGCAGCAGCGACGCTATCCGCCAAGCCGCGAGCTATCATCCTCAATTGCGAACAACCTAGCCTCTGCGCGCGGCATCCGGTCCCGGCACCGGGGCCAGCCAGCAGCGCCGAGCGTGTCCAACGACCAGGCGCCGGGCAACCTGGAGGGCCTGGTGCGCCCAGACGGCGGCTCGCGGGCGCACATGCAGAGCGTTTTGCAGCAGCAGTCGTCCCCAAGCGGTAAGCCGAGCTGGGTGCCACCACGGCATCCGTCTGCGTCGACACACCAGCCGTCGATGTTCACCGGCACCGATGCCGACGATGACGCGACAGCCGCCTCTGCAGATGCAGCTGCAAAAGCAGACGACGGCTTTTCGCGCTTCTACAACCGCTTCGGCAGCATCATCAACCGCCTCTCTGCGCCGCTGGCCTTTGCCGGCCTGCCCTTGGTCATGGAGGAAAGCGTCACGGCAGACGACTCGGCAGGGGGCGCGGCGGGCACGGCGGCTGAGGCCAGCTCTGAGCACACACAGACGCGGGCGCAGTCGCCCTCGAAGCAACGAAGGCCGCGGCCACGCTCATCCTCGTCCCAGAGCGCCGCCGAGCCCGACCTCTCGCAGATCTACTCCAAGGCGGCGCTGCGGGCCATCGGCCGCGACGGCTTCGGCAACGCCAACGACTCGTTCTACGTCGTGCCCAAGACGGGCCACACGGCGTCGTATGCCAACATTCTGAGCTTCGACCTGAAGGAGAAGCGGCGCATGGCGGCGTCGCTGCACGGCGGCGACGACGGTGCCAGCATCGGCAGCGACCGCGGCGGCGGCGGCGGCGGCGGCGCCGGTGGCGACACGTTTGACGCGCGAGACGACGACGACGACTTTGTGGACGCCAAGGAGCACCCGAGCCGGGGCGGGTCGCCGACGCAGAGCCGACGGAGCGCTGGCCTGTTTGGCGCAGTCGGCGGCGGCAGCCGCATGCACCGCCTGACGGGCTCCGCGGACAAGAACAACACGCAGCACGTGCTCGAGGAGCTGTACACGGAGAACCAGGGCCTCAAGGACATGCTCGACAAGCTGAGCCGCCGGCTGCACGCCTTTGAGGCGAGCGCCCAGCAGTCGCACATGGCCCTGCAGGAGAGCATGCGCTTCATGCGGCCCGGGTCGCCCGTCGGTTCGCCCGCCGCTGCAGTAGCCACCACGCCCGCCGCTGCTGCCGCCGAAGCCGCCGCGCTCGCCGCAGCGGCGGCGGCGGCGACATCGTCCTCTCCGACGTCGAATCCTCCGCCAGTGAGCGGCTCGCCCGATCACGCACTCCTCCTCCGCAAGAACAAGGAGCTCGAGGACGAGCTCGCCGGCGCCCTGCGGCAACTCGAGGCGTCTGAGAAGGAGCGCGTCCACCAGGAGAAGACGCTGCAGAAGTACCGCGACAAGTGGGAGAAGCTCAAAGCCGGCGCCAAGGCGCGACGAGACGCACAGGGCGGGCCCGGCGACGGGAGCAGCAGCAGGTAGCACTTTGTCCAAAAAGGGGGAAAGAAAAAAGTAGTTTAGTTTTTAATTGTAGCCTAGTTGATTCCTCAGAGAGGCGGCTGGACGACGATGGAGATACACGAGATACCAATGACAAGCAAGATCAACGCCAACAAGTTCTAGATTTCCTTTTTTCCTATTTTTTTTCGATTCCTCGTAGTCATAAGATCGTAAACTCCCGGCTATCGTACAACACAAAAATCCGCTCTCCCTCACCGCGTACAGGTTCTCGCAGCCGCCCAGCTCTTCTTTTTTTTTTTTTGGTTATTCCCCCAAAGCGGCGAGCCGCGCCGCCTCGGCCGCCACGCGCCGCCGCGTTAGGGCGCCGGTCCAGGGTGCGTCGTCGCCGTCGTCGCTGCCGGTGCTGTCGGCGGCGCCGCTGTTGCGGAACAGGCCCGGGGTGGCGGCGCGCTGGGCGGCGGCCCAGGAGCCGACGCTGCGCAGGGCGACGGCCAGAAAGCCGAGGGTCTCGCGGTCGACGTCGAGCACCTCCCACCAGGGGACGCCGGCGGCGTCGGGCAGGGGGCTGCCGCAGTCGCGGGCGGCGCCGTAGACGGCGGCGACGGCCAGCTCGTGCGGCTGGTGCGTGGCGCACAGCAGCTGGGGCGACAGCAGCGCCGTGTTGCAGTAGCGCAGGGCACGGTCGGCCAGCGCGGACGACGACTCGGAGTCGCTGCCGCCGGCACCGCCCCGCGGCCCCAGCACGTCCAGCGCCTGCAGGTAGGTGACGGCCAGTGGGTGGGGCAGGGCCACGTGCGTGTCAAAGGCCAGCAGCACCAGCAGGCGCGCCTCCCAGGCCAGCACGGCGCTGTGGAAGGCCGCGTAGGCGGCATCCGAAAGATAGGCCGCCGCCGGCAGGTAGCCGCCCGTCTTGCCGCCGCCGCCGCTGCCCGCCGTGCCGCCGCTCCGCAGGTACGCGTACACGTTGGCCACGTCGCGGGCCGGCCGTGGCCGCGCACCTGTCTTGGCCACCAGGTACACGGCCGCCGCGGACGCGTGGATGTAGTCGTCGTCGCTGACCTCTGCCGCGCCGCCGCCATCGTCGTCGTTGTCGTCGCTGCTGCCGTCGCCCACAAAGTCCGGCGCCTGCACCCACGCCCGCGCCAGCAGCACGTTCGCCCGCGCCGTCGTCGACTGCGGCAGGCCCAGCAGCAGGCCTGCCGCCTGCGTCAGGCACTGCGTCGCGAACAGCACCGTGTCCAGCAGCTCCGGCGGCAGGCCGCTGCGGGCACTGCGCGTCCGGCAGCGGGCCAGCTGGGCCGCCGTCGCCACGGGATTGGTCATGTGAGACATGGCGTACCGAGAGGGCAGTGGTGGCAGCAAGAGAGAGCAAAAGGTTCGGTGGAATTTCAATGCACGTGCCCAAGTCAAGATGGTCGTAGTGTGTCGGTGAGCGGCTTATTATTTGCATGCATGATGTTTGTGTCTAGCCTTGCGGCTCAACCCCACCACTCGGCTTTCATGACCTCAAAAGTGCCATTAGCAGCACCCACCTATATGCCCGCAAAATTTTGCTTACGGTGTAAATATCCGAAAAAGTGCATTTTCCGACTTCTTTTGTGCAGTTTCCTCCAGAAACATGCCTTGTTTTCTGCCTTATTGCAACCTTCACAACTTGCATTGTTATCTTTTAGCTTGTGCGTTGCATTAGGCCTTCTTTCAATCATGTAGTCCAACCGTGTCTGAATTGTAATCTTTTGACGGCTCAAGACCAAAGTACCCTACACGAGTACGAGAACACCAAAGGAGACCAATCCGTATTTGTTGTCATTCCTCAGAAATTGCAAGCTCGCGGGATGAAGCTTCAAAATGCCCCAGGCCGATTGGGATTGTGCCCTTTTTAATCTACAATGATTGGATATGTTGCGTTCTGTGTTACCCACCAATATTGTCACAAGAACCTCATCACCGCCTCAAAGCAAACAAACTGTGACCGCTGTGCTTCATGTAATCAACACACCATTCCTGCCAAGGCTTACCATCTTCCTTCTCGTATCTCATCTCCTCTCTTCTCTTTTGCTCCTCTCCTTATTTAGGGGTTTCTCTTATCTTAACTATGAGATACATCTGAAGATCTGCCAGCCATAGACAGTTACCGAATGCCATTCCAATGTTGTTAGCTCTTACATCACGGCTATCTTGTTATAAACAACTTACCAGGAGAAGTACGCAAATTTTCTGCTCTTAGGTTTTGGAGTAGCATGCCATTTAATTTGTTAATGGTTGCGAAATATACAAATTTGTTAATGGAGGTAGAATCATAAGGTTTCTTATGTAAAAGTCTTGAGTTTGACAACCGAAATAGTCATGCATGATGCTTCATGCCGGGCAAAGCAACTCGTGATCAGATACCACCCAATGGCATTCAGATATCATATTCAAATTCTTTCATACTATCACAAAGAAGGATTACACGGTGGTTGATATTTACGCAGCTTCTCTGCACTTTCCTACAGTCCTTTGGTCAGATCAAAGTCCAAACCAGCCCTTGGGACTCCACCCCCTTCCCCGAACTCCATGCCAGCCTTTTGAAGTAAACGGGACTGGGGCATCTTTTTCATTTTCTTTGACGAGATCGTGAAGCCTTGTTCGCCACCTCATTCGACTACGAAGCATCAACTTATCGACATCATTATCATCCACACAGGCCATCATACTTGTTCAGTCTAGGAGACTCTAACACCAGCCCAGAGACATCATTCCGTGAAACCTTTCAACTTGGTGGATTTCAGCGCTGCTAAGTCACTCTGTTCTTCCCAATGCATCTTCTAAATGTCCACACGAAGTCGCTTGAGGACTATCGCTACGAAACTCCACCGCCCTATGCGATCCTATCGCACACATGGGGAAGGGATCAAGACGAAGTTTCCTTTCGCGATGTTCAAGAAAGAAGCTATGAAAAGCGGTCAACCTGGAAAAATAAAGTCCTGAGGTGCTGTAAGCAGGCTGAAACTGATGGATACAAATACGTCTGGATCGACACCTGCTGTATTGACCAGACCAACTCCGTCGAATCGCAAGAGGCGATTGCCTCCATGTTTCGCTGGTACAGGGACGCAGCCGTATGCTACGCTTTTTTAGTAGATGTTCCACAAGGCGATACTAAACCACATGAGTCTACCTCCTATTTTTCTTCTAGTTATTGGTTCGAACGTGGCTGGACACTGCAGGAGACCTTGGCACCAAAATGCTTGCGATTCTACAACGCGGGATGGGAGTTTCTTGGCACAAAAGGTGATCTGGCAACGCCAGTTGCAAAGATCACAGGCATTCCGACGCATTTTCTTCTGTCCATCCGGGAGTTGCGCTTCGCAAGCGTAGCTCAACGCATGTCCTGGGCGGCAGGTCGAAAAACAAAGAGACCAGAGGACAGGGCGTATTGTCTGCTCGGCATCTTCGCTGTGACTATGCCACTGATATTTGGGGAAGGTGGAGACAAAGCGTTTCGGCGGCTTCAGGAGCAGATCATGAAGGATCTCGGGGATGATTCGATCTTGGCTTGGGGTCGACAACCACCGGGGTTCATACCATCTGTTGAGGCTGCAGAAATTATCCCAGGGGGAATCTTTGCAGCATCTCCATCTGATTTTGCGCACTGCCATGATATCGAGCCATTGTATAAGTCACCCAGCATAACGTCACACTCATCGGGCGTGTTTTTTGGTTCTCTACGGCTTCAAGTCACTATGGCAACAAATGACAAGGGCGAGATGTTTGGCTTGCTCGGCTGCTATGTTCAGGGGAATCCCGACGTAGTAGTTGGGATTCCTCTTGTGGAAAATCCTACAATAGAAGCAGCAGATGAATATTTTAGACCGCGTGGTCGCCACTTGCAACTCTTTTCGAAGTCTTCGTTGGGGTTTTTACTGGCAGAGTTGATCCAAATACGAATCGACAGCTCTGACCGGCCAGTCGACGGGGTGACGCGAACGCGTTGCTTAATTCAAAACTTAGTGGGGAAGGTTAAGCTCAAAGAAGTCGAGCCTGCACCATTCTTCGAAAAGGAGCGATGTCTAGTTGACATGAACAATGGTCGTATAACTGTCTTTGCACGACTTCGCCCTGAGCAAGGAGGGCAATCAGACTTTGTTCTTGTTCTCAGCGAAGCGAGCGAGTCTCCCACTAAAGTTCAAGGTTCACTCATGACCGCCTCTCGTGGGATGCCTTTAGAACATATTGCTAGCAGGTTTGCCCAGTTTAGTGATAGAGTTCTTGGAAACCGAGATGCAAACAACGGCATCCTATCCCTACACGTGAATGTGGTAGCCGGCACCTCGCAGCTCATCACTGTCAAGATAACAGAAATACCAGGGTCTTTGAATTTACCAGTCGCATTCAATGCTACTAAGGAATTGCAAATTCTGGGCAAAAAGGAACTGGAAGAGATGGACAGCAGAATAAAGCAAGAAATCGAAGAACGTGCAAAGTTAGCTTCTAGTTTGGCCCAATGGACTCAGCTAAGAGACACGGTGGCGCCAGAGGACAATACATTATATAGCTCTAGAAGCACTGAAGAGGCTCTCGATCTTACTTCAGTTTTTGATTCGCACATCTCGGAAGCTTCTGATATTTCGAGTGACACCTCGAATCCAGCACAGCAAGGCACAATTTCTGCGGCCATCGAGGCCAGATGTGATTCTGAAGATTTTGATGAGCCATCCGATTTTACCTCAGCTTCAGATTTACACATCTTGGATCCTTACGATGCTTCGAGACGTACCTCGGCGCTTGCCCGACATGGACCAATACCTGCTGATGTCCAAGTGATATATGACTCTGAAGAATCTGACGAATTCTCCAGCCCTACTTCAGCATCTGGATCAAACATCTCGGACATGTCTGATACTTTGAGCGGCTTTTCTGGGCCAGCCCACCATGAGACGGTTCCTTCGTTTATCGAGACGAGACGATCGCGGTATCCACGTCAACCACCAAAACCGACAATTCATGAGAAAAACAGCGAAGCTAGTAAAGCAGGACAACCGAGCTCAAAAGTCAGGAAAAGGAAAGGGTCGCAACAAAATAGAGATAGACGATTGACAGCAAGACAAAAAGAGCTGCTGGAGTTAAAAATATTAGTTTTGCCCGACGGATCCAATGGCTACCGCAAACAGGTTTTGACCTCCTGCGGGGGTTGTGACAAACAAATACTCAATAAATCGCCGTTATACACTAACAACGGTACATACATTCAGCGAAGGCACACATGTTGGAATCGGCAATGCCCTAGGTTCTACCAGTACCAAAATTACATGGCTCCAGTGGACAGCCGCCTAAAGTCTATCCGGCAGCAATTCGCGGCGGCCCAGGGATACTCGCAGCTCCATAAAAACTTGAGGTGAACAAGCTACTCTTTAACGACACCATTGCTCTTGTGCATCTCCCATGGAATTTTCTTTCAGGCCAAAGCAATTAAACAACATGGGGCCACTATGTCACAGCTAGTCTTTCTAATATAGGTTGAGATTCCTTGTGCTAATTAGTCGACAAACAAGTAAGTATGAAGCTAAATTCAAATTCAAGCATCTGACAAGGGCTATCTATCTAACTATAACCCGAGGTGTTTTCTGATTGTAGCTTGTCTGGTTCGTGATGAATCACCAGAAACGCTCAACGACTCCCTGCGATGATGAAATCCAATGACGAGCTAATAGTTCTCTCCGAGCATCCGTAGAACAGGTAGAAAGAGAAAGAGAGAGAGAGGGAGAGAGAATATAGGGGTTGGGTAGATACACAGGTAATATTCTATATATACTTTGCACCATTAAGGAATGACATGTGAAGTGTTGATTTGTCGCTCAAGTAAAATCAAAAGATAGCTATTAGAGCTTTCAGCTCTGAAAAATATCCACACGTCCCTAGTACATATCACGTAACACTACCGCCGTATATTGTTAGCAAAACGTGGTATCTAAGCACTGCTATTAATATGACAAAAGCGATTTTATGTAAGCATCACATAGATAAAAATCAAATAAAGAGACAAGGCCGTAGAGTTGACCTTCAAAGCCAAGTGACAGAAGGTCGCTGACGGTAACCTCACCGTGCCGTCTCGATAAGCCATTTCAAAAAACGGTCCACAGAGCCGTCGAGGATCTGTGCCGCCTATGCCGGACGCAAAGACGGTTTCTGCCCATTATCTCTTGTCTGGCTGTTCCCCCACGCAGTAAAAAGATGGAAGCAACATCAGACAACAAAGCGTTCCCGTCAAAGCGAAACACGGCAGAAGGGCAGCAGAGAGGGAGTATGCATACAGGAAATGCTTCAGAGCACAACCCTTGGTTCTTCTGCGTCGGTGGGGGAAGATGTGAGAAAACGGTGCTCGATGCTTGTCCCCCCACCTACGTCGCAGTGCCATTGCGCACGCTCCGTATGTCGAGGTGTGTTGTACAAGACGCGGCACACGGACAAGGCAAATACGGTGAGAATATCTGTGAACAAGACCACAGTGGCGAAAGCAGAGCATCCGCCTTGTCAGAATTCTGTCCTCGTGAGCTGCGAATAATGGATGAACATGCTCCGTAACCTCGTATACGGCTATTCGTAATGCATCTATCTTCCCGTATCGTACACTTTGGCCCAGAAAGCCCCTTCTGAACGCTTTTCATTATTCCCCACATTGTTTCCAGAAACCTGCCGGCCACGGTTCCCCAGACCAATATGCGCCCCTCTCTTTCCCTCCCGCTCCGGCCGTCTCCACCGCACTATCTTCGCCCACAGCTCTCTCGCGAGCGGTTGGGGCATCACCGCTCGCCTGGAGTATCCTTTGTACACCTCTCTCCCTCTCTCTCTATCTAAAGAACCACACCCCTCCCCCCCTGTCGACCATGCAAGATGCGCCCTCGAAGGCGTCTTGCGGTGTGCGGCGGCTCGAAGGCGACGAGCACGAGATAAGGAAGTTTGTGTTCGTAATCTGGGGTTGTCTGCCGGGGCGGGAAGGCGAGAGGTGCGCGCGCCCACCGCTCTTGTGTCTCTAGTGTTCCTTTCTTGGCAGTCTCACACGTCTCGCTCGCGCGAGCCCACCACACGCTCGAAGCTGTCCAGCACCATTGTGAACGAGTGCCGCCCGCCGGTCATGCTCCGCAGCCGACTGTCGTAGGCGAGCATCTCCTTGAGCGGCACCTTGGCCACGATCTCCAGCAGTCGCGTGACGCCGCGCTTCGGGTCCCGCAGCGACTGCACCGTCTCGTAGGGGTCCGGCGGCGCGTAGACCTGCGACAGGTCAATGGCGTCGGCGTCCGTGGTGGTCGTGTTGGCGGCAGAATTGCTGCTGCTGCCGCTGCTGCTGCCGCTGCCGCCGCCGCCGGCCTCGCGCACTTCGAGAATCAGGCCGCCCCGTGCGCCTGTAATGTCGCGCTGGATGGCGCCGGCGCTGTCGTCCGGACAGGCAATATGCACGTGCATGACTGGTTCCAGGACGGCTACAGTGCCCTTGGCGTGGGCGTCGCGCAGCGCGCCGCGCACGGCGTGCAGGGCGGCGTTGACAACGTGGCCGTCCGTGCCGCCGCCGCCGTAGTCCGCCGCGGCGTCCATGGCGACCGTCACCCGGCAGCCGTGCAGCGGCGAGCTGCGCCGGGGGCCGCGTGCGAGCGCGCCGTAGGCGCCGTTGAACAGCTGGCGGCTAACAATTTCGGGGTCGAAGGGCAGATGGCCCGTCTCTGACGTAAACTGGATGTGATAGATGTTGCCGTCACGCGCAAAGGTGTAGACCTGCTCAGTCTCGCTAGGTGCAGTGACGACGGCGGAATGGCTGCTGCCGCTGCCACCGCTGCCCGACGCCTCTCCCTCCTCACCAGCGCCCAGAGGCTCCACCATTGCCGTGCATGCGGCGCGGCCTGCTTTGTTGGCAACTACCCGGTCGTAGACGTAGTGGAGCGGGCCCGTCGGCGCCGTCAGGCACTCCTTGTAGTCGACCTGCACGTCGCTGAACGCCGCGCTGACTTGGTACGTCGTCTTAAGCCGGTCGATGGCGATGTCTAGGTGCAGCTGGCCCATGCCTGACAGCACAAACGTCTCGAGCTTGTCGTCCTTGCTCCAGCGTAGGCTAGGGTCTTCGCGCGCCAGCTTGTCCAGCGCATCTTCCAGCTTCTTCGTCTCGCTCGTCCCGTACGCCTCCACAGACACAAACGCCACCGCGGGGCCCACCTCGGGCGGCCGGATCGTCATTGTGCGTAGGCTCACCAGCGGTGTCTTGTGGCTGTGGCTGGGAAGAATGTGCAGCGTGTCGCCCGTGCGCGCGGCCTTGAGGCCCGTCACGGCGCCGATCTGCCCGGGCGCCAGGTAGGGGATCTCGCCAATCTTGGCCGCCGATACCTGGGCGATGTGGAATGGCTTTTCAAAGCGGCCCAGATTGGCGTTCCACACCTGCGCGTTCTTGTGCAGCGCGCCGTGGTACACGCGCACAAACGTCAACATGCCGTGCGTGCCTGGAAACAGGTTCGGGTCGTTGACCACCTTGAACACGGAGGCCACAGCTCCGACAGACGGGTGGCTGTGCTGCAGCGGCGCCATCTTGTTCTTCGGCGACTCTAAAACGTCTGCCAGCATGCGCTTCTCGGTGCCGAGCCGCACCTCCACGTCTGGCGCTTCCTGCGGGCTCGGTAAGTAGTCTACGACCGCGTCGAGGAGCGGCTCGACGCCAATGTTCCGCAGACTAGAACCGGCAAACACGGGCACCACACGGCCTCGCGAAGCGCGCATCACACGCTGAAGACTTGCCTTGACGGAGTCCGCCGGTAGGTCAGCGCCGCTCTCGGAAAATGCCTCGACGAGCTCGTCGTCATCCTCGCAGAGCCGCTCAATCAACTTGACGCGTGCCGTCTCCATCTCGTCCCAGAGCGCAGCGTTGCCGCGCAGGGCGGCGTCGGAGAGGAGCGTGCACGAGCTGCTGCCGCTGCTGCCGGATGACCCTGACCACCGCATACCTCGGCGCTGGATCACGTCGACCACTCCCACAAAGTTGTCGTCCTTGTCCCACAGCGGCAGCTGGCAGACAAGGGGCCAAGCATTGAGTCTTGACGCAATGTCGAGGACAGACCGCTTGAACGAGGCCCCGTCACGGTCGAGCTTGTTGACATACACGATGCGTGGAATGTCATACTTTTGCGCAGACGCCCATACACGCTCAGTATGGGCCTCGACGCCTTTGACGGCGTCAATAATGCACACCGCACCATCTAGCACAGGCAAGCAGCGGTCGACCTCAAACCGAAAGTCTTGATGGCCTGGCGTATCTATGAGATTGATAGTCTTGGGCTGAACGCCATCCGCCAGATGCTGTCTTGGTGGCCAGTTGAAGCTGATGGCTGCTGACTGGATTGTGATGCCTCTTGACCGCTCCATGGGCAAGAAGTCGGTGATGGTGTCTCCATGGTCGACATCTGGAACGTTAGCTGCTAGAGAACTTGAGAGCTGTCTATTTCTAGACACGAGATAGAGGGCAAAAAAAAATATTTTTAAAATATAATAACATAAAGCAAAATAAAGCAGAATAGATCACGAATTTATATCAACATACTGCCAAGATGTCTTGTCACGCCGCTGTAATAGAGCATTCGCTCTGTTGTGGTCGTCTTGCCCTGTAAACGTTTCCGTTAGCAGAGATACATCCCTAATTTCTCAAGAGATCATCTGAAGAAAAGCACCACCAACCGCATCTACATGGGCAATGATTCCAACATTGCGAATATCCTCGATCTTGGCATCATAGTAAGTCGGGGCATTGGAGTGGGCCGCTCTGATGAACTTCACGCCCAAGCTCCAGCTGGAGCTCGCCCTCTTCCTCAGAGGCAGCTGTGCAAACAGTCGAATGTGCCCATGGCAACACCGAGCAGCTTCTAGATATATTGTCATAACACCAGCTGAGTCTCACAAAGCAAGAATTCTATAGAAATTCCCGAATTGCACTCTCTGGAGAGCACAGCATTAGACGTCATCAGTTTCGCCGGGTGAAAGTGAAAGCTTTAGCTTCAAAGATCTGCTCCTCCCCAATTGGGACAATCACCTGACCTGCCACAAAGAAGTAGAGCTAACCCGTTTAAGCCACAACTAGTGGTCCATGCTTCTAACCGCTTACGTCGCTTTCACCCACTTTCCCACCTCGTGCCACAATTCGCCAGCTCTCAGCCACTTTTCAACCGAATCCATCCAATTCATCCTCCTTGTCTCTCTCACCAGTCAGCAAGCACCGCTGCCTCCGACCTTGCGCACGCTGCGTCTGCTAACGAATAGAGAAGCCTAGACCTGCATCTGCATCGTCCGAACACGAGCAACATCAGCGTCGCAAAACATAATTCCAAAGAAAAAAAAAAGAGGCTTCTTGTTTCGCTGTTAGTCGAGCTGGGGCCTGTGTGCTCCCCATATTATCGACACACACTCACGGAACAGAGAGACAGGCCAATTTCCACTGCTTCGTGTTATCAGCTTCGTTGATGTCATTGCTGCTGCTGCTGCATTGAAGCAATTCCTCTTTTTGTCCCCTCCATCTGCCAATTGTCAAAGATCACACGACCACAAAGCTCCTCTTCCTCTTCCTCTCTCTCTTGCGCGCACCAGCCCAGCCCCCCATCTTCTGCCCACAATGGACTACAGCGCTTCCTACCAAGATTCAGATCACGCCGGCGGCTCCCCGTGGGGGTCGCCGGAGACCTCGCCCCAGCACAACCGCGCCACCTTTGGCTCCATTGCCGATCCGTCACAGTCGCCGTACCAGCGGCCGTTTACGGCGTCTAGCAGCGGCCTCAGCAGCGACCGCGAGGAGATCATCGGCAGCGGCGGCTTTGGCGCCGCCAGCGAGCACGACTACCGCCGCCCCGGCACCGCCAGCAGCACCGTGTCGAGCTCGCAGGCGCGGACCGACGAGGACGCCTCCGACACTGCCGCCGGCGCAGGAGACCCGCAGCAGGCCTACCAGTACGACCAGCAGCAGCAGCAGCAGCAGGCGCCCCTCCCGCCACAGCCGAGCGACCCGTCAAGGCTATCGGGTGAGACGGCGGTCACCGGCCAGCAGCCGGACGAGGCGGCCGCCGCACCCCAGCGGCCGCCCCAGCCGCTCTACAAGCTGCAGGCGAAGATCACGGCGCTGGAGAGATCAGGCCGAAAGGACCCCATCTTGCGGTTTGACGTTCACGTATGCTAATTTTCGCCTCTCATGGGCCCAATCTTGCTCTATGGCTCAGCGAATTGCGAGGCGCTAACACTTATTTTTTTACACCAGACAAATATCCCCCGGTTCCGAACAACCCAATACCGCGATGTGCGCCGCCTACATTCCGAGTTTGAGAAGCTGGCCGAGCACCTGATCTCGGCCAACCCAGAGGCCCTCGTGCCGGCCGTGCCGGGCCCTGTGACGTCGGCCGGCGCCGGCACCGAGGAGGACGAGGCCCGGGTCAAGGCGCAGATGCAGCGCTGGTTCAACACTGTGTGCAGCAACGAGGTGCTGATGCACGACGACGAGATGGTGCTGTTCGTCGAGAGCGACTTCGGCTACAGCCCCATGGTCAAAAAGAAGCAGCCCGCCACAGGCGTGCGCCGCAAGATCCTCAAGCAGTTCGCGCCGCCCGCCGACGACACCCCCGAGCTGCAGCAGGCCCGCCCCACTGTCAAGCTCTTTTACCTGGGAACCATGGACGCCTGCCACAAGGTGGACAAGCTAGTCAAGGCGCGGAGAGGTGAGCAGGACCCTTACGAAACTACGGCCCTTGTTGGTTATCGTGCAAACTGGCTAATCTGTTTTTTTTTTTTTTAATCTACAGGACTAGGCCTCGCCGAGTCTGATTTTGGCGTCAAACTGGGCGCCATGAACGTGCAGGAGCCGCACCAGGGGCTGGCCAACGCGTACCGCAAGCTGGGCAAGGTCATCCAGACGGCCGGCGACTACCAGGCGGCGCAGGCGACGGCCGAGGCAACGACCGTCGGCGACCCCTTCGAGTACCACTCGTCGGACGCGCTCATCTTCAAGGAGACGCTGACGAACCGCCAGCTGCTGCTGCGCGAGCTGCTGCAGGCCCAGGAGACGACCCGCAGCCGCCTCAACGCGGCCGACCGCCTCAAGGGCAGCTCCAACGTGCGCCGCGAAAAGGTCGACGAGGCCATCACCGCGCTCGCCGACGCCCGCAGCCACGAGGCCGAGCTGATCCAGAAGACGACCCGCGTCACCCACCGCCTCGTCCTCGAGCGCCGCGCCTGGTTCGCCCGCACCGCCGCCGACCTGCGCCTCAGCATCCGCGAGCTCGTCCTGCGCGAGATCGAGGCCGAGCGCCGCACTCTGTCCCTGCTCGAGAGCGTCCGCGCCGACATCCGCGCCATTGACGGCTCCGGCGGCCTCAGCCGCCTCGGCCGCGAGGCCCACCCCCCCGTCGCCATCCGCCGCACCAGCCTCGCCGCCAGCCAGGGTCCCAAGGGCGACGCCTGGAGCGGCGTGCCCCGCCGCTCCGACGCCGTCCTCAGCCGCAGCGGCAGCGCCGCCGGAAGCGGCAGCGGTGCCGCCGGAGACGAGAGCAGCGCCGCCGCCGGTGGCCCCAGCGGCGTGCCGGGCGAGGAGTATGATCCCGGCTCCGGCATGCTGCGCCCCAACATCCCCGGCGTGATCAGCGAAGAGGAGGACGACGACCGGGTAGACGCGCGCAACGCCGCCAGCCGGCTGGCTACGAGCACGTTCTGAGGGAGGCGGGGGGAGAGAGGCGGGGGGGGGGAGGAGGGGGAGGGAGGAGGGGCGGCGCGGGGAAGGTTCGAGAAGCAGAGGATGCTTTGGAGATCGAGGATTTGGAGAGAGCTTGCTTCGTTTCCGCTGCCGGAGTCTCCTGCTGTCGGAGGTTACATCGTTTGCACAAAAGGGGGTCGGAAACGACAGATGGACGGCAGGATTCAAAACAGCATCATCGCAGTTACATATCACTCCTACTTTTATTTTTTATTATTATTTGCATGTGCTATCCACTATTGTATGTGATCTTATCATCTTTAAACGCAGCTTTCTCCTATAGTTTCAAAGACGTCATAACTATATCTTTCTTCTGCTTCTCGGCGTTTCCGACTGTGACATATTCGTTCCATTTCTGCAGGCCAGGCATTGGGCAGCTCTATGAAGCTATGCTCTCTCTTCTTACCTTTAATTCCGTGGATGCCTCGCTCCTCCGTCTTTGCTCCTTAATTGGGCAATGTTTGGGGCCCTAAAGCAGAGGCTAGGATTCTCTTGCATCCCGTCTCTGTTAAAGCACACGGAACTATCATATGCCAGAGACAACTGTCAGTTATCGCATATGCAGAGACGGCTGTGGAAATCCTTCCTTGGTCATCCTTCCGTGCCACCCTTCCGTTCGGCTTTCTTTTTCCAGTCCCAAGTTTCCCTAGCCCGGTTATCGGGTTTGAAGAAGAGTCAAGAACAACTCAAAGGGTCCAGTATGTGGAGCGGCCCGTCCTGTAGCACCGCGATAGGAAACCCCCATTAGGTGTTCCTTGTATTTCTCTTGCGTCTCCGTTACTCGGGGCGTAACTCGTGGTTGTTCGCCTTAATAGTCAGCCAAATAAAAGATCTTATGTCTGTTGGTATCGGCAACCCATATTCTTTTGTCACAGCCGCGACGTCCGATATTATCTAAAAAGAATCGATGCCGCGTCTTGTTTAGTGATAAAATCTCTCATTCTGATTCGCGTCGATCTCAACTCCTATCATACAACGTTTGCTGCGCACGTTGGCTCTCAGTGTTTGCTCATCTCCGTGACGTTTTTGCTGTCACTGCAATCCGCAACTCGCCTTCACTTAGCACCGATTGACGCGAAGAGAACTGTTCCTACCACAGATGATGCCCAACTTGCACAAAATAGGGCAGCAATGGCGCTGAGATAGCTTCACGTTTCGGACAGGAAGACGCAGTTGATTGTGCATCAAACAAGAATCTTCGTCATCACCACTAAATGTCCGCTGTCGGAATAGCGACCAGTCCTGGAGGTGCCTACTAGTTTTTTTTCCCTTGTAGACAGAGAATAATAAAAACGAATTAACGCTTAGATCTCTCTTTTTTTTTTTTTGACATCGCCTCGCTTATGTCGCCTTACCGATGTAAGTCCGGGCTCGTTTCACCGCATCAACAAGCCGACATCCGCGCTGCTGTGCATGATGCAGTGGGCACACCGAATCTGCACAGTTGACATCGTTGAACCTGACGGTCATCTCAGCAGAGGACCAAATGCCGATTCGCATGGTGTCTTACTTTCGTTAGCAGCCTATGTTCCATGCTGCATGAGCGTCACCGTAACTCCGTAACGGTATAAGCAAAACAAGCGAGCAAGGCTTTCTGCAATGTTTTTTTTGACGTAGGCTGCTGTTCAGTTTGCTACCTAACCATTTCCAGAGTTTATGGACATCTCTTATCTCTCAGGATTTCGTGCTGAGCACAGCAATGGGTTCTCGTTCCACAACCCACCAGATCAACAATCAGGGTCTTGATGGGCTTGCTTTTGGTTTTAGACAGGGAATTCCCAAAGTTGGTAGGAAAGAATAATGTATCCTGTAAAGAAAATTTCCCACGGCGGCTCTGCTAGTATGTGCTCTTGCGAACAACCACAGAGGGTGCGAGACGGCGACTCTTTCCACTAGCAGTCTCTCGCCTATTGTGCCCGCTTCAGTAGCGGATCTAGAGAAGCTGTCCGGCGAAAGCCATGCGAGTGGCTTCAATCCTCTACTCAGCACGAGGGCAGCGACAAGTGTTTAGAATTTTCTCTTTGCTGCGGGACCGGCCAGAGCGAGAGAAATAGAATTCATCTAACCACAAAAAAGGATAGTAAAATGCAAAAGCTCGAACTAAATCGGTATGCATTTTGTGCTGGCATCTTCGGCCTGTCGTGTCACAATAGTACACTGCTTCTTACCTAGTAATCTTTTGATTCAGCCATTCTGTCACCGTATGTTTTATACCGGGCCTTTTAGCTCATCATGCTATAGGAGAATGAGCTCGTCATTGCATTTGCAGCTGCAGAAAATTAAGTGACTTTCATTCGCATTGCAACAGCATAGGATGATGCTATCAGTTCGAATTTAGCTGCAGGAGCTCCTGGATCGAAGCGATGACTAGGGCGCCGTTGTCCAATGGGTCGTGGGAATGCGACCTGTGGACCCAAACGGCCCAGAGATTGCGGACGCATGCAGCAAGTACGTCGTACTCGCAGCATCAGGGAAATCGTAGACAATGTCTAACGAAAACAATGGTACGACATGGGGGAATAAGGTGGATATGCAAGCAGTTGGGAAATGAGAAGACATGTATGCGTACGTACGCCACACGCAAGATACGTTTGAAATCCGGAGCGAAAAGTATCCAGGTTGGTTTCCACATTACCCGTAACCTTCCAGCAGCTTGGAAATTTGGGAACAGCATGCCGCTGTTCCCTAGCATTGCATGCCGTCTATGTTCCTACTTCGGCTCTTTCACCGTCCCCCCCCGCGCCCCTAACGGTAGGTTGCGATGTATGCCGTTTTTGGGCCGTGTGGAGGGCAATTGAGGCAGAAGCCCAAAACGGTGGCGGTCTAATATCAAAAGCAAAAGATCGGTTCAACAACAACCAAAAAAAAAGTGGCCAAGATATAGGTGAGCAGGAAATGATCATGGGGTAGAAGACGGCAGTGACAGGTAGGCGATCAGTCAGGAAGAAGGTGGTGCAGCACTCACAGAGCCATTGAGACTGCGACGAAGGGGAACCAGGGAACCGTGGCCCTTCCTCGGTCAAAGGCCAATGAGACATGGTCAGTGATGTCTCTGAGGCAATCTCGAAGATTCCGGTCGGAATTCGGAACCGAGGTTGGCAAAACTCAAACCTTCTCACATGCGGCTAGAAAGAGGATAGAAAAGCGAGCAAGGTGTCAAGCGGTGCGCAGAAAGGAGCAGAAGTAGCTAGGACGAAGGGAAATTGGCCAGCCAAGCGAATGGAGGAGGGTTAAAAGTCATTTTACTACAGCCTGCCCCCCGTTGAAGGATAGTTCCCCCCATCATCCTGCAAATGAATGAAAAGGACGGGAAAGGTAAGTAGAAGCCCCCGGACAAGTAGACACAAATACGCGTAGAAACAGAGAAAGACAAAAAAAAAAAAAAAAAAGGAAATGCGGAAAGAGAGATGAAAATGAATCCAGAATGAACCGACTAGCGGCTTCGCCTGTCCGCCCTTTCCTGCCGTCTGAACTTGCCACCAAGTTTCATGTGGCAGATATGATCTTGCACATATATCCGTTTTGGGAAGGGACAACCACGGACCAGCACGAACCAGAATGCTACTGCACTATAATGTTATAGTTCCTGTGTCTTCCTGTTGACCCAGTTCCAGCGTAAATCTCAGCCAGTCCCCATTGAATAACATCCCGCCGTTGCGGCGATTTCAATGAGGCGGCCGGTAAAATTGACTGGCCCAAACATCCCAAGTCGACAATTTGAGATTCCACGGACTGAACGCGACCTATCTTCCCCCACCGATCCCATTCTCTGTGTCCGCCGGCTCTTTCTCTCAATTAATGCTCCAAAGTGAGGTAGATAACAGATGTTCTAGCTGCCTTTGTCACATTCGTCCAAAGGAAGGAATTCGCTGCCGTCCGTCTCTCGTCTTTTCCGTATTGGGTGTCTGGATTATCCGTCAGCAAGACCGCCTCGCTTCCCTGCTTCGTCCCTAGTTCTGTCCGGAATGAAAGAGCCAGGCCCCGGATCTGGTCAGGCATCGCCCGTCGCTGGCTCATCCAGCTGCACATCTTCTTCTGTCTGTTAAGAGCAGCACCACACGGAAGCTATGGAGGTAATGAGGCCGAGACGATATCTCGATTTGGCCGTGGTGTCTTTGTTGCTCTCTTGTTGCTCAACTTCTCATCCTTCTTTCCTTGTGAAAACATGCGCTTTGGCTTTTCCGTGTTCTTGCGATACGCACAACCGTTCCACACAACCATCCTAGCGCCCGAACGGGGCCGATTGCACCGTTGCCATTACGATGCACGCTAGTGTGTACAAGCACCAAGGAAGCTCTAACTCGTACAGTAGAAAGAGGAAAAGCGGGGAGAAAACAGCTCCAAAAGGCGGTAAACTTGCCGCCTTGTCAGCGCTTTGTCAAGGCCTCATGTACTAGATCCCGGAAAAGCAGAAGATGAAGATGAAGAAGATGAAGAATGAGGGCAAGGACAGAAATATACAAACAGAATACGAAATAGACGATAGATAAAAAACCACTGCTTAGAGCATTAGCTTGAAATGGAGGAACTGCGGGGAAATTCCAAGCACACATCAAAGCAGGGCGGCCAGATATCGGGCTCTCTAGCTGATTATCCCCAGCTATACCATGAACGTCCAAAAATACAACACCACGGCTGCGGTTAAAGAACGGCCACATCGTTTTTTTTTTTTTCGTTTTTTTTTCGATCCATCGCGCTTCAGTCGTCGTTTTTTTACAGGTCTTCGTGCAGTTAGCCCCGCTAGTGTGGCGCTACTTCAATCTTTCGGAGCGAGTCTACATATACGAAAAGAATAGATATTGGCTGCAGCTACAGCATCTATCCA
Source organism: Hawksworthiomyces lignivorus (assembly GCA_002917075.1). NCBI lineage: Eukaryota > Fungi > Ascomycota > Sordariomycetes > Ophiostomatales > Ophiostomataceae > Hawksworthiomyces > Hawksworthiomyces lignivorus. Next base: position 421,967 of record NTMA01000019.1, read on the forward strand.
GAATATGGCCGCGTTTGATTACTATGGGAAATTATTGCAGTACGTACAGTTTGTGCATCTGCTTTATCTTTTACTATTTGGCGAGAACCTTAGCGCTGCTTGATATCAAGCTTGGCCTTGCGACGTTCGCTGGCACCGAACGGGGCCAGATGCTTGGGCTTGTTCGCATCTAAATTCTCCTGCCCTTGTAAATTGCCCGCATGTCCTCTGCCGTTTCTGTCTCTGCTTATTTGCTTTTCTAGAACCCCTTTTAATACCACAAGCGAGAAATAAGCGACGGCAAAGAAGAGCAAATATTGAATCGCCTCGACAACACGGCAGAAGCAGCCACAGATGTACATCTTACTTGTCCAAGCGGCAAACCGCACACCTTGATACCTCAGCTGCGGAGTACGGGGTACATAGTTTGGACCAAGGGGGAGCCACCCGCCCCTCCGACCAGGTTGAGCGTTTCGGCACTTTTTCTTGCCCATATTTTCTAGGGAGCTGATTTTCGGAAGACGAACCCGAGACAGGCAAAGAACAGCAATATGCAGAAGACATATACCAATTCTCTAGCCTTGCCAGAATTCAAAAACGTGGGTCTCTCTGGCGCTCCGTCAAGCTCCATGTGCGCATAATTAACCATGGTAGAAAAGTCTTACACGCTCTCCATATTTCAGGTTACATTGCTAAGGAGAGATTAGACTATACGTAGGCCACGACGGAGAACAGGACCATGGAGCCATGGAGCACCGTAGTCCCGTCTGCTTCTTCTTCCTTTGTCGCCTAGTGGAGCACATAAGCATACGCTACGGGAGGAGAACCCTAGCTGGCCCTGCCTTGTGTCTTTTGCTGTAATGGCTTGAGCTTTATCTTTTTTTTTTTTTTTTCGAAAGTTACCTAGGTTATTCCGTCTTCACCGTATCTCTTTCATGTGTTCTCTTTGGTCCTTTTGCAACTGCACATATCTGCTCCGGACGTATGTTTCTTGACACCACTCGAGCCCACTAATGTCCAGCCTCGCCCGTGTCTCCAATAACACTGTAGTCTGCAAAAGGAAGAGATGCCGTTGTCGCCCGCACTATCTGTGGTAGCGATAACAAGAGCCAACCATCTATCATTCCGCTGTTCCGTCCCAGCATGACTGGACCCAAAGAATTTGCTTTTTTTGAGGAAACGCAGCGCTGAAACATCCACTCTGCAGTTCGGGTAGAGCAAGCTTTATTTTACAAGTCTGTACAGATTAACGAATAGACAATGCACACACCACAACAACTGCACTTTTGCATATGGATCAAATAGCAGTCTAGATAGGAGGCACCATCTGCAGCTGTTCTGCAGCATGCAGCCTGCAGTTACAGAACCGACATGGATATGCAGGGCAGCACTGCGAAGAGGGGTGAATAAGAGGAAATCGCAATACAGAAGTACAGAATAATACGGAGTAAACCGTCCAAAGAATCAAAGCTCGCGTAGAAGGAACAGACGTGTTCCTGCCGTGCTCCTGCGTTGGACGTTGCTTTCACATGGCTCGTTCGTCTGCCGCGCTCAACAATTCGCTACTGCTATGGTCGGCCTTCCCCAACCCTTTTTTCTGCAAAACAAGAAGATTTACACCTCCCTGCTATCCACCATCATGCTCTTTGGCCTTATTTCTAATTCAGACAAGGTCTTCTCATAGGATGACCTAGGGCAGCATCTCGATGGCTGCTGTATCACTGTGTTCTAATACGTTGTCCTACAAGCACGCCGCCTGTAGCTTGTAAGTGTCTTACAGACCATCACCCAAAAATCGACCCGCTTTGATAATTATCGCAGCACAACAAACCTACAAGACTAAAAGCGAGCTAAGACACACAGGAACCCGAGATTCCTCAGTCTTGGTGATGAGCTACCCACATCGTGCTTCCGACAACTACAGTCGATGTAAGAGGAAATGAGCACTGGCAGAGACAGAGCCGACAAAGGTGATATGGTAGGATCAACCCGCTACGTGCAACATTTGGCGTGTAGCTTGGATGTGCAATGGATGCCGCTAGAAAACGACTTGCATGCCATATCTCGAGGATACCTTGGTCGCCTCGTCATGCCTAAGAATAAGATGAGAAACGTCAGAGCTGTCGTTTCGAGGAAAACCTCCGATTACAAGCGTGCACCTTCACCGCAACCTTGCTTCAAACAGCTCGCTCCTACGTGTGGAGACAAAGGTTGCGGCTCCAGCTGCCCCTCTATACATCTCACAAGCAATAATGTAGCTACTCTGGTAGGAAAGATCCTTTTGCTGACATCTGGTATTGTCTATCAATCTTTGTCCTACACTTCTATATCGGACACTCTATCTGAATTTTTGGCAGCTCTGTGGGTCGCCACCTTTAAACTTTTTTTATTCAATTTAATTTAAAATTATTTTTCCTATTTTGTTTGTGTTACTTTTAGCCCATATGGACTATCGGCTCGACTCAATAGCCTTCACAGCAAAAATGGCAGCCATTGGATGTCTTTAGGACTCGTACGTTGGTGTCTAAGTCGTCAAAGCAGCAGATGTTAAAATGGATAATCGTACATGGTCTAATGGATCGTCTCAGTTCTTGAGTGCATGGACTCTATTCTCGATACGCATATATTCCATGAGCAAGTTCTCAACGGCTCTCGGCCGTTCCCAATTGACTAGCACATAGCAAGCAGCTCGCACACGAGAATGCTTACCTGCAATTTCTTGTACTTTCTCTGATTTCAGTTTTCTTTTTTTTTTTTTCCGGTGCCTTTGGCAACCTTGGCTAGGATGCTACACAACCTCACATTCCGGAATATACCTGGAGCACGTCACAGTTTCCGGGTGAACTAATGTTCTTTTTGTGCTAAAGAGGTTCTCTGTCCGTCATAGGAGCCGGACTTGCATGGCCAATTCCCGAAATTTGAAAGCTCTCCCGTCCCATTCTTCTACACCCCCCTCCTTCTAGCAGCCCTCCCCTACATCTGACTACACCCTCTTGCTTCTTCCCCGTTTGTTCTTTTTGCCTCTCTTATTACCCCTTGACTCGTTCCAGAAAAGACGTCTGTTTCCAGCCCGAGAACAAAGATAACTCGTCGAAGTTTGACTGGCCTATGCGGTCTAGACACCTAGTGCTTTTCCCTTTCTGGACGCCATTTCGGAATGAATACATACCTGCATACACCCAAACAATTAACACAACGCATCATGGACGAAACGCTTCTTACAACGGACACAAACGGACGTAATGGACGTAACAGGCACAGCGAGCCCACCACACACGCACGTACATCCAAGCATGCTTCCAAACGCTATTCTCCTATAGCATGGGATGGTTCGGACAGAAACAGAGAAAGCAGTCAGAGAACGGGCATACTATGCTGGCGCTTGAGCTGCGAAGTTTGCGTTCATACTCTGCCCTCTCCCCACTCACCCACGTATCCAAATTCTCTCTCTGCTCGGTTCTGGGAACTTGTCTTTTCGTCGTCCCGTCTTTGTCTTCCCCTGTCCTTGTTTGATACGTGCTAATCATGATTGCCACACATCAATTCATGGCGGCCAAAACGTTCATAAAAGACCCCCACATAACCATTTCCCGTGAACGAAGAAAATAGAAAAATAAAAGGAAAAAGAAGAAGGAAAAAGAGAAGCAAAGTTAAGATGGGGTCATAGTTTGGAGAAACTCGCAAGCTCGGATCCCTCTGTCGTTTTCCATATTTTGCCCTGACCCAGCTCTATCGCCATCGCCCATAGCATTGAGCTCTGCAGTTGCTTGTTGTCCCTCCCCCCCTTTTCCCTGTCTTGTCCTTTCCCTGCCGTCCTCTCTTCTTTTATTTCCCTCTTCGTTCCTTGTCACATTCTCTACCGCTTAGACTCTATTTCCCTGTTGTCCAATGCAGTTGTTTTGTCGTGGTCCCATCACGACGAGTTGATAAAGAACTCTCCGTCCATCCTCCGCTCGACTTGTCCTGCTGTTGATCCATTGTTATATTTATTTACCTCCTCTCTCCCCCCCTTTGACCTCCTCATTGCTACCTCTCCTACGTTCTCATTAACTTTAAACTTTCTTCATACCACCATCCCACGCAGGAACCAAACAAAATATATGTGTATATATATATCTCCTGCACAACGTTTAGACAACCCACGTCGCCAACCCACGCTCCCACGGCCAACTTTTGAGACCATCCCACGCCCACACCCACGCTTACACCCACGCTACTTAGTTGTCTAAAGAGCCTCATCATCTCGAACAGAGCTTCCATTCTTCTCAAACAGATTCCTGAGCGGAACGCCCCGTCTATTCTTTGCATCACCCACACACTCTCTCACACACTTAGAAGCCTGCACCCCTCCCTCTAGTTCTCGATCTCGAGATTGCTCCCACGCCCCCGCGCTTTTTGCTCTCCCCTGAAACTCTAGATCCGATACGCAGTTTCGCATCACTCTACACAATTGAGTGACTACGACTGTTGTCAATTGCTACTGTGACTGCTAGCAGCTCCCACACACAGATTGCCTTGTCAATTTAAATCCTAAAACGAAACTTTTCTGTCAGCTTCAACGGTGCATCCACATCCCCCTGTCTGCATTACTTGCCACTTTCAATCCTCTCTTGCTCTCAGCAGTGTTGAGCTCTTCCCACACTACTAGTTTATCTTTTCGTCATCAATACCCCAGAAAAAGTAAACATGGCGCCCGCCGCCATGGTTGAAGATGCACCTGTGCATTATCATATGTACTCAAAGTCGTCGACAGTTAGCGCCTCTGTTCTCCATGGCCCTCGCGACCTGCGATTGGTGAGTAATATTTCCTTGTCTTTCTGCCCCAAGATTCAACTGTTTCACAAGATCTTTTTTTCCTCTTCTTCGCCAGCTTATTCAAAGCGCTAAGTGAAGGGGGGGCTCAAAGTGATAAAACGAAAACGCCACAAAACTAACGTCGTATTTTTTTGTTTTTATTGTAGGAAGTGAGAAGTATCGAAGACCCTGGCCTTGGCGAAGTGCAAATTGCGATCAAGTCAACAGGCATCTGCGGCTCCGACGTATCATATTACAAGAAGTTTGCCAACGGCGACCTCTGCGCCTGCATGCCCTTGTCTCTGGGCCATGAGTCGTCTGGCGTTGTTGTGGCTATCGGCCCTCAAGTTTCAGGCTTCAAGATTGGCGACCGCGTCGCACTGGAAGTCGGTGTCCCTTGTAGTCAATGCACCATTTGCAGAAAAGGCCGCTACAATCTGTGTAAGCAGATGCGCTTCCGGAGTAGTGCCAAAAGCGTACCGCACTACCAGGGAACTCTTCAGGAGCGTATTAACCATCCGGCTCGGTGGTGTCACAAGTAGGCCTTTCAATCTAATTTTCTCATCCTGTTGGCGGGGGGTTTTTTTTCTACCTGGTTTCTTCTGGCTGCAGAATCTCGTAACTATAAGGCTAACACCATCTCACAGGCTTCCAGACCATGTCTCGTTTGATGCTGCTGCTTTGCTAGAACCTCTTTCTGTCGCAATTCATGCGGTGAATCGGGCCAATCCGCTGCCTGGCTCGACGGCACTTGTCATCGGTGCTGGCACCGTTGGCTTATTAACTGCTGCCGTGGCCCGTAATTCGGGTTGCTCACAAGTCACTATTACGGATGTTGACGCTGGCCGTGTCAACTATGCGCTGGCTAAGGGCTTCGCTACTCATGGTCATGTCGTGCCTCGTCCGTTGCACACCTCTTCTAGCTCTTCTTCTATTTACACAGCCAGTTCAGGCACGTCCACACCTGATTCCGGCATCATGACACCGGGAAGCCTCTTCCCTCTCACTGCTCAGCTTGAGCATGCCAAGAACCTTGCAACCGACCTGCAGTCTCTTACAAGACCGCCGGCCGATCTCATCTTGGAAGAGGATGACGAGGGCTTTGACATCACTTTTGAGTGTACTGGTAAAGAAGTATGCATGCATACTAGTCTGTACGCTACAAGACCCGGAGGTAAAGTCATTATGGTTGGTATGGGTACGCCGATCCAGACTATACCTTTGTCCGTGGCACATTTACGTGAGATCGATATTCTCGGTATTTTCCGTTACGCGAACACGTATGCGGCCGGCATTCGCATGCTGTGTTCTGGCACGCTTCCTCGTCTTGACGACATGGTTACTCATCGCTACAAGGGCCTCGATACGGCTAAGGGAGCGTTTGAGATTGCTAGCCGCACTGTCGATGACGATGGCAACCTTGTTCTGAAAGTTGTCATTGAAGCCTCCAGCTGATGCTTGCATCTAAAATGGCTTGACAATATTTTGTTATTTTCTCTTCAATTTTTTTCCTTCTTGAAATTCCTCTTTTCTCATTTTGACCTTTGTTGTTTTTTGAGGCTATGTGCTTTTTTTTTCTGGAACCTAAGGAGGATGTGGCAAACCAGCTATTGCTGTTTTTTCTTTCCATCTTAACGTGACTGATGACGAATAGACTTTTGTGGCAGACGCCAAGGGTATAGAGATTGACTTATGTTTCATATGAAAAGAGGCAGACCGGAATGTGGTACTTGAGTTCTTGTCATGGGATGGGAGATGACTGCGTTTAATACTGGTGATCGGGAGGAGTGGCTAGACTGGTTGCGGCTGTATCTGATTTTGTTCGACTTTCGGCCACGTTGGTTTCTTTTGCTCTACCTACTACGTTTATGCTCTCTGGTTTTTGTTTAAGACGAGGAAAGCGAACCAAAAGAATGACAATCCGGTGACGATGGTTTAGACTGAGGAAAAAGCTAAAAGAAACTTCTTTCCCTGTTTTGCTATGGCTCCGTTACTATTACTATGCAAATCGTGTTTTATGCAATTCTCTAGCAACTATTGCTATAATTTAATCAGAGGTGCCAATAACGTGTCTTGGAGGAAATAAGTTTTTGGCTCACAGGTCAAAGAGGGTTTGAGGCGTGGAATCATCTCTGCATCGGGACCTTCGGTGTTGATGGTCCCGGACGGTACGAAGTATCTGCAGAAACCTCATTGCTTCCCGGTGCCCCTGCAGTTCTACGCGATTATTCCAGTGTGAATGGATGTTTACTCTTCATTTTTGGTTTTTTTACGCTGTCTAAGGCCCTAAGACACCGATCATGCTTTCCCGCCTTGCTGCGCAGCTATTTCCCCCTCTGCCTGCTTCTAAAGCTAGCTTCTGGGATCTTGACACAACATGAATCATCAGTTTTACCAAGACCGAGACCGAAGATTTCGTCTGCTTCATGCCCTACATAACTGACTCGTAGACAGCCGCATTTCCGCCAATGCCGCCTCTCCCTCGCCCCCGTCCGACGCCGCCGCCTATGCTGTTGCTTCGGCCTGCGCTGCCGCCGGCACCTCCTGTACCTCCACCGAGACCAAGACTGCTGCTCTCACCCGCCCGCAGAGCCGCGGCCGTGCGGCTGGCGCGCGAGTTCTCCAGCACGCCAAACTTGCTGCCGGTCTGGCGCACGGCCCCGATGCTCTGCATCATGCCGTCCAGCAGCAGGGACACGAGCTGCACGTCGTTGGCCTCGCGCCGGCGCTCCTCCTCAAAGGCGCCGTCGACGGGCGGCGGGACCACGAGCGGCAGGCGCTGCACGAGCGCCTGGATCGACCGCAGGATGGGCAGCGAGACGCCTACGATGGGCTTGGAAGTGTTCTCCGGCCCAGCGGCAGCGTCCGGTGCGCCCTCTTCTCTCGCTCCCTCGTCATCGTTTTCGTTGTTCTTGTCGTCGCCATCGTCGTCGTCTGCAGGGACCTGCAGTGCATTCTCCGGTAGGGCCTCGAGGTACTTGGTGAGCAGCTGCAGGCGCGCGTGCAGCATGCGGATAGCGTTGGCGCGTGTGGTCAGCGTGGCGATTAGCTCTTCGTCCTCGAGCGACAGGCCGTCCGTCTCGGCGGCGGCGGCAGCCGCATCACCTCCGACAACACCATCTCCTTCCTGCTGCTCTTCCTCGATCGTCCGGGCGTCGGCGGCAACCAGGCGCCGCTTGCTGCGGTTCCCCGACTCGATGGCCACCGCTCGGTCACGGCTGCTGCCCGCTGGCGGGCTCATCGCCCCTGCTGCTGCTGCTGCTGCCGTGCCTGCGCCGCCCGCAGCGCCGGAGCCCTCGGACGTCGACGCTGCTGCGGCATTGGCTACACCGCGTGCCACAAAGTCGATGCTGATCCGCTCGGCCTCTTCTGTCTCGACCGTGTATGTAATCTCGCGGAGCCGGACCGCAATCTGGGAGGACGGGCCAGAGCTGCTACCACCCGGCGTAGACTTCTTTGTCGCTGCGGCTGGTACGGCGTCCGTCATCTCCTTATCTTCTGGCTCTGCCTCCTGGCCTGTTGTCGCCGCAGCTGCAGTCGCCTTGCCCCTAGACTCCTTGGCCGCGGCCGCGGCCCTCCGCAGCGCGGCTGCTGACGAGCCGTCCTCATCCTGCTCGTAGTGCGTCTCGTATAGCGTCAGCGGCAGCCGGCCGCCCACAGAGCGCTCCTCTAGGTCCTCCGGGTGGAACGCTAGCAGCACGGCGGCGGCTGACTCGCTGCACAGCGGCAGGATCTGTTCGTGAACCTGCAGGATCTGGGCCGTAGGGCCGCTCCGGCCGAGTACGGTGTACCAGCCAACCAAGTCTAGCTGGCGGTCTTTGTGGACGGTTCGCACTGAAGAGAGAGAAGAGAAGCAGAAAATGTTAGCCCGGCCGCAGTAATGAGCAAGCTGATTAATCAAATATCTCGCCCCGTGCTGAGCCTGATGTATAAAACGTACTCTGCTCTAACCGGTCGTTGAACCACACGGCACTGAAGTAGGCATCTCCCTCGTTGTTCTCTTCCACGACAAAGTCAAATGTGTGCTCGAGCGTGACCTGCCGGCCGTTTTGCTGGCCTAGCAGCGCGCCCACAACGGGGCCTCGCTGCTTGCGCAGTGTGTGGCGGGTGATGTGATCAGAGATGGACAGCAGCACCAGAGGGTGCAGGACAGCCGGGACGGCGTCGGCTGCCTTGTGTGCGGAGAGGAAGGGATTGGTGTTGGACGGTGCCATCTTTTGGGAGAGTCGGAGAGAGGGGTGGGAGGATGGAACGAGAAGATGGCCCGACGTAAGACGGAGAGCGATAAGCCCGCGATGCAGAGGTCTTCTTTTTCGAATGTTCAAGAAAGCCTTGCGGGGTCTATGAAGTTTGATATTGAAGATAAGCGGAAATAAACTGCTGCCGGGGAGCTCACGACCAAGGCAGTTGACAGTCGAATGCAGGTGCTGCCTGGTGTCGGCTGCTGTTGGAGACAAAATGGAAAGAGCAAACAGGCACAGACGTACATACCCCGCCACGGACTTTCCCCTAAGAAGCTTTGCGGCACGCCTTATTTCGCAGCAAACGGATGCGTTGATCTGATTGGCTAGCTCGAATATAGAAGCTGTTGCCGTTTTGAGACGGCTGTGGGCTCTAGTAGCTTCCCTTTCGCAACTGCCTGAATCAGAGAATAAGACAGTGAATTCATAAATTATAGAAAAAAAATTATTAGGAAAGTGGAAAGGGCCTTCTACTGTATCTGTGAAAGGAGAGAAAATTATTGTGAGAAAATTCGCGTTGGAAATTGGCGAAATGGAACTCAATGTACAGCGGGATTGGCATCGTAAATGTCGTCTTCTAAAAGAAGTGAACTGAGACAACTACTATCAGACTAAGAAACTCCCAACACTAGCATGGATGAAGACGCAATCCGGGTGGGCAGGGGCATCTCCGAGAAACAACAAGTGGCTGCAGAGGAAAGCATAGAATATGCCCGCGCCAATGGCCTCGTGCTGGGATTCGAAACGGCCAATCACTTGGAGTATCATTACAGCGTTGCTTCGGAGGCCTATGAGGAAATTCCCCGTACAGAATGGTCACTCTCTTGTGACCACCTGCCGCCGCTAGAAATCCCGCCTACGGAGATTACGGAACCTTGGATCGTATCACGGCATGTAATGAGCACAATCGAGCGTGCATGCCGCTACCTGACTGAAGATGAACAGAAAGCATTGGAGCAAGAGCTATGTGACCGGGCAAGCTCTAGGCCGGTGCGTCGAGAAAGCTTCAAGTTCGAACTTCCACTCCTCTGCTCTGACCATGAAGAGGACTGTATTGAACTACAAAGAACAGTTGCCTCATTCAAGAGAGATACAGACTATGTGCAAAATCACAATCTGCCGCTGGACAACGACAAAGAGACGTGCGCCGTGCCAGAAGCTGCCTGCAAATTCACAGCAAGCCTTGAGGTATCCCTGCAATCTGAGACCATGAGCGTATCTGAGCAGTCCGTCAGCTTTCTAGCTCAGCTAATGAATGGCATGAGGTGGACAAAGGATGACGAGACTGCGTTTATAGAACAACAGCTGGACTACAAGCGAGTGAGTATAATCAAACTGGAAGACTACTTGCACGATATCATTTGTTCTAACTATCCACCAGCCCCTTCGAAGACACATCTCGCCACCACTGGCGCCTGTGCCATATCCTAGCGAATACTTCGTTCCCGAAAGGGGTACATGTGTCGTTTCCGACGCGTCAGATCTCAGCTCCCATTTAAGTGAGGCCCTAGATGAAGCTGAGAAAAGCTTCATGGACGAGACAGGCGACACCTGGCCTGCTGCAAACGGGGCTTTGAACAACATCAGCATCAAGGCGATTATTTTTACAGAAGCTCCACCCTCTCCTCTTGAAACCGTTTATACTTGGTGTGTGAAGACGACTACGTATAAAGAAGAGGATGAACTTCCTTTGCCTGTGTCTGGACAGCCAGCGATGCCACTTTCCAAAGAGGCACCACAAATAGTCGCAGAAGAAATCTTACCGCTTTCGTGTGGCTTTGAAGACTCTTCGGATGCCATTGTCATGGGAGATCAAGATCTTACTGACTCTGATCCTAGCTGTGGTCGAAGTGACTCAGAGCCGGAGCTTCAGGAAACTACCAGCGCAACATCGTTGAGCCAAAACAGAAAATTGATATTGGAACAGGCAAAGATCTCAGTCCCCACCGTGGAAACAGGACACATCCGCCCAGAGTGGCAGATCGAGGTCTCCAATGCCCATGAAATGTTTCAGTGGATTAAAAAACATGGTGAAGAAGCCTTCAACATGCACGAATGGCCGACCAAACAACTCGATGAAAGCGATTTTGATACAGAGCCATGGAATAGAATTGATGCTGAGTGGGAGACAGCGCTAGAAGAGGATTTTGAAGTAAACGGAGCATTACTGGAAAAAATAAAGACGTCGCTTGCCGGTGTGTATGAAAATGACGCGGCCTCGCTTTGTTTGATTCGCGAACACCGGCTAAGTTATTTACGAACTCGCGACGAAAGACCCTTGGACGAACCAGACGCGAGCAAGGTCGTTGAGGAACCAATGATCCCTAATGACAATGTCCCAGGCGATATGGCGAAGAGCTGGAAAAGAAGAAGGCAAGGGAAGACAATCCCTTCACGACGTGGGAGTCAAGTTAAATTACCCACGTCGTATCAAGGCCTTCTAGACCTTAGAACCCCAGAATTTCTCCTATCAAGTACTCTCGGGAGCCCTGCAGCATCTTAGTCCGCCAAAGTTAATGCAGCTCAAGAAGCAAGGCTTCTAGAACTACAGCGTTTCTCGCCTTCTAAGCCATAAAGAGAGCTCTATCCATGAATGCCGCATTTTCGCACCTAGAGCTTAATCACTTTTCCAAGTACAGTCCTCTGAGTACCCACCTTCCGGTAGATTGTTGCTCACATCATAATGGTTATTCTCAGGCAGCAGCGTTCCTGAGTCGAAAAATACTTAAGGCACCGTCGGCGGCGAATCTGAAGAGGATGTTCTCTCGTAAAAGCTTGGACATTCAGAAAGCAGCCGCTGCATCGTGACGATTTGAAAGCATACAATGCTCAATTATTCTCGACATGTTCAGCGAGTCGAGGCATGCCCACGATGACACGGACCCTAGATGCAAGGACTACAGATGCCGCCTCTTCATATCCTTGCAATATCTCCTCAAGGAATGGCTGGCACTGTTTAAACCAGAGGCGTTTCTAGGCGGGTCATCGAATGGGTAAATGGCCTTGTCCGTTTCCATATGAGAAAATGAAGAAAGAAATATTCTCTCTAGTGGATGAATAGTCTCCCGAGGGACTATCATGAAACATGCCGTTCTGTTGTGGTATCTAGACAATAAAATACAATAGATATATCGAGACAAAAACCATTGAAACGCCAATTATGTTGCTAGTGGTACAAGATTCCAGATCTTGAGACTAGAATCAGAGGATGAGCGCAAAGCTGTGCGGGACTGGAGACGGCTGCCTTGACGAGAGCTGTTCACGCTCCTTGAAGTTGATCTTCTGGAGTTGCTCAGTTTGCTGTTATCACTATCATCGTTCTCATCGCTATCGTCACTATCGTTGCTTTTGTCGTCATCGCCATCACCAGTGGGATCTTTGCTCCTCTCACTACCAGAGTCGCTTTCACTGTCGCTTTCACTCTGGCTGACACTGTCGCTATCGCCATCACTGTCGCTCTCACTGTCGTCTGGAATCGTCCACGAACCCGAACACGTTGCTATTACTGACCCACTGGCGTGCAGCGCTGTGCTGCCCACAGCGGCGCCGTGTGCCTTCCAGCGCCACGACGGCTCGATATGCCCTTCTTGCGTGCCGACGCCCTCCCATACGACCACAGTGCCATCTTCTGTGCCAGCCCATACCTCGAAACCCCCATTGCTGCCGCTACCTGCATATACGTCGCAAGTCAGCCGCTGGTTTGTGTCCGCTGGCCGGCCCGTCAGAGTGCATAGCAACTCCCCCGACCCGCGGATGTCGTATACCAGCAGGTCCCGAGAGCGGCGCTCGTTGACGACCAAGTAGCGGCCGCAGGGGCTCCAGAGAGTCTGCAGGATGCCGCGGCCGGTGTAGGTATCGATGCCAGCACCGGTGCTGTGGTCGACCGCCGATGCCACGCTCCACGTCGCGACGCACTCACCGCCGGCGCGGCCCAGGTCGTACAAGCCCACCCAGCGCGTCCAGGTGCCGGCGGCCAAAACGCCGCTTGTTACTCCGCCGCCACCACCATTGCCGCTGTCAGGTGCCGCAGCCAGCGCCGCGATCGTGCCGCGCATGCCGACGCCGTTGCCCTTGCGCAGATGGCGTGTGGACGGGATAGTGGGAACGCGAAGCAGGGGCGGGTCGTTGCTGGTGCGGCTCACATCGAAGACGGCCAGCAGGTTGGTCGTGCCGGCCACGAAGTGGGTGCCCGGTGCGGACCACAGGAGGGCGGTCGGCGCCATATACGCCTCGGTCTCGGGCTTGATGAGCGGATAAGCAGCCAGCGGCGCAGGACGGGCGATATCCCCGCCATTTCCATTGCCAGAACCAGAATCGGGAAAGAGAGGATAGAGATGCACGGGCAAGTCGCGGCAGGCGACGAGCGCAGACTGGGACCAGGGCTGGGCGAGGGCGAAGTAGGGTGCCGGTGCCAGCGAGGTGGCGGGCTCGGGAAGAGCTAGACGGCCCTGGGGGGACAGGGTATGATGGTTGGGCCGATCGACACCTAGGCCGTCAGCATTGTCGCCGTCCCCCTCTTTGTGAGGAGGGTCTAGCAGGTTCGCCGGCAGGACGTAGCTGAGGATAGTGTTCGCGGAGGTAGAGGTAATAACTGTGGTGCCGTCGGCTGACCTGCGACGCGTCAGCAACCAAAACTCCAAACTGAAACATATCAGTGAAGAGGAAGACAAAAACAAAAGTTCCTACTCACCACTGCGCACTTTTGTAGAACGGCCGGACATGGGCGGGCTCGACGCCGATACGGCTGCTAGACCGCGAGACGCCATTCAGGTCAGCCGCAGCGACGAGAGCCACTTGCGGAGACGCCTTGGCCTGGGCGGATACAGCGGACAGCAGGCTGTCGTGGACATGGTCATCTCCTGGAGTCTCCTCCATGTGCGAAGAGCGAATCTCAAGGCGAGGATATCAGCATGGCCGTTTAGTGTGGTGTCGAGAGCCGTGTTTCGTGCCGCAGCCTGGAGCCCGTGGTTTATTGCATATGTTTTTAAGGGGAATAAATTTTAATCTTTTCTTTTTTATTTTCTTTTTCTTTTTCTATTATCTTATTTTAGTTTTGGTCCTTTATTCTTGCTCGATTTTTCCCCCTACCCATTCACCGCTATTGCTGGTGGTACCTTCCCCCTCTAAAACGCACAATTGCGTCACCAGCTGGAGCTAGAGATCGGTGGGGTTGCTCCCTTACCTCTGATTTAGCGTTCAGCTCACAAAAAAACTCAGGGTCCTCTTCCAGGAAAGGACAACCACAGTCTGCCCCCATCACACTCTCCCCCGCAATATGAGCCAACTCCGTGCTCCGTCCTGCGTGTAATCTGGCGTGCTCCTCTAAGCGTGATACTTAGTGTCTTGGGCCTTACGGAGTATAAGAGAATATGTAAGGAAAGACAGGAACAATCCCATTAGCCTTAATTAGCTATGTACTCGTGTCGTATGTACAAGCTTAGCGCCTTCCGCTGATAACGCCGCAGCTACCTGAACCTCGTATCGTAAGACAGAATACGTATGTATGTACGATACGGGCACTCCGTAATAGTGCTTAAGGGAATAAGCGGGGGTCGTACTGGGACTGTGACCCGTATTTTTCTGGTTAAGTAAATTAAGCAGAAAGGCACACCATACCCATATCAGTCAATACGAGCAGCTGCTTGCTGCTTTGCTGCTTTACTGCTTGTCTGCTTGCGGATCTGGTGCTTGGTGGCCTGGCTCACCTCCAATTATTGTTTCATCCCATTCCAAAGCGCCTCGAAAACGCCTTGTTTTCCCTCCTCCTTTACGATTCTCTCTTCTTTAAACAGCATCAACGACTCGTCGCCCATCGCGATGGTGTCGGCTGGTCGTTCTGTCTAGATTCATCTCCCCCCTTTTTTTACTTTCCTCTCTGCTTCCTTCACCTCTCTTTTCCCGGCTCCTTTTCTTCCACGACGCCTTGTCTCTGACTCCTCGCTTTCCGTCTAACCCGAGTATCCGCGACCACATCCAACCGGCGTCGCTCCCTCTACCTTTCTTTTTCTTGAGTCATCACCATGGATTCGCTATTGCTGGACCCGTTCGGGTCGTCATCTCGATGCGATGAACTTCGGGCCCCTGGTGTGATGAACCTTATCGTATCAATGTATGTGGGAGACTGGCACAACCAGCAGGGTTATCAACCTTTCGGCGAAGATCGCCGCATTTTGCCTATCCTCAACCACCCTTCCTTTCCTCCCCCCTCCCCCTACGCTTACGTTGTTTTGCTTCATGTTTTCTGTTTACTCTTCCCTAGGCTAATCTCAACAGTATCATTCTTGTCGGAATGTTAATCTCCTATCTCCCCCAGCATTACCGCATCATCTCCCGCGGCACCTCAGAGGGAATCTCACCTTACTTCGTCCTATTGGGCGTCACATCTGCCACCTCGGGCTTTGCCAACATCCTCACCCTGCCCCAGTCGCGCCAGGATGTGGCCTGCTGCAGCGAGCTCGACACCTTCCACTGCATGGCTGGCCTGCTCGGCATCGCCCAGCTCGGCGTGCAGTGGATCTGCTTTGCCTTTATGTATGTTCCTCTGTTTCTCGGATTTCTCTTGTCTCCTGTTGGGGTGAGATGCCTTGTTTCGTTTGAGGCCTTTGGCTGACTCTGTAGTCTCGTTCTCTTTTTGGTTTTCTTCCGATTCGACGACGCCAACGTTCCCATCCCCGAAGAGGAAATCCGCCACGACCAACCCCGCTGGCAGACGGCAGTTCTTGTGGCCTGCCTATGCCTCATCCACGGCCTCGTCGTAATAATCATCACTGCCGTCTTTGCCACCGTCATCCCCCAGGCGCTCTCGGGCTGGGCCAATTCCCTAGGGCTGATGGCGGCTGCGCTGGCGGCCGTACAGTATTTGCCGCAGATCTATACTACATACCGCCTCAAACATGTTGGCAGCCTCAGCATTCCCATGATGTGCATCCAGACGCCTGGAGGGGTCCTCTTCGCGGGTAGCCTATTCGCCCGCCTGGGCTGGGGTGGCTGGAGCTCCTGGGGCATCTTCTTGCTCACCGCCATAATGCAAGGTGCGCTGTTGTCTCTGGGCGTCTACTACGAGCTGCAGCGCGCTCGGTTCTTGGATGGAGACAACGTGGCGCCTGCTGCAAATGCCGGCACCCTGTCTAATGGCAACGTCGATGGTGGACGTGGTCACAGCAACGGAAGCGGGCATGCACCTCAGCTGCAGTCGAGCAAGCCCGCCCCACGTCCACTCTATCGCCGCGTGCTCTCCTATCGGTCTGCACGTCTCGATGACAGCACGCCCAGCCGCTACAGCGCACACCCGGAGCACTACGGCACCACGCCCGACGAGATCTCAGACATTATCGACCGGCAAGACAGCGATGCGGCCACAGAAACACAACCGCTGCTGCGGCCGGGTGGCATCGGCAACCCACGCCGCGATTACGATACTGGAAACCATCGCACAAGAGGCTCATAGATCAGTGTATTGCGTACGAGTATTCTGTGTTCTGTCGCGTTGGCGATATGGCGTCATAGTTTGGCATTTCTAGTATTTGTATATGTACTTTGCACTTTCTGGTGGCGTTTTTGAAATACCCCCAGTATTAGGACGAAAGAAAAAGAGCAGCCGTCTTTAGCCACAGTTTTTTTTTGTCCGTCAGGCTGTCCCGGGCAGGCCATCTATTTGTTCTGGCCTCGCGCCCATCTGGACATATTATCTAGCAATGGGCATTTCTATTCCTATTTCTATTCGTGCTTATTGTCTGCAGCTTCTCTTGTGCATACTTATTATTATTGCCCTGTCTACTTCAAACCTCACGCTTGATCTACCTGCAACAGTTTCACCCACATTAAGCTTTCAGGGGGGTCCCGGTCTGAACCGTGTCCGAGCGTCGCATCCTGCGGCACGCACTAAAATATGCGTTTGTATATACAACGGGACAAGCAGAGGCTGCAGAAGCGCGGAAAATATCCCAAATCCCACGAGGACATGACAGCTGCCAGCGACCCGACAGTCCCATCTCTCCCGTCTACCCCATATTGTTGCACCCTGTGGAACGAACTGGCCCTGGCCCTGGCCCTGGCCCAGGCCCTGGCACGATCTGGAATGGAATCGTGGAGTGGAATCCCAAAGACCTGCGGGGGATGCGCCTACAACGTGCTGTCGTATTCTCTCGCCGCTGCTCTCGTTTGTTCTATTGTTCTGCATCCCTTCGTCGGATCTCGGTTTGTTTAACAGAGAGACGATAATGTGCCTTGTCTGAACTGCGATCAGATGCTGCCATGAACGATGCGCCTTTTTTTTGTGGCTCATGAATCCTACCTTCGAGCGCGTGCAGCAAGTAAAACTGCTGCTGCTGCTGCTCTTTTCGACACTCGCTTGAGCGATGCATTTCAACCGCAAGACGTCGGGTGACGGATGAATGCCCCCTTTTTCTCGACACTTGTTGCCAATTTAGCCCAAACCTTTCTCACAGACATGCCCATTTCGCTTCTGCTAAAGACTGCATTCTAGCGATGTGTGCTCGATATCTTGTCTCTTCCGAGTAGTCGTACACTTTGAGCCACAATGCCGTTTTCCGTTTCTTCCTCGTCGCTCTTATTGCCTGAAGCAAAGCTGCTTCAAGCACGAGATAGCCTTTACAGCCACCCTGCAGATGCGGGAAGGCATGTCATGTCTGTGTGTTGGGCGCGTTCTGCAAAGCATGACTTGGTGATCGCCCATTTGGAAACAGCACAACCGGCGTCGCAGTCGTCTCATGTCATCCTTTAACCGCCAAGACCATGACAAAACAAAGAAGGCAGATTAGCCTCGACAGCCGCCTCTCTCGAGAGCGAGCGTTCAAACAAACCCATTCAGAGTACCGCGCAGCTGTGCAAGCCGCAAACAGTCGCATGGCGAACAGCGCTGCTGTGTCAGTTCAAACATGAGACGCATCTCGTAGGCTCTTTTGCCTGTCTGTCGGTCTGTCTGTCTCTCTCTCTCTCTCATATACTGTAGCATGTGTTGTATAGACGAACTAAGGCCACTCGGCATCAAACCTGCCGGATCTGTTCTCTGTCGTCTTCTTTCCTGGCCATAATTCGATTTTTCTTTTGGCCATGATTCTACTGCGACGTGTCTCTGTTCATCTCTGATATAGACATTATCTGCTTTGGGTGTGTTTCGATCCTCCAAACTTACCATCCCTCCCCCCTTCATCGTCCTTCGGGCTGCCCTTTTCTGACAAAGTGGCACATCCTGACTTCGGATCGACGTTGTGATGCGGTAGGCAGAGGAAAACTTTATACGGTCAGAGAAGGGCAATTGGGGCATTTTTGCCTGCAGCATTCACTTAGCAGAAAATCCTCTCCCACTTACGTTTGGCACCCTTCGCCGATCGTGTCTTTCTTGTCTTCTTCTCTGTCCCGTTCCGCTTTTTCTCTTTCTTCCTTTCCCTTTTTTCCTTTGCTCTTTTTTTTCTTCTATCCAATACTCTTTTTCTCTTTTTTGCTTCGTGCAAGAAAGCCTCATCTTTAATTTTCTCTTCTCGTCATGTCGTTCATTTCCATTGTTTACACTGCTGGCAGTCTTTCGTCTACGACAGGTTACCGATAGAGGGCTCACCTTGGTTCTCGGTCTTTTTAACGTTCTTTACGACTTCGCTTCTTCCTCTCGTTTACGGTCTCTTGTAAATTTTTGTTTAGCGTTTGTTTTCTTTTTCCTTTTTCTTCCCAGCACGACAATGCGTCTACCACTTCTCTCCTCACGATCGGAGGGGGTGGTTTCCCCAAGACAGCTGGTACCGGCTGCCGCCAGCCCTCTTGTCACCAATCCTGTCGTCGCCAGTACTTCCGGACTTACCGGATCTGTTGGAACATTCGGCAATTCTGAAGCATTTGCCGCTCAAGCTGGTGATGGTGGAGGATCTTCAGGATCTTCTAGAGGTTCTGGGGGGGGTGGTCGTGGGCCATTTGGAAGAGGAAGGGGTAGGGGTGGAGGTGGTGGAGGATTTGGCGGAGGCGGAGGCGGAGGATTTGGCGGAGGTGGCGGAGGCGGAGGAGGAGGAGGCAATGGTGGTGGGGATGGAGGCGACGGCGGCGATGGCGGAGACGGCGGAGATGGCGGCGACGGCGGCGGCACCAGCGGTGGTGGAGGAACCACCGGTGGGGGTGGTGGCGGCGGTAGCAGCGGCGGCGGCGGCACTACCACCAACGCGTGTCCCCAGACAAACGGCACCACGATCGGCTCGGTCCAATCGTTCACACTGTTCTGCGGCTCGTCCGCCGGCGGCGACGTCATCAACTCGACTACGGTCAGCACCTTTGACGAGTGCACGGTCGCGTGCGCGAGCTTCCATCCCAAGTGCGAGGCCGTCTCTTTTGACGGCAGCAACTGCCAGCTGAAGGCCAACCTCGCTGCCGAAGACGAGACTACTACGTCAGCCACCTTGAACGCGGGCATCGCCGTGTTCCCGCCCGCCACCTCCAACTGCGGCTCCCTGGGCGGGTCGACAGTGCAGAGTAATATGAACTTCAACCTGTCGTGCAACAACGTCATCGACGGCAGCGACATGCTGCAGGTCAACGCGGCGACGTTCCAGGACTGCCTAGACCAGTGCGTGCAGACGGGCGGCTGCGGCGGCGTGTCGTATGACCCGGCATACACGCAGGGCTTCAAGAACTGCTACCTCAAGACCACGAGCCCGTCGGCGCCCATCACGGACCAGGGCATCGACTCGGCCGTCGTGGCCAACGCGGTGGCGGCGAACCCGGTGAACAGCAGCAGCAGCAGCAGCACCACGGACGGCGGCGCGGTGGCTTCGACGACGTCGGTGACGGCGCAGACTACGGACAGCCCAGCCACGTCGACGTCCACGACGGCGGGAACGACGACGGTGGCGGGCTTCACGACGCCGGCGCCATCGCCGACGCAGCCGGCGCAGAGCGCGGTGACGCGCACGATCGTGTCGGTGGTGACGTCGGTCAGCAACTCGGTCAGCCGCACCATCACGACGACCGAGGCGGTGACCGTGTCCATGGTGGGCTCGAGCACCGTGGGCATGCCGGGCGGCGCCATGTCGACCATGGCCATGATGACGCCGGCGGGCTCGCTGGTGGACGGGCCGGACGCGGCCGCGGCCGCCAACAGCCGCGCCTGGATCGCCGCGCCCGTCGTCGGCTCTGTGGCAGCCGTCCTGGTCGTGGCCGTCATGTTTGTGCTGTGGGGTCGCCGCCGCCGCAACAACGGCCAGTCGTCGCCCATGTCGCCGTCCTTTTTGTTCAACCGCTTCCGCGGCGGTAACGGTCGCGGCGGCGGCGGCAGCGGCGGCAACAGCGGCTTCCGCAACCTATCCTCGTCCGCGTCCAACCGCGGCGGCATGCGCTCGCCGTTTGGCCGGCCCCAGCTGCCTTTTGGCAACTACTGGCGCACGGGCGGCGGCAAGGAGAGCCGCGTGGGCGGCGCCAGCGGCGTCAGCAGCGTCAGCGGCAAGCCGGGCAGCGCAGCGGGCAGCAGCCGCAAGCTGGCCGACGAGGAGGGCGGCATGAGCCGCAGCGGCACGGGCTACGGCAAGAGCGTGCCGCTGATCATCGACACGGGGGCGGCGGCGCGCGCTCTCGAGAGCAGCGCCGCCCGGGAGAAGGACAAGGACAGGGCAACAACCGAGAAGAGTCGAGAATCTGAGAGCAGCAGCAGCAGCAATAGCAGCAAGCCCGTCGAGGAGGCCGCGTCGGGCGAGAAGCCCGTGCCGTCGCGCGACCTGACGGCCACGACGCCGCAGTACGAGGTCAAGGGCGGCAAGATGTCGCTGCGCAACAGCATGAACGGGCTGGCGCAGAATCGCACGACGCTCGACGGCATCCCCATTTTCCTGCGGGAGTAATCGTCCACGCTGTCGTCGCCGTAGTCTGTCGGCATCAATGTCGTTATCAGCGTCGTCAACCGCCGGAAGGGGAAAGTCATGCGTGGAAGAACCGGTTGCCCTCGCGCCGCCAGCAGCAGGAAGCTGGCATTGTACAAATAGAAAGAGAGAACACTGCGAAGAGTGTTCGAGAGAAGGAGGGGGAGAAGGGACTACCCCCTTTTTTTTTGCTTTGCCGGCGGCGCCCAGTTCGCTGCTAGGAGTCCTAGGAAGAGACTCCCAGGAAAGGGAAAGGGGGAAAAGGAGAGTCCTAGAAAGATGCTTTGTAATGCCTCAGGTTCTATACCACGTCTTGCTCTGAGTTGGCCTTTTCTTGTTTTGTCTTTTTTTTACCCTGTTTTTCTCTTCTTTATCTTCCTCTTACCTCTCCTTGCTATTCCCGTCCTTGTTTTTTTTTTTTTTTTTGCCCAACCTTTGCGTTCACAAGTCCCCGCTGGTTTTTTCGTTTTCGTTTTCGTTGTTATTTCACGTCTTCATTTCAATCGTTGATAAAACCAATACTGTTGTTTTTTTCTTCTAGAAAAATCTCAGTTTACATATACATATATTTAAATTTAGTTATATTCTGATTCTGATTCTTTACCAATTTCTCCCTGGCTTCAGCCTCATCAAAATGCCGTCATGGGAGGATTTCCAGCCTCGCTTACCAAAGATGCAGCTGACTTGCGTGTCCGCCTTTTGCGACAGCATTCTATCTTAGGGAATAATTTTGCCCGGCGGCGTAGATGTCCGGCGGCGTAGATATGATGAGAGACATAAAAAAAAATTTGCTTCGAAGGCTACTAAGGAGAGAAGAGAGGCCCGCAAGAGCCTGAGTTTGCCTCTAGTGGCTGTTCAATGTTCTTTGTTACCTCGCCCTGGCCCCCAAATCGGTATACCGCCCGCCCTCCCATCCCGCTCAATTCCCTAGCGTCGCCCACTTTGCATATATCCACACCCTCCAGTATTAATTTGAGTGCGACATAAGCTGACAATACAAAGAACTTGGAGCCACGACTTTCTCCGGTATTTCCTTTCGCCTGCCGGGGCTCTCTCGTGTACCTGATTTAAGCCATGGCTTTTCTTTTCTTTTTCCTTATTTTGCTTTTTCTTTTCCTACTTTCCCCTTTCCCGTCTCCTCCGTTTTTTTTTGTTGCTTTTTGCGGCTATTCTGATCCTTTCCCTCTTGGCTTGCCACATGGATTTATGCCCTTTCTTTCTTCCTAGCCCCCTAGGGCACACGACCAGCGCGCATGTGAAGCCTGAATAGCCCCATTGCCAGATTCGTCCAGGCAGCATAATATTTTACGAAATTATTTCCAGATTCAGCAAGACAGCATGTTGTTGAACAAGGTAATATGGCAACAGCCAATTTAATTTTCAGCTCCCACAATTCAGACTGGTATTGATCGATCTGCACCAGGGCCTCTCTCTGGAGAGTGAGCGCGGGGTACTTGCGAGTATGAGATGAAGACGCGCGTCGTCTCGTCCTGCCAGCACGCTTCTCTTGGTGCAACAACAGGCAAGCCAAGTGCGAGCCCGTCGATACAAAGCTCGTGCGAAAGGAAATGCAGAGAATACCGGCGAACTCGACGTCTTGGGTATAGTCGTGCGTGATTTTCTTCTGGTGCCTCGTCCAGAGTTTTCGTCTTTCTCTCTTCGCTGCCTGCGGCTTCGGACGTCTACGCTCGCTGCCCCCTCAAAGAGCTCTCGCCGTCGTTCGGCAACAGTCTTCCACGCGTTCCGGCCTCTTTGTCTCCAGGCTGGAGATGGTGCTCATTCCAAGGCTTTCCAAGCACGATGGCGACTGCAATGCATGACGCGGCTGCTAAGCGCAGACGCCGTCTGCGAGATTTTTCTCCCTAGGTTTTCTCTCATGACCGAAACACCTTCCCAATCGGTAGCAATAAATGTCGACCAAGCCCAGACCGCTTAGCCTCATGGGCGAAGAAGCACCTAACCTTAGCCTCAGAGATGCGGCTATTGAGTAAGAAGTTGGCCGGTGTGGGTGTGGAGCAGGTTGTAGGTCTTGTACTGATGACCAAAAGCGACATAGCGTACCGCCTTGTTGGAATCATCCACCCAGAAAACCGGCCGGATAACCACTGGCGCGTTCAGGACGGGCGAAAACGGGCAGGGATCTCAGGGGCGAGATCTGGAAATCTGGGTAAAATCACGCACGATCGATTCCGGAGCCGCACCCTTGCTGTGGGGCCAGAAGTCGAGGCCGTTTCTTCGCTGGTCGGCGACGTTTCTAGAACAGGCACAGTAGTCCACCTTTGGGAATAGAACGCTTCTGGGCTGTCGTAGTGAATCAACATAAATCTTCTCCGTATAATCCTATTGGACAGAAAAGTGGAGATGGAAAAAATTTAACCTGGTGTCCCGAATGCCAACTTCGCATGGTCGCCACGTGTGCTTGTACTCGTATGCAAACGCTTAAGAGGCAATCTAGTCATCATTGGGTAGATTCTGAAGTCCGTTTGATTCCCGAGCCTTTACGGCTTCTATTTTCAGCTATCCAAGTTTGCCCTGTCGCACCCAACAGCCTGGTTCCCTCCGACGCAGAGTGGAGATAACTCGGCAGCTGTTCGTGTTGCCCCCCCGGCACTCCTGCTCACACTGCTAGCTGCCTCACTTCCAATTATACATACGTAGTCTATAGCAGTATTACCGTGCCATTACAAATCCCATGTTGACGCATCGTATTCTTTGCTGCCCTTAGCTTGCCCGGGATCAGTCAGAGTTCGCCGCTACCGCCGAATCGTTGCTTTGCTGATTTGTATTCGACCGCGACAAGGTGTAAACCCGGTCGAAAGGTGTACGAGTACTCGTACGAGTATGTTCGCAGCCAGCAGCTACACGGCATACCCACACACAGCCAGCCTTGCTGGGCAGACGACTCCGTTTTCGGGGCTGCCTCATATCCTTCTCCTCTTTTTCTTCCCCTCTTTCTGATGCTCTCCCGTCACCACCCAAAGTCTGGTCTATGCCTTTGTACTTGTCTTGGCAGGAAGATTAAAAGGCTATGCAGTAGCTGTACAGTTGATACTATTCCCAATATGTCCAGCATCTCGTCTGAACCAGATGCAAGGCCCGAAAATAAGTTCCTGGTGGGGCGCACTTAGATCTAGTTTTCTTCACGCTAATTTTTAGCACATCTTGGACGTCAGCGTCGACTAACACGATTATCTCCGCTCCGCGTTTCTGCCTCAGCCTACTGCAAACTTTGCTTGTAGAAGAGCACAAGCATCTCTGTCGTGAAGTGTTCATCCTAGATGCCTCCAAGATGTGTATATATATCCACCCGGTTCCACCAGCAAGGATCAAATCTCTTCTTTCCATCATCCACAACATCCACAACAACCCACTTCATCGCATCCACAACACCCGCAGCCTCCACACCACCTACACTACCAGCAACATCCACACCACCCACACCATCAACAACACCCACCTCTCGGCTACTTGGCCCATTTTCCTCAATCAATCACCATGCAGTTCCCTCTCTTTGCCATTACCGCCCTGCTGGGGGCCACTCTGACCGCTGCCTCGCCGGTCCAGCTCATCTCCCCCGAGCAGCGCATCATGCGGAGCAGCCACCGCGCCGACCGCGTCAACGCCACCGACGTGGACGGCCTTGTGGCGCGCGGAGAGGACGAAGAGGGCACCTACCACACCACCTATACCAACAACTGGGCCGGCGCTGTTCTGATCGGCCATGGCTTCACCTCGGTCACCGGCACCTTCACCGTCCCCACGCCGCAGACCCCCGCCGGCGGCGACGCCAACACCGCCTACCACGCCAGCGCCTGGGTCGGCATTGACGGCGACACCTGCACCTCGGCCATCATCCAGACGGGCATCGACTTGAACGTGCTGGGCAGCACCGTCACCTACACTCCCTGGTACGAGTGGTACCCCGGCGCAACCCACAACTGGAACAACTTCGCCATCAGCCCCGGCGACGTGCTCACCCTGGCTGCCACCGTCACCTCGGGCACCTCGGGCAACGTCACCATCGAGAACAAGACCACCGGCAAGAGCGTCTCCCAGACCTTTGCCTCGCAGTCCTCCATGCTCTGCCAGACCAACGCCGAGTGGATCGTCGAGGACTACACCATGAACGGCGCCAAGGTGCCCCTGGCCAACTTCGGCTCCATCCAGTTCACCGGCGCCTCTGCCTCTTCCATCTGCGGCCCTATCCCCCTGTCCGACGCCACCATGTTCGGCATGGTCCAGAACAACAAGCTGGTCGGCTCTGCTTCCGTCACCGGCACCGATTCCATCCTCATCAAGCACTCTTGAGCGGCCGACCAGCCAACAACAAAAAAAAAAAAAATAGACATCAGATTTTCAAGGTGCATTTGGAGTTGGATTTTAGGACGGCTGCTGTTGCTACATTCACATAGCGCATAAAAATGTGCCTTCAGCCGGCCTCTGATTTTGGGATAGATATAGACTTTTGGGCCTTTTTTTTTTTGCAAGACACCGGGATAGGACTTGGGTTTCACTACATACTTATAGATAAATGCCTCATAAGGCATCTTTCAAGCAATTGATAACCTCACTAAGACAATTTTCTTTTTTGCTCTGCTGTCGTGAACTCTTCCGTGGCTCTTAGTTCTTACTAATCTTTCTTCTCTTGTCTGGATCAAGGTCGACAACGCGACTGAACAAGAATGGGCCGACGAAATTAAAGACAATGATAATGTTCCCGTGACCTGAGGTTCTTCCTTCCGTGAGGCTCGCGTTGCACAGCAGCATGTTGTTGGTATTTTGCCTGCTGTTGGTGATTTTGCCAGATATGCTGGGGTTATCCCTTTGCCGCCTTGCGATGTCCCTCAGCCTTCTCTCTCGAATGAGGTCATAGTACTGTGCTAAATACAGTGCACATAGACGGATACTGTAAGATCTCCCGTCCCAAGGGAGGCCTGTGTGTTTCACGTGACCAAATGCGTGGTATTGTAAGCACAGGGCATCAAAAAGTGTCTGATGTGTCAGATATACGCCTAGGCCAGGCCAGCCCTCTGAAACGATTCTGTGGCGCACATCTTGCTTTGGAGCAGCCCTGGATATGCTTCGAGAACAGCAATGCAAGAGGGAAGAAGAAACGTATAGAGTTTCTGGTGGCCGGTCAGCAGGAAAGTAGAGGCCCCCCAAAATAGCAATATTACAGGTCGCTTTTCCTGGGCGGCAGCGCTTCTTATAGCATGTCTCACAGAGTGGCCTTAGCGTACTGCGGAAGACTTAAGCCTTAGGGAGCGACAGGAGGCCGGCGAGGCTGGAAACGTAGCTGTGTTAACAGACTGGAGGGCTCAGTACTGGCCCTAATTCGCACAACAAGAAGAACAAGCAGTAAAATTTGATAAAACGAATAAAAATAAATATTGGAATTTATCAAAGAGCTTTCGTATACTTATCTCTCATGGTTTGAGAGTCATTCAGGACACAGCGAGAGCACCTGTTAAGAATGATACAAAGCAAGTAAGAGATCCCTTTGTTTTTGTACGCGGCAGTATTCGCTTAATTAGGCCTTGTCAGGTATGTACAAAAGCGGTGTGACCTGCCTGTAACAGACATGCTTCAAAACATACACCTACACCCCGGTAGCTTCAACGCAATTTCCCCATAATCGCATATTTTTCACTTCGCGTACAGCGCTAGCCATCTTGGACAGTGTCCTCCTTTGCTAAGTGGAGCTGTTCGTACTGTCTCTCCCATTCCCAAACGCCATCCATCCATCCAACCCATTCCAAAAGCCCATCCAACCATCCAAAACGTGCATGCGTTTTCATCAGCACCTCTTCCTCTTTCGTTTCGACAAGACGATCCTCGGCTCAGTCATCCGTCCCGCTTGAGATCCCAACGCCTGCACTCGATTCTTCGTCTGCATCTGTCGTGGCAATCACCACGAAGCCGGACACGACCCGGCCATTTCGACCTCCTCGACGAGGACGCCCGAGATACACTGTTGTCTCCCTTACTTCAATTGACCCCCTCGAGTCTCGTGTCTGCTCCCGACTGTTCCGGTGCCATCACACAGCTCTCCAATCTCATCCCACCTCTCTGGACGCCTCGACCCGAACATCTCCGGCATCAAAGATGCTTCGGCCCCTGTCACCGCTGCTTCCGTCGCCTCAATTTTGAACGGAAGGGGCCAAGAAAAAGGACCGATCTTCAACAGTGCCGCGTCTCGGACTGGCTGCCTTGACGGCTTCGCCCCGAGACAGACTGAGTCAATCCGAACCGTTGCTCTCCCGTCTATCTCCTCCCTACGATACAGCTCTCCGGGAAAGAGAGGTAGACTGCCACCATGGCGATGCCCGGCGGCCGCGAGATGACGCGGGCAGAGCGTTTTGAGGATGAGAAGCGACGAATCATCGACAGCTGCTTCAACAAGAAGGACGAAGACGGATCGAGTAAGTAGTCCCCCTCGAGCCTGGATGCATTCTTTCTTCGCGGTGAGTCCTCGTCGGTGGCGTGTCTCCACTAACCACCACAACAGTACTCGAGACCTATATCACACACATCAAAATCCTCGAATTCTCCTCGCACCCGACATCCCCTCCACCGCCCCAGGCGCGCACCCCCCAGTCCGAGAAAAACCGCGTCATCATTGTTGCGGTGCGCAAGTCTGGCCGCGTCCGTGTCCACAAATCCAAGGAGAACCCAAACGGCACCTTCTCAATCGGCAAGACGTGGGATCTCAACGACTTGAGCGCAATCGAGTCATATACAGCACCAAACACAAGCCCCGACTTCCGCCAATGGGCCGGAAACGTCGGCTTCTTGATCACGCTGGGCAAGCCATACTACTGGCAGGCCCAGACCGACAAAGAAAAGAAGTTTTTTATTGCGAGTCTGCTGAAGATCTACGGCAAGTACTCGGGTGGCAAAGTGCCAACTCTAACTGGATTCGACTCAAATGAGCTCGACCAGATCCAAGGCGGCGCGGGGCAGCGCCGTGCGCCGCCGTCCCAGCTCCAGCCACAGCCGCCCCAGCAACTGCCACCATCACAGCAGACACCTACATTACCTCCGCCCCCCATGTCCGCCCGCGACCCGGTGGCTACGCCGTCCAGCAACTACGGGTCCATAAGCGGCTCGCCCGTCGACTTCCGGAGTCAGCGCAACGCCATGCTCGCTAACGGAGGCTCTGCGTCGCCCGCCCCGAGCGTGGACTCGGGCCGCTCGGCCAACCAAGCCACCCTGCGGCGCTTGGCGGGCAGCAACAAGAGCCAAGAATCTGTCGCTGCATCCATGACGGCCCGCAGCGACGACGGAAGCAATAGCATTCCACCCCGGTCACGTAACGGCACCATGAATGGATCCAGCAACGGCGGCGGTTATGGCGGCTTGGGCGACAGCCCAGCTATCACAGAGGGGAAGCCGCCACCAGAGAGAAAGCGGCCACCGATGGACCCGTCCCGACCGCAAGGCGTGGCCGACGACGGACTGGTTCCGGCCCCCCTGATGAGCTCTGTACGCACACGCGACGGCGCTGCGCCGCCACCGCCACGCAGCTCCAACCGCTCTTCACCTTTCCAAGATACGGCACGAAGCCAGGAGAGTGCTGCTATGGCTCCACCGCCTCTGCGCAGTCCGATCAACGGTTCCAATCCTGCATTATCCACACCCACCCCCCCGCCCTCTCAAGCACTCCCACAACCACCACCACAGCCGGAAGAACAAGCGCAGCCATCTCCACCAGCGCCGCCACCCGTACCAGCAGAACCCGAAGAGACGCGGCCCGGTCTCGGTCCAATGATCAAGAAGAAGTCCAAAGGCGACATTGCCAACGCCTTTTGGAAAGCCGCAGCAACCGCCAACGCGTTCAAGCCCCGACCTGGCGGCGCCGGTGAACGGCTGCGCCAACTACAAAACAAGAGCAACGACGGCCCAGATGGAATCACCAGCGTTGTTCCGGCCCCCCCGCGGCCTGTTTCTGCTGAGAAGCCGAAGCCGGTAGTTGAAGAGCCGCCGCAGCCCCCAAAGACGCCACAGCGATCCTCGATGCGATCCATTCCTGAAGTCAAGATCACGGTGCCCAACGCCAGCCGGCCGACGAGTTCCCAGTCCACCATAAAAGAGGTGACCAACGGCACGAAACAGCTGCCCAAGACGCCAGACGAGCCTCCTCCCCCGAAGCTGCCCTCGCGCAAGTCCCTCGTCGTCGGAAACGACGCTAAATACCTCGCCAGCCTCGGGGTCGACCCGACCATCATGGACAAGCGGAGCGCGGAATTCGCCAAGTGGCTCGACTACTTCGGCTGGGTGCCCGGCTCGCACATGCGGTCCATCAACATGGAAGACCTGAAAATTGACCTGGACCGCGAGCTCAACCGCGCGCAGGCAGGCGGCTGGCTGTCGCGGTTCGAGGAAGAAGACGAGCGGGTCGAGGCGATCAAGCGGGGCATCGACGCGGCGATGGACGAGTGCGAGGAGCTGGACAACCTGCTGACGCTGTACAGCGTCGAGCTGTCGACCCTGTCCGACGACATCGCCTTCATCGAGGCCCAGGGCCAGGGCCTGCAGGTCCAGGCGGCCAACCAGAAGCTGCTGCACAAGGAGCTGGAGTCCCTGCTGGACACGTGCGCCATCACGGCGGGCGACCTGGAAGCGCTGCGGGTCGCGCCGCTCGAGTCGCCGGCCGGCATCGAGGAGATCGAGGCGGCGCTCGTCACGCTGTTCAAGGCTATGTCCAAGATCGACCCGAGCATGGGCAGCGGCGACGCAGCCGCCGCAGGAGGGGCCGCCGCCGCGCAGGCAATTCTCGAGGGTCTCGGCGCTGCCGCCGCCGACGGCTCCGGCGGCGACCCGTCCGACCCGTCGCTCGACAGCGACTTTGGTCAGATGCGCATCGTGCGCGAGAAGAAGGAGATGTACAAGTCGGAGAGCGACGCGTTCATGCGGCGGCTGGTCGTCTACATGGCGACCGAGTTCGACCAGGCAATTGGGCTGACCCGCAAAGCCATGGACGGCGCGCTGGCCAAGAAGGTCGACCCGCGCAACCACGACGTTGGCCGGGACGTGCTGTGGAAGTACAGCCCGCTGATGCTCTATGCGCGCGAGACGGACCTGGCCAACTGGAACCGCATCCTGCAGATATACGAGGACAAGAGCCAGCCCGTGTACAAGAACGAGTTCCGGGACGTGGTTGGCGTGATGAAGAAGAACGCGCGCAAGCCCGCGTCCGGGGGCGAGGACAGCGAGATCCTGTTCACGTCGCTGCAGGAGAAGAAGGACGAGGGCATCGCAACGACGGCGCGCAAGCTAACGGTGAAGCGCAGCCAGACTCTGGCGCGCACCCTGCGGTCGCCGCTGGGCGACGGCAACAGCAGCCGGGCAAGCCTAGACAAGATGGCGGCGTCGGGCGGCGACAGCCGCAGCCACGCCTACGAGGTGTTTGCCAGCGTGCTGGACGAGCTGCTGCCGCTGGTGCAGATGGAGCAGAACTTCATCGTCGACATGTTCCACGCGACGACGCTGCAGCAGGCCGACTTTGCCGATGTGGTGGCCACGTCGCGGCCGTCGGAGCGGCGCGCCACCAGCGACCTGCGGCGCGCGCGGCCCATGGAGCCCGACCGCGAGCTGGCGCGGCGCGTGACCCGCGCCATGGAGGCCGTCTTCGCGTTCCTGGAGCAGGACCTGCAGAGCCTTATCGACTGGGTGCTGTCGCTGGAGGCGCTGCAGGGCATCGGCGTCCTGGCCACGCTGGAGCGCAAGCTGGCGGAGCTGGCGCGGTCGAACCAGGAGTTCTTGCACAACCTGCTGCAGCGGCTGCACGGCAACCTGGAGGGCCGCTTCCGCAAGTTTGTCGACGAGCAGATCCGCGCCATCGAGGAGACCAAGGTCAAGATCAAGAAGCGCAAGGGCGTCATCGGCTTCATGCGCATCTTCCCCAACTTTGCCGCCGCAGTCGAGAACATGCTGGCCGACGTCGACCCCAGCCTGAACCTCAACGTGCGCCGCACCATCGACGGCGAGTACGACCGCATCCTGCGGTCCATGTTCGACTCGCTCAAAGTGATCGCGCGCGAGAACCCCACCATGACCCTGGCGGCGACCGCCAGCGCCGGCGTCAACGCCGGCGCCGGCGCCGACCCGGAGGACAAGGAGGCGCTCAACTTTCACATCCTGTTGATCGAGAACATGAACCACTACCTCGAGGACGTCGACAGCTACGCCGGCGGCAGCAGCGGCAACAGCGTGCGGGCCAGCCTGGCTGTGGGCGGCGCCCCGGGCGGCGGCGGCGGCAACGCCGTGCTCGATGAGTGGAAGCGGGTCGCGGCCGGCGAGCTCAACGAGCACATGGGCCTCTACCTCAGCGCGGTGATGCGGCGGCCGCTAGGCAAGCTGCTGGAGCACCTCGAGAACATCGAGGCGCAGCTGGCCGCGGGCAAGGCGCCGGCGGCCGTGGCGGCGCAGCCCAGCAACTCCAAGGCCGTCTTCAACAAGATGCTGGGCAGCTACGACGCCAAGGAGGTGCGCAAGGGCATCGAGACGCTGCGCAAGCGCGTCGAGAAGCACTTTGGCAGCGGCAACCCCGACGGCGCAGGCTCCGGCGGTACCGGCGCCGAAGACCCTGTCGTCAGTGCCCGCCTCGTCGCCCGCGTCCTGCGCGAGTGCGAGGCCTTTTACGGTGACGTCGAGCTGCGCATCGGCCGCATCACCACCACCGTCTACGGCGGCGACGTGCTCTACGAGTGGCCGCGCGCCGAGGTCAAGGCCGCCTTCGCCTCGGGGGTGCGCTACTAAGAGAATGGAGGGGCTGTGTTTGCTCTTCGCAAGGACCAAGAAGGGGGAGAAGACGAGCGCATATTTTTGCATGAGGAGGTACGAGAGAAGGAACTGCGCTGTTGGAAACGTGTGTGCATATGGTGTATATCTTTTTTTTTATGTTTCTCACCCATTGTTTTGTTTCCCCCTTTACTCTCTTTCTCTTGTTTACATTTATCTACCCCATCATTGTGTATGTTTTTTTCTCATCTTTTTTTAAACTCTGTACGTGTTTCTTTTTCATTTCCGAGCCTCCCTGTCGCATTTCAGATTTCTTTCGATGCGCTACGGAGGACGATAACGATACACACAGATGAGGCAGAAAGAGACATCATAATCGTCCTTTTTCCTCTACAATGATCAACATAAGGCGTTTTTGGGTTCTAAACAACTTTTTTTCTCAACCCCCCGTTCTTCTTTATGGGTCGCATATCTGCATTAGTAATGTGATGTCCTTAACAAAGCCAGCCTCGGCAGGCAATCATCCGTAGGCCGTATACAACACGCAAGTCTTGCACAGACAGGCCTCTCCGGGTCAGGAGGCAATGCGGCTAGCTGTCTTTTCCCAGCAGTCTCCTTTACATATTAGACTGCGATCTTGTGGCTTGGCAACAAAAAGCCGTGCGTGGCGTTACCTGCTTTTGTTTGCTTTGGTATTTCTTTTCCTTAATCTGTTCTTTCTGGGCTCTTGGCGTTAGCTGTCACTTTTAGCCTCAAGATGCCCGTCTTGGCCTCTCCTGTTTAAATCTGCCAGCTCTTTTGGCTTTGCTACAACGAATATGCATAGGCGAAATGAGTAGAAGTACGCGACAAATGCCGAAGAGAATTACGAATCATAATTAACGATGATCGGATTAAAAAAGCGAAATAAAAGTATGCAAATACCCAAGGGGAGGGAAGAAGTGAGAGACAGTGTCCTGCAGCGAGATGATCGAAGAGAGACGCCTCTGCTCTTGTTCTCATTTACAATGAGATCGATTGCATCACACCACTGCTTCTTTGACAATTCTTTTTCCCATCTCATCAAATGCTCTTCAGAGAAAATAGATATTATGTCGCCTCAAAACGAGGGCAGGCAATATGAGAAACAAATGGAGCTAGGGAGGGTGGGAATATGAAATTGTATAGGACAGCATTCTATCGTGGCGAGTAGTGAACCTCTTGTCTTTGTGCTTGTATGCAGCGCTGTAGAGGTAATTGGGAAATAGGAAATATAAAAAGAAGGTTTACGCGGTCGCCTTCTTCCGTTCGCGTCTTTTGGGGTTATCTTCCCTACGCGGGTCGAAGCCGTATGAACCCAAGAACAGAATAAGAAGATGAGAAATCAGCATGCGAAGAATCAGGAGGAAATGGGGGGATCAAGCCTCCATGACGAGAGCTCTGTCAAAGTACAAGAAGCTTCTCGCTTGGCTCATATCGCAGGCTTTTGTCTTGCGACTTGTTCATTATTCTTCTTACCGTGTACGCCTTCTGCTATCCTGGTGTCCTATTTTCTCCGCGATTCTCCAGATTCTCCGCAACCTTTGCTTTGCCTTATTTTGTATTGCCTTTCAATTGTTTTCTCCGAGGAATAAAACCGAATGTGCTGTATCCTAAAAACAGAACGCTGGAAGAGCAAGGCGAGACTCGATTCGGCTCCTGTGTATCTTTTTTCTGCTTCCATAAATGCAATGTAATGTATATTGCTCTCTTCTTCCATTTCTGTTCTCTCCACCCCCGACATTTCCGTGCCAAGCCTATAGGCGTCCACGGTCTTTTGCCGAACCGAGAACGCCCAATCTATAAAGAATGGGTAAAAAAAAAAATAAACTTTATTCCCTGTAATTGACCCGGGGAGGAGGGGAGAATGACAAGGAAGAGAGGTCGACAAAGCCGTAGTAGAAGGGAGGATCTCGGAAGATTCCCCCATCATTGTTTCTTGTCCTACCCTCTCATCTGTCTCGGTCCTCCAGAGTCGAAGCTCCTGGTGCGTTTATGATGGGAAACATGCTCCTCATTACATGCGGGTGTGGCGACCTTGCGTGGGCGTTTCATACTATATCTTGCCAATTAATGTGCAGCGTATACAATTCATAATAACGCGGAGTGTCCTGGACGCAGGAAACCCCCAAATATTCGCGATAGGCATGGAATGACGGGACGTGTCTTCCGCCTCTTTTACTTAATTATTTGTTTTTGGAATGGCAAAAGCATTAATCAACACCCAAGCCCCTCTTTATGAGGCCCTTGTGCTTCATTTATCTACTTTGCTTGAGTGAAAGATAGGGAGACAAGGCATATATGAACCCCAGGATGGGATGGCCCGGCCGACCAAGGGTGTGCGTGAAGGAGAAGAGAGACTTCTGCCTCGGTGATCCTTGCTGCTCTCTTGTTGCTTCTGTTTTGTCATTCAGTTGTTTGTCGTGATTTCGTACGTGTGACACAGCCGATTGACATCCAAACAGTTTTTGGCGTACCTTGGATTCTAGTGTTTTTTTTTTTTCTGTTCCAGTCCGTTTGAACAAAAGCAAGACACAGGCTCCCTCAACATGCGTTTCGCACAGCTTGCGGCCGGTGCCGCCGCCCTGCTCAGCAGCGCAGGCATCGTCAGCGCCGAGGTGCAGCAGCTGCCGTTGCCCGCGTCCTGCAGCGGCGTGCCTGCTCCTCACTTCCCTGCCATGTCGGTAGCCGAGGGCTGGAAGGTCATCAAGATCGCCGGCGGCCTGCGCGGCGTCCGCACCATTATATGGGATCCCAACGGCCACATGCTGGTATCGCAGGCCGGCCGCGGCATCTCTGTGCACACGTTCGGCACCGACGGCTGCATCAACAGCACCACGCTGCTGATCAGCAACGTGGCGCTGAACCACGGCCTCGCCCTCACCCCCGACGGCAAGACGCTGTACGCCAGCTCCGAGCGCGCCGCCTTCTCCTGGACGTACGATCCCGACACGATGAAGGTCAGCAACCAGAAGACGGTCGTATCCGGCATCGACTCGGGCGTCCACTCGACGCGCCACCTGCTGGTCGTGGCGTCCAACCCCAACATGGTGCTGCTGCAGTGCGGCAGCAACGCCAACTTTGACTACGCCGCCGCCGACAAGAGCACCGGCCGCGCCATCATCAAGATCTTCGACATGAGCAAGGCCCCTACCACGGGCTACAACTACAAGACCGACGGCGAGGTGTTCGCCTACGGCATCCGCAACGAGATCGGCTTCACCGCGGACCCCAACGGCCACATCTGGGGTGTGGAGAACAGCGGCGACGTACGTACCTCCCAGCAGTTGAAGCGACAAACAGCTTCCTGCCCTCTTCTTGAACACGAGTGGCCGTTTCTTCTTTTGATTTGGTTCCAGCTGCTGACTTTGTGCAGGACTTCACGCGCACCGTGAGTGGTCGCCGAACCGACATCCACAAGGATAACCCAGCTGAGAAGCTGAACTACTGTAAGTTGATCTGCCCACTCGCGATCTACGCGACTTTGAGATGATTCTCGATGGACTCCTTCTCACGCCTGCTCCTCGCCTCTTCGCAGTCGGCGACCCCACCAAGGTCCGCAACACCTGGTACGGCTACCCGCAGTGCTTCACCGTCTGGGACCCCTCCGCCTTCTCCGGCACGTCCCTCAAGACCGGCAGCCACTTTGTGCTCGCGCCCAACGCCAGCTACAGCGACGACACCTGCAACGGCAAGGCCCAGCCGCCACGCCTGAGCTTCCAGGCCCACAGCGCCCCCATCGCCAACACCTTTGATACCGACGCCAAGAACATGTACGTCACCTTCCACGGCTCCTGGGATCGCCAGCCAGCCACGGGCTTCAAGGTCGTCGAGATCCCCTTCACCAAGCTGCAGAACGGCAACTACGACCCCGTCGCCCCGGCCGACAGCATGAAGGGCTACAGCGACATCTGGTCTGCCACCAGCCCGGGCTCCTGCACGGCCAACGGCCTGACCCAGAGCAACTGCATCCGGCTGACGGCCTCGGCATGGGACCCGGCCGGCCGCGGCGTGTTCATCGGCAGCGACAACTCGGCCGAGGGCGAAATCTTCATTCTGTCCAGGGCGAAATAGAGGGGAAGAGAAAGAAAGAGGAGAGAATGCTCCGCCAAATTAGATTGATGTAGAAATGAGTTGCGGACGGGGAAAAGACTGTTAATCTGACGGCCGACGACTTGGTCGCAAATCTTTCTTGGGGACAGAGGATGCAGGACTAGGCAGCGATGCTGTTTGCTCCGACTCTGGTTTTTGTACAAATCGATCTTTTCTCTTTTTACCCTTTTCTAGTTATTATTTTTATATACACTATATGACAGTCTGTCTCTGCCAGTTTTGTGCTTGCCAATTCTTAATCCTAATTGTGTAGGATGTAAACTTAGATCAACCGACCGCTGAACAAAAAGTATCGCTCGGCCCTTGACATCGTCAGAGGCCTTCCCCAAGAGACTTGCTTTCGTCCAGCTCTAATTTATCGCAAAGCCGAATTCGAGGTCATATAGCAGAAGACTCTCTTCAAAGGACAGAATCAAGTGGGCGAGTCATCTTTGGTAAGGCATGTACTCTATTTCTTCTACTTCTACGTGATGCTCTCATATTACCACAAACGGTGATGTCACCGGTTTCACAGCGATATGCTGTTCCAGAATGCGAGCCAGATTTTCCAAGCACCTCACCAGTGTCTGGTCTCAAAAAAGAGAGGTTTCTATTATTCCAAGTTTGGTTTGAGGCAATAGTGCTAGAGCGTTTCTAAATTTCGGTATCCGAGTACTTAGGGAAGAGAAGAGAAGTAGATGCATGTGACTACTACCATGCAGAGCATGCCTCTGAAGGCTAAGGCCGAGGAAAGAAGTCAAAATGAAGGGAAGAATTATTCAAGCGCAGATCTTTCAAAATAGAGGACCGTCCAAAACGAAATACCGACAATATCCATCACCGCCAAGGTCGACCAGCCCACTTTCAACTTAGCGAACAACGGCGCCACACTTCCACGTCTTCAGCCAAGGCTTTGAAGGGTGCACGTGTAAAAACGGTGCCGGAGGCCTTTTTCTCACGACCCATCGGAAGCACAGACTGGCTTTCTACTGAAGACATTTTGGGCAGACTAGAAAAATACAGCTAAGCTAGGAGTGGCAGTGGTATTTGCGACGATGGCGGCGGCTGAAAAGAAGCGATATCACGTCTAAGCTTCCCAGCACGAGGCAGGAGGTGAACTTCTATGAATCTTAACTTAAAAAGATGGGACGAGGCTCTGGCAGAGGAAAATAGAAATGGAACGCCACATGATCGATTCGAGGTCAAGAAACGGCAAAGTATTGATGCAGCCCAAGCCCAACGCTATTGGAGGAAGAAAAGATGTGTGCCTTAGAAGGGTAACCAGCCCGGCATCGCACAACTATATCTTCGACGGGGGCCAATCCAATAGCCATGCTCTAGACTTTATCGACCACGGCAGTGCTTATCGTCTGCTAGCAGATTATCATATGGCTTGCATCCCACGTAGCATTGTGGAGAAATAGATGCTGGTGATCATGGCAAGTTGACTCGTCGGAAATTTATAGAAAGGCAGTGTTGGGTCCAAAAGAAGATGAGAGCAGAGATTCTGGCACCAAATAACATCGAAACCAATCGGGTCACTGTGACAAGACAGAGCCAAACCCCAAAAGAATATCCGATGCCCTGGCCAAGACGAGAGCTCGCCATGTTTTCTTCTTCATTTGACTTCAGCCTTCGGACAAACCACCACCAACCAGAGAAGGCTTAGCTCTCTCCTCGACTCCACCCCCTTTTTCAGCCTTTCGAGACACCACCATTTCAACTGTGATATACGAACAAAACGCGAAATTAGCTTTTTGAGGGCGTTTTACCTTGGCGCTAGCCACAACGTAGTTGGACCAATGTGAGGCTGCCGTTTTTCTGCAGCTGCGAGGGGTGCCATGGTCAGAACCAAAATGTTTAAATTGTGGAGTCTGGCGAGAAGAAGGTGTTGAAAGCAAGGCCAGAAATAGCGAAACGATGAACAAAACGCACCGCAGGAGGTGCTGTAAATGAAAGAGAAGATAAAAAAAGCAATATCTGTTTATACGCTGTATACGAAAAGGAAGCATAAGATGAAGATTTGCAACGAGCTTATATAAGATGTAGGGGTTTGCATGAAGTCTTTTTTGTTTTTGAAAATACTTCAGTTTGCTTCTCCTGTTTAGCATTTTTCTTGAATCTCGCTTTGTTTGCCTCATTCTGTTGAATAAATGCCGCGAGATAATCTAGAGCTGCATTCACCGTCTTGTTCCTCTCACGCAGCTCCTCTTCTCTGGCTTTGTGCCGTAGCTCCTAGCATTAGTTGCCCTATTCGCTGCGCCCTTCCGCGTTGCATTTATCTGGGTTCGTTTGCTGCTGCGGCCCAACGTCACAGTGCGGCTGTTCTGATGTTTCTCCTTGGAAACTCGCTAAGGGGTCCATCTGACATGTCCATCTTGTTTTCTTCCCTCAGGTGTATGTAATTTACCGCGTGCTTCCTCTGGTTCTGCATAGTCCCTGCAGGCAAGGCTTACAGGCGGATGGTGGCTGGCCACATTTGCGTTGCCAAGACAAATGCCAACAGGGGCAGCAGGGAAGATGGTGGGAGAGAAACAAGACTTTTTTTTGGCGCTGGATTAGGTAAAAATAGAGTTCAACGATATTTGAGGCGTTTGAATTTGCGCCAAGGGATGCGAAAAGAAACGCGGTGAACAACCGGAGTGGAAAGCAAAAAGCAAAAACCCCAAAGGGGCTTGCCGCCCGACTTGTATCATCCTACTCGGCCAGAGACATAGGCCTCCAGTCCATCCCTCTCCCGCCAAGTCTCTAGAGATCAATATATGAGCAGTGGTCCTGCTTCGTCTCTGTCTTGGCTTTCCTTCATTCTGAATACACAACTTTGTCCAAGCTTCCTTCTCTGTAGACTCCAGTGGCCTTCGCCGTCTCAGTTCTTGTATTTATTTTCTGCTTCTGTTGCCTTGTCTATATACAGCTTTCTCGAACTCTTTTCCTAAATTCGATTCAAACCATTCCTTTTACGATACCTTCTTTTTAATCTCTCCAACCGCCAAAAATGGCTGTCAACGGTCTTCTCTCCAAGGGCGTGCCGGCCAACCTGCCGCCATTCATTCTTATTATCCGCATCATCATCATTGTCCTCTCGCTTATCATTCTCGCCCTCTCGGCCTTTGCCATTTCTGTCTTCGGCTCCTATGCTAGCTATGTCGGCGGTTACACGGGTGTGTCTGGTCTGAATATCTTCGTGGTCGTCAAGACCTGGATCATCTTTGGCGTCCTCGCGTTCTTCGAGTACCGCATGCCCCACCTCTACTTCCGCCTTGCAGCCGCCGTGGCCTATGCGGTGTCTATTATCTTCTGGCTCTCCGCTTGGGCATGGTCGGCCTCCATCGCCTCATTCTGGCTTGGCACCGTCTGCGTCTTGGGCGTCTGCGAGGGCCCGGACAGCTATGCCAAGAAGGAGGGTGGTGCCCTGGCAGCGTGTGCTGGCCTCGGTGCCGTTGTGTGGTATGTTTTCATTCTTTTTGGAA
Organism: Hawksworthiomyces lignivorus; assembly: GCA_002917075.1. NCBI lineage: Eukaryota > Fungi > Ascomycota > Sordariomycetes > Ophiostomatales > Ophiostomataceae > Hawksworthiomyces > Hawksworthiomyces lignivorus. The sequence continues at coordinate 461,156 of NTMA01000019.1, forward strand.
CTATCTCCAATTCTTTCCCATTGTGTAGTGATTATCCTGCTTACAACATTCAGGGTCCTGTCCATCGTTCACCTGTTCCTCTTCGTCCGTGCATGCCTTGCCGACCCCCCAATGGCCAACCAGGCCGAGCTCGGTCAGGTACCTGTCTATGGCAAGGAGGCGAATGCCAATGTTTACCCTTCAGCGGCAGCGCCTGTGCCGGTTCAGTACCAGCAGCAGCCCGTGCAGCCCCAAGCCTATCCTCAGCAAAGCACCTACTAGACGCTAGCGGGTGCAGCTTTGTCTCGGAGCACATGCTAATTAATTTATTTTATGATGGCTTATATCTCTTTTTGGTTATGTTTGGCTTGGGCAAGGCAGGGTTCTCCTTTGTACATCGGACATCTATCACTCACGTTCTCTTGGGTTCGACTCCTTTTTTTTTCAATTATTATATTTCCGGGGAGGATAAAGGGGAAAGCAGAAAAATATTATACCATATTAGAATCGCTTGACTGCCATAATTGACATTTTCAAATCAAAGACTTGTTGCATATTGTCCTTCCATGGGAGCAAAAAAGGGGCGAGCGAAAATGGTCGCCAACGCTTGGAGAGCTGACTCTTCAACTTCAACAACTATTCTTACCACTATTAACAGTTCTTACTCCATACATCCATTAATAAACTCTGATGTTCAAGTTTACACAGTTCAGCATTACGGATGGCATTAGACTTGCCACCTGCGAGAAACCTCTAATTACTTTATGGAGACATTGCCGTTGTGGTGTACCCTCCAACCCGACCCTCCCAGGTGCTTTCATTGACGGCATTGGGTTTCTGTTTCTATTCGTTTGATTTTTGCGGTCCGTCATCGGCGTTTCTTCCAGATTTAACTTACAGCTTGGCTCACCAGCTATAGGCGCCTCATCGACCACCTTTGTCATTGCAGGCCAGCGAAGACAATAACCTTGGCCTTTGAATTTCTCCAGCATCGCAGCACGTCTGATAGAAAGTAGGTCACCATTAAAGTTGAATCCAGTTTACCTTGATTCCTTGTTGCGTTGTCTGAATGACGTTGTCTGCCCCAAAGCCCCTATTGCCGTAGAGGCTACTTTCACAGGCTTCTCAGACCCACACTGTTATATCATTATCTTCTTCTCCTTTAGACCAGCTCCGATTTAGGTTTGTCATTGTTATTTATTCACGAATGTTTTTGCTTGTCCCTTTGCTATTGCCCCTGCTCTTATTCCTTCGAAGCTGTGCTTTTCTATAGTCCTTTCTGAAGGATTTTTCAATGCAATAGCTCTCCTAGGATATACTTTAAGACCTTGTAGCGAACAATAGAGGCTTTGGGAAGATGATACAAAATCAGCTTTGTCCTTCTTTGTGTAACAGGTTGGAAAGCCGTGAAATTGGAAAGACGGGAGTCATATGTATGGAGCCAAAGGTAAAAACACAAGGTCGACTTGAAGCATATACTATCAAGTGAATCAGTGTGGAAGTTGTACTGGTACAATATCGATAAGGCATTTATGTTACATGAAGATAGGCCAGAGGATGAAGACAATGCGGAGAATTCAAAATACGAAGGAAGGCCGTAATAAATTCATCTGAAGTTGCTACTTGATGACGAGGCGTCCTTGTTCTTCCTCCTTACTCATATAATCATCCTGCCACACTTCCTCTTTGGCACGTCTCCCTCCTTCACGCATATTATGATTATGAAACTTTAACAGCTTTCATCATCAAGAACTCCTCCTACTGCACTTCTACTGAAAACAGGGGTTTGCTCTTTCTCAACATCAATATTTCTAATGACGGCTCACCCACGAGGAATAAGTAAACCAAGTAGTAGGTCTATATTTTTCTATTTCGCAGTCTGCAATACTACAGAATCATTAGTCTAAACTACCGGGGCCATGAATTATAACGCCTTCAAGTGAGCTTTTTTATGATACTTTGGAAGAACATCGTTAAATCAGCTGACACGCTGGGGAACATCAAGCAGTCGTCATCGCCGCCGAAAAGGCACAAGCATACGCAAGAGAGGCTGCCATTCCCACTACCGATGGGGATGCCTATCGCATTGTCCGCGCAGTTGTCTTCGTCTATGTTAAATTCTTCCGAAGCCTCTCTGCTTCCGGGTTCGCGACAGCCCCAACTAGCCGCCCCCGAGAGTGGGCACTTCTGCAGCGTTCTCGATACGGACATGACTTACAACCCCTTGACCCTTGAATGCTTTGGCCAAGATCTACAAGATTGTGTCATAGCACATTCCGACACATTGCCAGATGCTCCTATGAGCGCAAGCATATCATACGCACCACCACCACCAGTAACGCCGTTTCGCGCAAATTGTGAACCATTTATCCGTGCGATACCTTCTACAGATCATTCTATTGTGTATTCCGAGCCACCGCCGGAGCATAGCCGGAGCTATACCGACGATATCCAGACGTTCTCATCATCCTATCCTCCACCGCCAACGACGCCAACGCGCCCTATTATGCGTCACAGTGCTAGTGCCAAAGGTACGTCGGGTCGCCGGCACGCCCGTAAAGCCAGTTGGCGAACCGTGAGTAGCCTGGTCTCATCGAGAGAGAACCAAGGAGAGGAAGTGGTGGAGGAGGAGGACGAGGAGGCGGCGGTCAAGATGGATGGAGAACTTGTCGGGTCAAGACGCAAGACGAGCGCCGGAACGCGGGCCTCTGCGCGGACATCGCCGCAGTCGCCTAAGTTCGCCGTGCCATCGACCGACCAGGCTGATTGGCGCGCACGCCTTCGCTACTGTGAAGAAGCACCCAACAAAGCGGCACTAAACGCCGGCCTGGTGCGGCTGCTCGAGTTCCCCGAGGGGCTGGATGATGCCGAGCTGCAGGCGAGGCGCGACGCCAACCTGCGGTTCGACCGCGTGCGCGAGCAGCGGCTCAAGGACCGCAACAACGAGGCGGCGAAGCGAAGCCGGCAGCGGAAAGTAGCACGAATCGAAGCGGCTGAGCAGCAGATCGCTCTTCTGCGGCAGGAACGGGAGGCATTAGTCGAGGAGCTGACGCGGCTGCGGCGGCAGCTGACGGCCACCAGAAACACCAACCACAAGGGGGAAGACGCTTCATGCAGCCTGGACACTGTGCTCCATCGCGATGACGACCTGGCTGAAGGCCAAAAGTTGCTTTATTCTGGGCAAAGGGGACGTATGAATGTTGATGGGGTACAAGGCATCGGAGAAGAAGAGCAGGCAGATGAGGTGGCACTGATGCTGCTCTGCGGGAACTAGGCCCCTTGCTGGCATGTTCCTCTTTTGTTTTATTTTTTTTCTTTTCTTTCTTTCTTTCCTTTTTTTTTTTCAATTTTTCAATTTCTTTTCTCCCTGTGTTTCTGTCTTGTCAGGTTTCATTGTGGTGGCGGTGTCTAGAGAGTAGGGGGTTGGCATGTTTTCGGTTTCCATTCCCAGCATCTTTTTTCTTTATTCTCTTGTTTCTCATTCTTTTGCGTTTGTTTTTATTCTATCTTGGCTGTGGACTCTAATGTCTTTGGGGCGTTTGAGGGAACTGCAAATGCGTATGGTCATATTTCATGTAAAGAATTCTTCTATTCACTCAGCTATGAAAACACCTCTCTATATGGGGAATACTACAACTCTCGTTCTCCTTGTGTGATGTCAAAGCTCCTTGTAGCACCTGCAGAGTGCCTCCTTGTGTCAAGCTGTCATGTTGGTGGTTACGTCTGTGAGACTGTCCACAACCTGCACGTTCTCTCCACACACTCCCCGTTCCAAACTATCTGCGCAATGTGCATAACCCATGTCTCACCCGATATACGCCGTTGCAACTTCAGCGGGAAACACAGAACAATGGAGAGTCTAAGAATCAGAAGACAGCATGATGGGGAATGTAAAATCAAGCATGAAGTAAGCTGAAAACGAAAACGGGGAAACGAAATTCAAAGGAAAAAAAAAATTTTTGAATCAAGAAAACAAAAAAATGTGAGGCGGTGCCGGCCGCCCCTATTTCGGCACGCCGCCCGGGGCGGCGCGGTCGTGGACGAGCCGGCCGTTGACCCAGACCTTTTTGGTGTTGCGGTCGTCGCCGTTGAAGAGCCACTTGGCGACGCGGTCCTCGAGCGACTCCCAGCCGAAGACGTCGACGTTGGAGTCCTCGTCCTCGGCCTCCTCCGGGGTCCGGGCATGAGCGGCAGTGCTGCCGCTGTCCTCGTCGACGAGGCTGAGGCCGATGAGCTGGGCGTCCCATGCGAAGCCCGGGGCGAAGCGGCCGACGCGATCGGCGAGGCCGACGACGGCGGCGCCGCCGGCGGTGGCGAGGAAGAGGACCTCTTCGACGGAGAGCTTTGCGGCGTCGTCGCCGCCCATGGCGACGTGGCGGCTGACGAGGCTGGCGAGGCGGGCGGCCTCGAGCACGCTGGGCGAGTAGCCGCCGCTCATGTCGGTGCCGAGGCCGACCTCGATGCCGCGCTCGAGCAGCCAGCGGATGCGGGCGGCGCCCGACGTGATGGCCGAGTTGCTGCAGGGGCAGTGGCTGACCTTGCTGCGCCGCGCGTGGATCAGCCGCGCCTCGCCCTCGCTCAGGTGCACCGCGTGCGCCAGGATCGTCTGGTCCGTCAGCAGGCCAAAGTGGTCGTAGACGCCCGCGTACGTGGGGCCCTTGTCGCCCTCGTCCTCGCCCTCGTCCTCGTCCTCGTCCTCCTCGTCCGCCGGCACCGTGTCCTTGAACAGGCGCCGCACCAGCGCGACCTCGTCGCGGTTCTCGCTGATGTGCGTCTGCACCGGCAGCGACGTCTCGCGCTGCAGCGCGCCCAGCCGGCCCAGCAGGTCCGGGCTGCAGCTGGGCGCGAAGCGCGGCGTCAGCACCGGCCGTAGCAGCGTGTGGTGCGGGTCGACCGACGCAATGTGCGCGATGCACGCGCGCGTGGCCGCCTCCGCCTCGGCCGGCGACTCGTCGCGGTAGTAGTCCGGGCAGAACGCCGGCGCGTCCATGCACACGCGGCCCACCAGGGCGCGCTGCCCCGCCGCCCAGCACAGGTCGGCCAGCACGTTGGTGGCGGCCACGTCGACGGTGGCGTAGTAGGCGGCCGTCGTCGTGCCGTGGCTCAGCGTCTTGCGCACGCAGCGGGTGTAGACGCGGCGCGCCTTGGCTAGGTCGCTGCCCAGCGACGCCTCGAGGGGGAAGGTGTAGGTGTTGAGCCAGTCGAGCAGCGTCGACTTGCCAAAGATGCCCACGTTGGGGTATTGTGACGCGTGGAGGTGGGTGTCTGGCATGTGCGAGTTAGTCAAAGAGGCCGTAGACAAGCGGGGCTGCGCAAGGGATGTCTTCTTTCTTACCAATAAATCCCGGGAAGAAAAACTGGCCCGGCCGGCAGGCCGTGACCTTCACGTCAGCCGCGGCCCAGCCCAGCTTCGGTAGCAGCTTTTCCCGGACCCATGCCGGTCCATCTTTCGTGTCCTCCTCGGCCTTTTCTAGCGCCACGATCGTCCCTGCTGCATCGACGGCTACGGCTGTGTTCTCGAGATACTCGATCTCGTCGAGCGCCGGGGTGTGAATGAATGTGCCAAAGAAGACCTGCGCCATGGTGCGGGGTGTTGCGTCGAGCGCTGTCTGGATATCTATAGATGCTGAATCAAATGCGAGGAGGAATTCTCTCCACGATGAGCTACTACTGATGCTGCGAGTGTCGAAATGATCGTCTGCTTCACCCAGTATTCGTTATCGGCAACAATTCCTGTTAATTTGTGCAGAAAGAAAGCCACAAGGCCGCGTCTCAGCTGCAGTTCGCTTCGAGCCCAACTCCAATTGCCTCAAAATGTGCTTGGCCTGAGTCTGCTGAACACACACACTCCTGCTAGCCTCGGGGGGGCTGAGAAGGAAGAGGCAGATAGAAGAGAGATAAGGGAGCGATCCAACTAGGCGAGGATTGGACAGGACTAGAAAGAAGAAGCAAAAAAAAAGGAAGCTCGTTATCTTGTTCTCTACCTGTTCTTTTTGATCTATAGTTCCTCTGTGTATCGTTCTTTTTCTGCTCTACCGATTTTCCACATTCACAATTTCTTTGTTGGATTACGGTGTGCACTAATACTTCACGACGATCGTTTCTCTTCTTCGGTGCCTGCTATTATTCATTTTTTTTTTCTTAGGTTCTTATTTGGGTTCTCCACAGCTCACAGTGTGGGAGTGTCTCTCCTTTTATTAGTCTCCATGCCTACGGCGGGATGCGAAGAAGCCAGGGAGAAGCTTCGGAGAAGTAGCTGCTATGCATCCTTTTTTTCCCTCTCCTTTTCTTTTCTTTTCTTTTTTTTCCCTATCTATATCGATTTCGCTCTTCCCGCGTCCTTCTGCCTCTAGATATACTCCGTAAAGCTCCGTACTATGCCTTTCTGGAAATACCGCAGACAGATTTGCAATCGCGGGGAGCCGAGAGGCTGCAGCTAAAAGAGCGGCGGAGAGGCTGTTGTGATAATTGGAGGGGGGAGGGAACACAAGACCGCAGCTGACCGGCTAGGGCCGGCACCCGCCGATATCCTCAGCTCTCAGCTGCGGCTTTAAGTTTAGCGGCGTCCCACGCACTCCTTTTTAGCCTTCACCGTCTGCATTTCTGGTTCAGAGTCGTATTGCATTTCGATTTCACGTAGCGTTCAGAGATTACGTAGATGATGGGGATGACGATGTTTGTTTTAGAATTTGTATTATATTAAAAAGAATATACGCAACATACACAACATACACAACTCGCGTGTCTAAAACTCGTAAGAAAAAGGGCAGAAAGATTCTATCTCATACAAGCAAAAACAGAAAACCAAAAATAAAATACTGGCAAAAAATTTCCCACAAAAACGACCCGAGAACATGCTTCGCTTCTTCATCTCCTTAATGTGAAGTTTTTCCCAGAAGTGGATTATTTTTTTTTCTGTTGCAAGACCCCACATTGCCTCTCCACCAATATGTAGTCTTGTAGTCTTAGGGGGTGTTTTTCATTTCTATTTTTTGTTTAAAGTGGCATGCAATTCGTCTATGCCTCCACGCTCTCCGCGTCAGTGTCGTGGTGTCCGTTGACACCGTTAACACCGTTAACACCGTTGACGCCATTGACGCCGTTGACGCCGTTGATGGCGCCGGCGAGACCCGCCGCACCGTCCTCCTGGTACTTGTCCCAGTTGGCCAGCACGTGGCCGATGCGGGGCGAGTTGGTCAGGCGGTAGACGTCCTCAAAGTACTCCTTGGTGAGGGCAAAGGGCTTGGCGGTGACGTTGGGAATGTACTTGCCGATGAGCTTGGCCGGGTCGATGGTGGTCTTGTTGATCTTCTTCAGCAAGAAGGAGCGGAAGGGCTTGACGCCGCTGCGCAAGAAGGTCGAGTGGAAGGGCACGTCGATGCCGCGCAGCGGGATGGTGGCAAAGCCGCGCTGCAGCTCCAGCGGCTGCGGCTTCTTCTCCGTCTCGGCAGCGCAGCCGCGGATGATCTCGTTGAGGTGCTCGCGCACCTCCTCGATCTTGAGCTGCGCGCGCATCTGGTCGATGTCGATCTTCTGCACCTTGAGGAAGTTGGTCACGCCGGCCAGCGTGTCCAGCGCGCGCAGGTCACCCGCGCACACGTACTGCATGTTGGCAATGTTGAAGTTGACAATCTCCAGCAGCCAGCCCGTTTCCTCCGCGATGCTGCTGACCACGAACCGCAGCGCCTCCTCATTGAACGTCTTGGAGATGCGGCTCGGGTTCACCGCGCACATCGAGTAGTTGGACCGCCCGCTGGCGTCCCGCTCCACGGCGACCTGCATCGTCAGACCGCGGTAGAACACCACCGACACTAGCGACTCGATCGGCATCACGTCCGCCAGCGCCGCCAGCGCTGAGTACTCGCCCAGGGAGTGGCCGGCGAACGTGCTGTCGCGCGGCACCAGGCCCTTGGCCTTCATGTCCTCAAAGCTGGCCTTCTCCATCAGCGTCAGCGCCGGCTGCGTGAACTGCGTCGCCGAGAGCAGGCCCGTCGGCGACCGGTACGTGTACGACGGCGTTGTCTCGTTGATGTCCTTGAAGATCCGCTCCGACTTGATCGAGCCGTCTGCCATGACCGTCTCGAACGTCATCGCCATGTAGTTCTGGCGGATCTGCTTGCCCCGCGGGCCACCAAAGTGGATCGTGAGCTCCTTGGGGTTGTTCTTGACAATGTTGGTAATCGCAAAGCCGTACGTCTCCATCAGGTACTTGTCAGCGCGGTCCCACACGTCCTTGGCCACGTCGCTGCTGCCGTAGAGGTCCATGCCCATGCCCTGCTCCTGCGAGCCCTGGCCCGTGAACACGTAGGCCGTCACGGGCTGCTCGATCTCTGCCTCGCCGAGCAGCACCTTCTCCTCCGTGTCCTTGTTGCTGGCCTCCACCTTGATGATCTTGCGGCCGCCGATCATGCCCACGTGCTGCAGCTTGACGTGGATGTCGTCGTTGGGGAGCACCATGCCCACCAGCGACGCGTGGAAGCTGCGCACGCGGCCAATGTCATTCTCTGCCGCCCACGTCTCGACCAGGCTGCGCACGGCCGCGCTCGAGTACATGCCGTGCGTGATGGTGCCGGGCAGGTTGGCGTAGTTGGCAAAGACGCGCGCCACGTGGATGGGGTTGAAGTCGCCCGACACGCGCGCGTACGTCTCGTTCGACGCCGGCGCGCGCAGCAGCAGCGGCGTCTTGCCGCTCAGCGGGATCGGGTTCTCAAAGTTGACGGGCTGCTCGATCGACGAGCCGTGGCGCTCCAGGTAGTCGATCACGGGGTTGCCGTTCGACGTGCCGGCCTCGTACTCGACGCTGGCCACCTGCACGACCTCCTTGGTCGGCAGCTCCAGCAGCACCTGGCCGCGCGTCTCCACGTTGCTGAAGACGGTCTTGTTCTTGAACCGCACCAGCGACTGCAGGCGGAAGGTTAGCGTCTGGCCTAGCAGAGGTATGTCGTGCTGGTCGTCCAGGATGAACCACTGCTTGGACCGCAGGACGGCCACGTCCTTGGTCGTCGCTAGGTGCAGCTGCATGGGCTTCTCGACCTTGCGCTGGAACGTGTTCTCAAAGTCGTTGTACTCGCCCCGGTACAGGAACTGCGACGTCACCTCCATGACGGCCTGGCCGTCCCGCACAATGGTGCCGCAGACCTCGACCATCTTGCCCGAGTCCTGGTTGATGACGGCGTTGATCTGGGCCGTCGTCGTCACCTCGTCGCCCTTCTTCAGCGGGTCTGCGCCCGGCAGCATGCGGAACTGGTTCGACAGGTGGACCAGCTTCAGCAGGTCGCCGTCGATCTTGCGCGGGAAGATGGGCTTGGTGATGGCCTTCCAGCCGACGACGATGGCAAAGTCCATCGGCGCGTACATAACCTTGCCTGGGCGGTCGACAAAGGCCTCGCCCGTGTTGCCCACGGCGTGCACAAAGTCGTTGATGTCCTCGCCCGTGATGACGGCCTTGCCGCCGTCGAACTTGCCGGTGACCTCGGCATCCAGGTTGATGGGCTCGTTGCCGAACCACACCTTCCAGTAGAACTCCTTGATGCGGTCGTTGCGGTCCTCCATCACCTCGTGGATCGGGGCGTAACCGGCCTCGGGGTGATAGACGAACTTGAGCGGCAGGTCGACCGGCTTGCCCAGGGCCGTGGTGCGCTTGATCACGTTGACCAAGATCTGGTTCTTGCCGGTCATCTTGACGTGCAACACGTCCTCGTAGTGGTTCTGGCGCGGCTGCTCCTTGACGATGATCTCGGTCTTATCCGGATCATTGGGGTTGCGGATCTCCACAAACAGACCCCGCACGGGCGCAAACACACGCTTCATGGGGTTCGTCTGGTACTTCTTGCCCTGGACCAGGACGTCCGAGAGCAGGAGCGCGTGGCGCCACGAGTGGGACTTGCCAGCCAGCAGAGTGAGCCAGTCGTCCACAGACGGCAGCGGAATGGTCGGCGAGTAGGCGATACGGTAGACGTTCTTGTGCTCGTCGTAGGCCTCCGACACGCTCTCAATGTCCAGCGGAACGTCGGCTTCGATGAGCTTGCCGCCGAAGTACTCGATGGTGGGGATCTTGGATGCGTCGCCGTTGTAGACGTCCTTGGTCAGACCAGCAATGTGGGCCTTGTGGATGTTGTCCAGGATGTCCTTGATGGGCTCGTCCACAACCTTGGAGTACTTGACGGCCGCAGGGCCCTGCAGGATACAGGTGCGGCCGACGTCCTGGCCGATGACGGCCTCGAGGTCTTCGGACTGCCACAGCGAATCCTTCTTGAAGAAGAACTCAAAGTTCTCATCGAGGGCAGGCACAAACGTCACCGGCTTCTGGCCGCGGCGCTGGCAGAGCAGGAGGAAGTGCTGGACATCCTGGGCATTGATGATCTGGCTCTCCGCCTCGGGGTAGTGCGAGAGGATGGCCTCGACGGCCGCGTAGGGCTCGTCCAGATCGGCATAGTTCTGCAGCCGGGAGACCTGGCTGGAGCTGGTCGTGAAGCGCTCCTCAACGCGGTGGATGAAGTCACCAGTGAGCGTCTTGAAGGACTGGTCGATCCAGCGCTTCTCGTGCTTGACATAGAGCAGCTCGACCATGCGGCGGACGACCTCACCGTAGGTCATGTCCTCCAGGTCGACGGTCTCGCCGGCCTTGTTGCGGCCGAACCACACCTTCTGGAAGTCATCGTTGAGCTTCTTGATTATGTGCTCGCGGTTCTTCTTGAGCTCAACAATGCGCTTCTCCTTGGGCAGGCTGAAGATCTTCTGGTCCATCTCGGCCCAGAAGCATACACCACGGGTGGCCAGCTTGTGGATGGGCTCGCCCATCTCGGAGCGGACGGTGATGACACCGCCAGCAGGACCCTTGTAGGTCTTCTCCCACTCAGAGTCATCCAGGCCAGGCGCATCGACGATGGCCTTCTTGGCGTTCTTGCTAGTGTGGGCCTCCTTCGCGACCATCATGCGGCTGCCAAAGAGACAGCCATCGTAGGGCATAGGCGGGTAGCCGTACTTGCGGGACCACTCACCGGTGATGTAAGGATAGGTGTCCTCGGCACCACCGAAGCCGCTGCCGGCGACGAGAATGATGTTCTCGGTGCGGCGGATACGGCTGTACATCTGGAGAATAGGCTGGTGGAAGTCCTCAAACGAGTGGTGACCACCGCCGCGACCACCGGTCCACTGCAGGATGACAGGGAACTTGGGATTGGCCTTGGCAATGTTGATGACGGCCTGGATCGCCTCGACGGAGCCGGGCTTGAAGGCGATGTGCTTTAGGCCGAGCGTCTCAATGTACTCCTGGGCGACCTCGATGGAGGGCACACCAGCACCGATGGTCAGGCCCTCAATGGGCACACCCTCGGCGCGGAGACGGCCAATCAGGGGGATCTGCCAAGCCATGGCACGCGGGTTGACGTAGATAAGGTTGATGGAGATACCCCGGCCGGCGGTGATGGCGCCCTCGATCTTGAGGAGGGCTTCCGTCATCGTCTTGGCGTTGTAGTAACCGCCACCGGCAAGCTCAATGTGGTAGCCAGCGTTCATCGCAGCAGAGACGAAATCCCAGGGAACAGTAGACGGTGTCATACCGGCCACCATGATGGGCGGGACGCCGAGAAGGCGGCTCATCTTGGTGTCGACGTAGGTCTGGCCGCTCTTGGTCTTGACCAGCCGCGGGCCGTATTCGCGCACCCAGTTGATGGCATACTTGACCGCATGATCCTCGTCGCGGTCGAAGAGCTCAGGCTTGTAGCCGACCTCGGTGACCGTGCCGTTGACGGCGCCAGCCAGGATGACGCGGACGCCCGTGCCCTCCTTGTTGCGGCTGGTAAGAATACCTAGACCGGAGATGCCACCAGGACCAAAGTCCAGGACGTGGGTGGCCTCGGGGAATTCCGTGGCCTTCTCCCAGTGGACAGGGTCACGGGTGATGAGGCGGATCAGGGTCGGGACGATGTTGCCCTTGACCTCGTCGCGAAGATCCTTACCGGTGTTGGTGTCGAAGACGGCCATGCCCAGAGAGTCGGCGTCGATCTTGATGTGGCTCAGATCGTCGTCGATCAAGGAGGTGGCCTTCTCCAGGTAGGGGCTGTGGAAGGGGGCGGTGATGGGCAAGAAGCGGTTCACAAAGCGAACCTTGCGCTCGGTGTACGGGATTCTGGTCTGGTCCAGGCCGGTGGGGGCCTTGACCTTGCGCAGCTGCAGGTTGAGACCATAGAGGGAGATGGGCGGGCCGGTGACGACCAGATTGCGCGGGCTGTTCACCAGCGAGATGGCAATGTGGCGGTCAGCGGGCAGGTACTGGTTGGTGGCGTCGATGTGCTTCTGCACCTGGGCCTGGGAGAGGTCACGGATGCTGAGCATGGGCGTCGGGGTACCCTCGCCGTTGTCGATGGAGTCCTGGAGCATGGACGGCGTCAGCGAGGTGCGGGGGAAGGTCTGCTGGCTGCGGGCACCGATCCAGAAGAGGATGGTGAGGGCAGACTTGGCGAGATCGGTAAATGTCTCCCACGAGTCTGCGGCAGCGGTCACAGCAGCGAGGACGATGCCCTGCGAGTGACCGGTGGAGCCGCGTATCCGCTCACGCAGAAGGCCTGGGTGGATGCCGAGGACCTTGCAGGTGACGGCATAGTGTGCGAGCTGGACAAGACCAATCAGCGGGAAGCTAACGGGGGCGGAGACGAGGTAGTCGACATCGGGGGTGGTCTCGGGACGACGCAGCCAGGTCATGACGTCCAAGCCCTTGGCGAACAGCTTATCGGCGCTGGGGTTCTTGGCCAGATTCTGGAGGAGGTCGGCGGCGCCTATGATGAGATCGCCCACGAAGGTGGGGTAGGTCTGGAACAGCTCGCGGAGCTCCTCAAAGTACTCCTCGATGTTGCCTTGGCCGCCGAAGATGCTGTAGAGGCTTGCCGAGCCATCCTCGGCAGCGCGGAAGAGCGCAGGCATGTGGGGCCGGATAGTGCGGTTGGACACGGCGCGGGCGTCGTAGTAGCTGCGAATGACGGCCAGCTTCTTGGCGTCGATGCCTGGAAGGCTCGCCGACAGGATGTGGACCTCATTTCCGCGGAGGAACGCACGCTCAAACTCGTTGAGAATGAGCTTCAGCACCTCTTCGTAAGAGCCCTGGGCGTCGTCCTCGCCCTCCTCGACCTCATTGGCGATGAAGCCCATGTAGCGGGCAACGAGCTCGGTGACGGATGAGGGCTCGTCATCTTGAGCGAGCTCATCGGTGGGTGCTGGTAAAGTGGCGGAGAAGCGGTCCTTCAGCTGAGAAGCATGGAAGTGCAAGCTGGTGGGCACCAAGAATGATGTCTCCAAGGAGCCATGTGAGAGAGTCAAGGGTCGGAGAGAGTTTGAGGTTCGTGGGGTAGAGACGCCCGTCTGGGGGCCTGTGCCGGTGCCGTACATAACGAAATGGGGAGGGGGGGTATCAAATGAAGCAGCAGAGGCAGTGAGCTCTAACGTGAGTCTATGGGAGAAGCAGAGGAAGCTAAGAGCGGTCAGCTATGTACGCAGTGCAATTGAAATAGGAGAAGCAGAGAGAAGCTTACATCAAACTCCAACTCAGCAAAGAGGGAGCTTGTAGATGTGGAGAGAAAGCAGAGGAGCAAGATATGAAGAAATGTCGTGGTAATGTGGATGGAAATATATGGAGAGTTTAATCAGACTCGTCTTTGTTCTTGGGAGGGTCAAGAGGCGGATTAGAAAACAATCGCACTCTGGTTGGGAAGACGAAGGGACTAGGAGGATATTTTGAGAGAGAACAATGGAATACAACGCGAGAGAGAAAGATGGAGAGAGAGAACAAGAATGAGGGAGAGGAACAGGAAGAGGAAGAGACCGGAGAGAATTAGATAATGGGCGTGTGAGGATTAGTTTGTTTGCGTGTGTGTGTGTGAGGTGAGGAGGGTATTTTCGTTGTGGTCCCCTTTTTTTTTTTTCCTTTCTCGTCTATTTGGTTTCTTTCTATTGCTCTCGGATGGATGGCATTAAAAAAAAAGAGGAAACTACTAGTCAGTAGAGCTTGCCTGTTCCCAACAGCATTAAAATAAAATAAAATAAAATAATAATCGAATAATAATCAACGACGGTACAATAAAATAAAATAAAATAAAAATAAAATAGAAGAAAAAAAACCCCCCAAAAATAATACTACGAACTAGTAACCAATAATGAAGATAGCCGAACCTACAGTGGACATACGAATAAAACGTCGGCCGAAAGACAGGAAAATGCAAGTAAGAAGGTTATGATTGTACAGCAAATTACACCGCAATCGTTGACAGGGGCTGAACAAAACGAACTGACCAACAGGGTAAGGCACGAATCGCCCAGCAATCTCTGTTTGTTGGGGGAAAGCTTTAACAAAAAAAAAGTTTCTTCACGTTGCATGGGGAGCGATGCAGGTCGGCACGGCAGCGACGGTAGTGCGGGTACAGGAGAATGACTTTGTTCGCTATTTGTAGAAAGGCGGTAAGGCTAGTTCCGCAGCTGTACCTTTTCCATTTACCCCTTGCTTGGTTTCTTGCCCCCTTCTGTTTCTTTGCCCCTTCCGTACTCACTGCAAGCAGGGCACTGACCCAGCAAAATGCACAGTTGATCCCCTAGATGGGGGGGGGGCAAAATAATATGGGTCTGCGACCCGCTAGCTCTCCGCCCAACGTCTATCGTCTAAGTACAGGTACATGTACAAGCTTTCGGAAAAACAAGACCTGGCCTGCAGCATGATTCCACACTGTTGATATAAAAATTGTTGAAGTTGAGCTGTCGTCAACATCCTGACATCACGACAGATGGCAGCGTGTCCCAAGCGCAGGCGGGGCATGTAAGAGGGGCACTAGATAGACGGATGGTGGGAGAAGAAAGAGGAGGAAGATGAGAATGTTGGACATGTCAATGAGATGATGGGAGCAGTGGCATACGCATGCTGAATTCAACGCAATATCGGCGTGATTAGAATACTGGCAAGCCACATATTTGGCGAATCTGCTCTTTTTCATCTCATGGTCTCTTCATCCGATACGAAGATGTCTCGCATCTACTCAAATGCCCTGCTCCTGGGTCGCCAATTGAGGGGCGTGGGGGGGACAGATTCTGGTGATGTCCCAGTCGAAATTGCTTTTTCCATAATTGCTTCTTACCAGTGTTGCAGCCGCTGTCTCAGTTGGTGCGCCCAAGGAGTCCATAGGCGAAGGGCTCCCTGCTGCGCATCTTACTGACAGCCTCGTGTTTTTAGAGCCTCCCGCTGCATTTCTACATACCTTGCCAGATATGTGAGACATACTCGTATGTGCGACGAATTCGCTCATACTCGTAGAAGACAACACAGGGTTCCTTCATTAGCTGCGACAGCCTCCGCGACTTGAAGATAGCATGCCGTGCTTTCTCCGCAAAGTCAACACTCACCAGTCGCCGCTTGGTTGGGGTTTGCAGGCCTCACGCGACAAGGCAGGCAATCGCAGCGTGGCCTTGTTGAACGTCAAGGATCGGATATTACTGATCATCCCGTGCCGGGAAGAGATCTGTTGAGGCTCGGGGAAGAAGATAGAGGACGTCTTCGGCCTGCTCTATGTACAGTATCTTGCCTGCATCGACCTTTATCGATTGCGGCTCACCGTGGCTGCGCATTGTGTCAACCGTGTCCAGACAGGCACCCAAAAACCTTTTTTATTGCTTGCATGTCAAGTATTGGTACACTCTCGTCTTCCCCTAATCTAGGGGATGCGCCTGGAACCCTTGTGTGAGCTGCTAGCGCCATCGCTAAAAAAGGAATACCTCCAAAGGGCCTGGGCTACCCCAAAGCGAACCAGAGACCGCAAATTACAAAGTAAGGGGGCAACGCGACTAGACGGTATGTAGTAGTAGGGGAAAAAGAAACAAACACAAACGGAAAGGAATAAGCAACAATCACAAAGAGAAACAGATGCACATTTTCGTACATAAGCCTACAGACGCAGAGGCAGACGCAGGACTGACACGGGAAGAGAAGACCGAGTAAAGGGATTACAAAATCATGCAGTTTTCCCCAAGATGCAGAGAGTCCATTCCAAGTGGCAGCAACAGGTTTCACCGAAAGTAAAAACGTCGCACATACGTCGTTCATGCGTCGCCCTTCATACGTCCGCCCACATCTGTCTCTCCGGCGTCGTACTCGTAATATAACACCGAAATCACCTGAAGATCAGTACAAAAACCTGGAAATTCTTGCAGTGCACGAGTGCACGAATGCACAATATCCTGTTTGCGCAGAGCATGTTTCTTCCTCTTTGTTGGTCTCCCTTGGATAGGCGTCGAGAGTACTCCTACTTTTGGTTAATTTACAGCTACTTCGACGATTCGCGCACCTCTTATCTTATCGTGCCTCAGTAGGCTTGTATGTAGTGCAACTCTCCAGTTGGGTTGCACCTCAACGTTCCCTGTGGGGCGACTACTGAAGCGAGATCTAGTCCATTTTGGGTTTAGCCGACTAATTTTGGTTGGGAAGTATGGTGCAGCTTCAACAAGAAGGAACAGAGCTCCAATTTACGTATACAGCTGTTTTCTTATTTTTTTTTTTTAATTCTCCTACAAATTTTTTTTTTTTTTTTCCTGTCCTGTTCCTTCCCTGGAAACGGCTCCACTTTTTATGTTCCTACTGGGTCGTGCCTTTCGTTTTTGGGGCGGCACTGTTCACTGTCACCCCCCCTTCTCTATTGATTGCTGCCACTGTCTCCTCATCGCCAACGTCTTCCGCTGGGGTCACTTCGTACGAGCAAATTAGTCTCCTAATAACACAAGAAAAAAAGGCAGAAGAAAAAAAGAAGTCCCTTTTCTCTTCTTCCTACTCCCTCCGCTCACTCTATGCGTGCTCCATAGCATATACACCACTCTTGTTGTTCCTATTCGCTTCGGGAACGCCTGGACGCTCTCTTCCACACCGTCCCTTTTTCTTTTCTCATTTTGTAATCCCCAACATAGATTATCTCTTCTAATTTTTTCCGTCTGTCCGACTGGTAGCTACCTTTGTGGTTTGCCTCAGACTTTCATCCACATCATCTACCTCTTCTCCTTTCTTTGTTTTCTCATCATTCTTACATCTTCATTTCTCTCCTATCTCTCTCACGCGTTATACGCGTGCCATTCTTCCTCTCTTTGCTCCTTGATCCTATCTCCTTCTTCCTCCATTTAATCTCCTCCCTACTCTCCATTTTGCGATCAAGAGCATTCCTCCTTTACCTAGAGATACCCCACAAGCCCTCTTTCCGTATCAATTGCTCTCAGACTACATAGAAAACTCTTACTCTGTGTCTTGTTCCTTGTATCGATCTATATCCTGTGGAAAAACAACCGCCATCATGCGTCCCGAGGTCGAGCAAGAGCTCGCCCACACCCTCTTAGTCGAGCTGCTCGCCTATCAGTTCGCCTCCCCCGTCAGATGGATCGAGACACAAGATGTCTTCCTCGCTGAGAAGACCGCCGAGCGCATTGTCGAAATCGGTCCCGCAGATACCCTTGGTGTAATGGCAAAGAGAACTCTGGCGTCCAAATACGAAGCTTATGATGCTGCTAAGTCTGTCCAGCGACAAATTCTCTGCTACAACAAGGACGCCAAGGAGATCTACTACGATGTGGACCCTGTCGAAGACGAGCCGGAGCCGACTCCTGCAGCCGCGGGCAGTGCTCCAGCTGCCCCTGCAGCTGCTGCCGCAGCTGCTCCCGCCGCTGTCGCAGCTCCCGCCCCGAGTGCGGGTCCGGCTGCCCAAGTGCCAGATGCTCCAGTGCAGGCCATTGAGATCGTGCGTGCTCTCATTGCACAAAAGCTGAAGAAGCCCTACCTGGAGGTGCCTCTCAGCAAAGCAATTAAGGACCTTGTTGGTGGTAAGTGCGAACCCAGCAGCAAGATGGGCGTCTTTGCCGCAGACGAATATCTCTAATCATTGTCTCAATTCCAATAGGCAAGTCAACACTTCAGAACGAAATCCTAGGTGACCTGGGCAAGGAGTTCGGCTCCACACCCGAGAAGCCAGAAGATACCCCTCTCGACGAGCTTGGTGCCTCTATGCAGGCTACCTTCGACGGCAACCTGGGCAAGCAGTCTCAAGCACTGATTGCTCGCCTTATCTCCTCCAAGATGCCCGGTGGCTTTAACATCACAACTGCCCGGAAATACCTAGAAACACGGTGGGGCTTGGCGTCTGGCCGCCAGGACGGTGCTCTGCTTCTTGCCATCACCATGGAGCCACCTGCACGTCTAGGCGCCGAAGCCGATGCCAAGGCTTTCCTCGACGATGTTACGCAAAAGTACGCCATCAATGCCGGCGTCA
The DNA here is from genome assembly GCA_002917075.1 of Hawksworthiomyces lignivorus. Taxonomy (NCBI): domain Eukaryota; kingdom Fungi; phylum Ascomycota; class Sordariomycetes; order Ophiostomatales; family Ophiostomataceae; genus Hawksworthiomyces; species Hawksworthiomyces lignivorus. The sequence goes on from NTMA01000019.1 coordinate 479,413, forward strand.
GCTTGTCCACGGCGTCCTCTGCCGGCCCCGATGCTGGTGCCGGTGGCGGCATGATGATGGACCCCGCTGCCATCGACGCCCTGACAAAGGACCAGCGTGCCCTCTTCAAGCAGCAGCTGGAGCTCCTGGCCCGCTACCTGAAGATGGACCTGCGCGCCGGCGACAAGGCTTTCCAGACCTCCCAAGAGTCCTCGCAGGTGCTACAGAAGCAGCTGGATCTGTGGGCGGCCGAGCACGGCGACTTCTACGCTGCCGGTATCGAGCCCGTCTTCAGCCCGCTCAAGGCGAGAGTGTACGACTCGTCTTGGAACTGGGCTCGCCAGGACGCTCTCAGCATGTACTACGACATCATCTTCGGCCGCCTCCAGGCCGTCGACAGAGAGATCGTCAGCCAGTGCATCCGCATCATGAACCGCTCCAACCCGACCCTGCTCGAGTTCATGCAGTACCATATCGACAACTGCCCTACGGAGCGCGGCGAGACCTACAAGCTTGCCAAGGAGCTCGGCGCCCAGCTGATCGAGAACTGCAAAGAGGTCCTCAACGAGGCGCCTGTCTTCAAGGATGTCGCCATCCCGACCGGCCCTCGCACCACCGTCGACGCCCGCGGCAACCTCAACTACGAAGAGGTGCCCCGCGCGAGCTGCCGCAAGCTGGAGCACTACGTCCAGCAGATGGCCGCTGGTGGCAAGATCACCGAGTACGGCACCCGTGCCAAGGTCCAGACCGGCCTCTCTCGTCTCTACAAGCTCATGAAGCAGCAGCACAAGGTCTCCAAGACCTCCCAGCTCGAGTTCAAGCACCTGTACGGCGAGCTCCTGCGGTCCCTAGAGATGAATGAGAGCCAGATCATCTCTGCCAACGGCGCCGCCAAGAAGTCTCTCTCCTCCAAGCCCAACGGCACCCCCAAGGCCAAGGTCGAGACCATTCCCTTCCTCCACCTCCGGAGCCAGTCTTTGAGCGGCTGGGACTACAGCAAGAAGCTGACCGGCCTGTACCTCGACTGCCTCCGCGACGCTGCTGCCTCTGGCGTCAGCTTCCAGGGCAAGTATGCTCTGATGACCGGTGCCGGTGCCGGCTCCATTGGTGCCGACGTCCTCCAGGGTCTCATCAGCGGCGGCGCGCACGTCATTGTCACCACGAGCCGCTACTCCCGCGAGGTCACCGAGTACTACCAGGCCATGTACGCCCGCCACGGCTCGCGCGAGTCGCAGCTGATTGTTGTTCCCTTCAACCAGGGCAGCAAGCAGGACGTCGAGGCCCTGGTTCAGTACATCTACGACCCCAAGAACGGTCTTGGCTGGGACCTGGACTTTATTGTTCCGTTCGCCGCCATCTCCGAAAACGGTCGGCAGATCGACGGCATCGACTCCAAGTCGGAGCTGGCCCACCGCATCATGCTGACCAACCTCATCCGCCTGCTCGGCTGCGTCAAGACCGAAAAGGCCAACCGCGGCTTCACCACCCGCCCTGCCCAGGTGGTTCTCCCTCTCTCCCCCAACCACGGTACCTTCGGCAGCGACGGTCTCTACTCCGAGTCTAAGCTTGGTCTGGAGACTCTGTTCAACCGCTGGCACGCCGAGGACTGGGCTGACTACCTCTCCGTTTGCGGTGCCGTCATCGGCTGGACGCGCGGTACTGGTCTGATGTCTGGCAACAACATCGTTGCCGAGGGTGTCGAGCGCTTTGGCGTGCACACCTTCTCGCAGCAGGAGATGGCCTTCAACCTGCTGGGTCTCATGTCGCCGGCTGTCGTCGACCTGTGCCAGAACGAGCCTGTCATGGCTGACCTGAATGGTGGCCTGCAGTTCATCCCTAACCTGAACGCCGCCATGACTAAGCTTCGCAAGGAGATCATGGAGACGAGCGAGGTGCGCAAGGCCGTGACCAAGGAGACGTCCATCGAGAACAAGATCGTCCATGGCGAAGACTCGGAGACCCTCTACAAGAAGAAGGTCATCGCGCCGCGTGCCAACATCAAGTTCGACTTCCCCAACATGCCCGACTGGAAGAAGGACATTGCCCCGCTCAACGAGAACCTCAAGGGCATGGTCGACCTGGACAAGGTCGTCGTCGTCACCGGCTTTGCTGAGGTCGGCCCTTGGGGCAACTCGCGCACGCGCTGGGAGATGGAGGCCTATGGCGAGTTCTCGCTTGAGGGCTGCGTCGAGATGGCCTGGATTATGGGCCTAATCAAGAACCACAACGGCCCCATCAAGGGCCAGCCGTACGCCGGCTGGGTGGATGCCAAGACGGGCGACTCCGTCGATGACAAGGAGATCAAGGCCAAGTACGAGAAGCACATTCTGGAGCACTCTGGCATTCGCCTGATTGAGCCTGAGCTCTTCGACGGCTACGACCCGAACAAGAAGCAGCTGCTGCACGAGGTGGTCATCGAGGAGGACCTCGAGCCCTTTGAGGCGCCCAAGGAGACCGCCGAGGAGTTCAAGCGTGAGCACGGCGACAAGGTCGAGATCTTCGAGATCCCCGAGAGTGGCCAGTACACCGTGCGCATGAAGAAAGGCGCCGCTCTCTGGATCCCCAAGGCTCTGCGCTTCGACCGTCTTGTCGCCGGCCAGATCCCCAGCGGCTGGGATGCCAAGCGGTACGGCGTGCCGGAGGACATCATCTCGCAGGTTGACCCTGTTGCACTCTTTGTTCTCGTCTCCGTTGCCGAGGCCCTGCTCTCCGCCGGTATCACGGACCCGTACGAGTTCTACAAGTACGTCCACGTGTCCGAGGTTGGCAACTGCGTCGGCTCCGGTATGGGTGGTGCGGCTGCTCTACGCGGCATGCACCGCGACCGCTTCCTGGACAAGCCTCTGCAGAACGACATCCTGCAGGAGTCGTTCATCAACACCATGAGCGCCTGGGTGAACATGCTGTTGATCTCTTCGTCGGGTCCCATCAAGACGCCCGTCGGTGCCTGCGCCACGGCTGTCGAGTCCGTCGACATTGGCTACGAGACCATCATCGAGGGCAAGGCTCGCATCTGCTTCGTTGGTGGCTTTGACGACTTCGGCGAGGAGGGCTCGTACGAGTTTGCCAACATGAAGGCCACCAGCAATGCAGTCGACGAGTTCGCGCACGGCCGCACGCCCAAGGAGATGTCGCGTCCTGCCACCACCACGCGTAACGGCTTCATGGAGTCCCAGGGCAGCGGTATCCAGATCATCATGACGGCCCAGCTGGCGCTCGAAATGGGTGTCCCCATCTATGGTGTGCTGGCTCTCACGGCGACGGCCTCGGACAAGATCGGCCGCTCTGTGCCGGCCCCTGGCAAGGGTGTCCTCACCACCGCCCGCGAGCATGCCGGCAAGTTCCCGTCACCGCTGCTTGACATCAAGTACCGTCGCCGCCAGATCGAGCTACGCAAGAAGCAGATCCGCAGCTGGAAGGAGTCAGAGCTTGAGTTCCTGATCGACGAGGTTGCCGCCATCAAGGCGCAGAGCGAGGGCGCCTTTGACGAGAAGGCGTACCTGGCCGAGCGCGCCAACCACATCGAGAAGGAGGCCGTCCGCCAGGAGAAGGAGGTCCTGCGCAGCATGGGCAACAACTTCTGGAAGAGCGACCCAAGCATTGCGCCCCTGCGCGGTGCCCTCGCCACCTGGGGTCTGACCATCGACGACCTCGACGTCGCATCCTTCCATGGCACGTCAACCAAGGCCAACGACAAGAACGAGTCGTCTGTCATCTGCGAGCAGCTGGCACATCTCGGCCGCAAGAAGGGCAACGCCGTCCTGGGTATCTTCCAGAAGTACCTGACCGGTCACCCCAAGGGTGCGGCTGGCGCGTGGATGATGAACGGCTGTCTGCAAGTGCTCAACACCGGTCTGGTTCCCGGCAACCGCAACGCCGACAACGTGGACGAGGTCATGGAGCAGTTCGACTACATTGTGTACCCGAGCCGCAGCCTGCAGACGGACGGCATCAGGGCCTTCTCGGTGACGTCGTTCGGTTTCGGCCAGAAGGGCGCCCAGGCCATCGGCATCCACCCCAAGTACCTGTTTGCCACGCTGGACGAGGCGACGTTTGACGCATACCGCGCCAAGGTCCAGGCGCGCCAGAAGAAGGCCTACCGGTTCTTCCACAACGGCATGATCAACAACTCGCTGTTCGTTGCCAAGACGCACGCCCCATACTCGGACGAGCAGCTGACGTCTGTGCTGCTCAACCCCGACGCCCGCGTCAGCAAGGACAAGAAGACGGCCGAGCTGACCTACCCGGCCAACTTCCAGCAGCTGGCAGACAGCGCCAAGGCCATTCCCGAGGCCAAGGCCAAGACGACCCTCGAGAAGCTGCAGGTGCTGGCCCAGCAGATCGAGTCGCAGAACAACAAGGTCGGCATCGACCTCGAGGACATCTCAGCGATCAACATTGAGAACGACACCTTCCTGGAGCGCAACTTCACGGAACGCGAGATTGCCTACTGCAACTCAGCGCCGAATAAGCAGGCTGCCTTTGCGGGCCGGTGGTCCGCCAAGGAGGCCGTGTTCAAGTCGCTCGGCGTGGCCAGCCGTGGCGGCGGCGCACCCCTCAAGGAGATCGAGGTCCTACGCAACGAGCTCGGTGCACCCATCGTTCACGTAAGTGTCTACCCATCTTAGTTTGCTTTCAATTTTGTATACATGTTTGCTAACTCTCCGTCTGCAGCTCCACGGCGGGGCAGCAACAGCAGCCAAGGCGGCCAGCCTCAAGGAGGTGAGCGTGTCTATCTCACACTCGGACAGCCAAGCCGTGGCTATTGCCGTGTCGACATTTGAGTAAAAGAAAAGGGGCAGGAGTCTAGAACTACTTTACATTGGGAGGTGTTTCTTCTTTTTTTTATTGGTTTCATGCTGTACATCATTTTCATCTTGGCGATAGCTCACGAAGTTGTTTGATTCAAGATCTACTTTTTAATGTTCATTATTCTATGAGATGTCGTTTACACAACCTTTTTGCTCGTTGTCGTTCTGTTTTCATCGCCTATCTTATATAAGACGTTCCCGGTACTGGAGGAGGTACAGGTCAATGGGTGAATACCAATGGTTGATAAAAAGAAAAAGATAGCAAGTAAAGCGATAATGCAATTAGATAGAGACTTTTATGAGATTACTGTTTTTAATTTTATTTTTCCGTGTGAAGGTATAGTCTCAGTTTATGCCCCTTTCGGGTTTTATTTGAATATAGATATCAACACGGAAGAATAATCAATGAGAGAATAAGCAAATAGCAAAGAAAATGACAAACAGCCATATCAGAAAGGAGTAGAAAAGGATGCAAGAAAAATTTTCTTCCTCTTTTGCAACTCGCGTGACCTCATATCCAACTTCATTGCCACGGACTGCTTTCTGATGCTCTTCGCCTCCCCCACGTCTATGCGTCTTTTTCTGCTCTCTTCCTCCAAAATCCTTTATGCCTGTGGAGATCACTCCATTGCTTCATTTTATCGATTGAAATATCCATTTCCTTTTTTGTCATTGGTCTACATTTGTCTTCTGAATATAAAAGGTTTTGTTTCCTCTTTGGGTAATATTTTAATGCTCTTTCTTTTCTTTTTTCTATGTAGGTCCAACCTGCATTCGAACCTTTGTTCCTAAGTCTTACGATCTGCTTGGCTGACAAGAGGAGGACCCGGTGAGAGGGAAAGCCGCTGCAGGTCTCTCAAAAAAGAAAGTTTGCTTATACACTAAAAGAAAAGAAAAGAGATGCTGGTTTCAAAAAAAAAAAGGTGGTTTGAATAACAATGGAGCAAGAATGGCATACATTCAGTTTTTCTTTTACTCTCGTTTGCAAAATATAATGGACTTTTCGATTCTTTTCTCCCTGTACGTCTTTGTCTTGAATATGAATGGCAAGAGTGGATGAAATTGAATTGCTGGGCAAAAGACTAGAAAAAGAAGGATAACGGATGAATTAAACTTGAGCCTGCAGTGGCTGAATGACCAAGCCTCTCCCCATTGATTTTGTCGATGTCCTCCCTTTCCGTGTTTGTCTAATTCATGTTGAAAGAGCAAAACAAGTTCTTGCACAATGCTAGCTCTTATAGGGCCGGGCGACATGATCCTCATTTCTACACTCCATCTCAATGGTGAGATGTCGGGCAAAGCAAAGGTTTGAAAGAGAAGAAAGGGCCAAGTGCTCTTACAGTCCTCCAGTTAAAACGTGTCGGCCCGGTTGCAGCAGCAAGAATTCCTTTTCTTAGAAGTCAGCATGCTCATCACCGGTGAAGGAGATGATGAAATCGACGAGGGCGAGATATCAAGACCTAGAATAGATGCTTGATAATGCACTCCGATGACAAGAGCAATTGACATATTAAATGTCTCTATATTCTGCCGCAACTTAACGCTCTCCACAAATGCCATCGTATCAAACTCGCTGTTTGTTTGCTCGTCCCACGACAATTTCTCGTTTCTCGCGCTTGTTGTATTGCCTATTCTCTGCGCCCACATATTCTACGAGGCATCATAAGATTGCCCTGTGGGGGATCGAAAGGACTGAGCATGAAACATGGGGAAGTGCACATTTTCCTACCCACCAAGGTTTGTCTTTGTGCACATCTTCTAGGCACACCCTCTACGAGCCTCCCTGTGGGCACCCCGTCCTGTGGTCATCTTTCATGAATATCCTCGCTTGGCCCCCCACGAAAGAGGAGATTTTCTAAAGAGCTTCGCCCTCACTTCCTCATTGAGCCCTCCCGAAGGCAAAATCTGGGGTTGCTCGTCAAGGCATGATGGAGCTTTGTCCAGCTTGTTTTCGACTCGGTGGATGCTGTTGGTTGGAGCAGTTGTCTTTTCCGCGATTGGCGAAATATAGAAGAATATAATTGCAAGGGGTCCAAAAGCTGAAGCTCGTTGGGTCGCGAATAATGCAGCGAGTGGGTTGCTGTGCCATTGCATCGAATAGAAAAAAACTGACAAAAAAAGGCACGACGATCATGTGAGAGCTATCCATACAGACTCAGAGACTCAGAGACCAGCCATGCAGCTATCCTCATCGGTATCCGGCTTTGCGAGTTAATGGTGTGTTGCAAAGGGTGCAAGAAAGATGTGCTTTTCTCATGTAATTACACTTGGGGTACATCTGTGCTCTGTGCAGCGTACATGACGGTCCGCTGTCAGATATGATGGTCCAACGCCCGTTGCTCCTGTCCCTCCTCTTTTATTCCTCCCTTTGCCGCGGTTCCAGGGTCTGATGCGTGAGTGTGCTGGTTTGCGTCTTATCCAAAGCAAACAGCAGCCTGCCAGGCAGAGAAGCAAAACGCATGGTGCTACGAAGTACATCTCAAAACGAATGAGGTGCGATCAACTCGTTCGACTTAAGACGTTGAATATCTTAGCTTCTGGCTGTTGTAAAGCTAAGGAAGAATGTGGCAATGCCGGAATGGCCCGAGGAAGGCAGAGAATATGGCGCAGAAGCGGAGCGATGATAACAGAAAGAGAAGCGAGAATGGAAAACTATTACCCATAGACGGCCTAGGAGAGAGTAAGCTTTCTGGGAGCTTCTCCAAGCTTCGAGCTGCACGACTGCCCAAGGCAGATGAAGACGCATGTCGCTCACCCCCTAGAAGCAATGTGTATCTCAGTTCCTGCGACCGACGAGTGGGCTACCTGTCCCCCAAACGGTCTGTGGGCCAGGAACCCGTTCATGGTCCGTGGTCAATAGATATTGTCGAGAAGAGGGTGTCCTGTTTCTGCAAAGACGCAAAGTAGATCAACTTTGATCTAGCTTCAGGTTCGCCTGAAGTGGCCCATGCCACTATTGTAAGCATGAAGGCGCCGTGGTTCGCCAGCTGGCAAATGTTTTTTGTTGGGCTCCCAGCAGCCATCGGCACTATCTGCGACCTCCTGCAACCTGCCACGACCTCCCTGTTGTTTTTTGGGTTTGCGACTTTCTCATGCCTGTGCGGTTCTCACCTTGTAAATGCAGAAAGACCTAACGATGACGGCCAGCCAATCGATTCGGCATAAAATTTAAGCAGCCTTACAAAGCGCTCTCCTAGAAAAACACGTGCTTCGTGTAGCTCGTTTGCCCAGGATTCAGGCGGATGGGAGGTATTATCCACAACATGCACGGCGCCTCAGCCAATGAGCAGATGCCAACACTGCAACGATTGAGAGTATTTCGTCGGGATTCGCCCAATGTGATTAAAAGCTGCAGGAAGCTTTCTTAAGCGTGCAAAGAGCGTACAGCACCATTGATGTTGGCCCAAGTTTCGACGTTGCGAAATCGGCCACAATGCAAACGTTTCTTGGGCGCGACTACCACTTGGCGATAGTCAATGGATCAAGAGCAAACGGGAACAGAGTTGGGTGAAAGTCGTTTCATGCCAGGTAAATGAATTCCCGCTGACACAGGCCGTTTCAAAGAAGCCCCCGCAATTGTCTTAGAGTGCTTCTCCGCTTTGTTTTTAATAGCTAATGGAGAAGCAGATTGACAGGCGAGACAGGCATTAGTCCTGCTTGCTGGGGATTCCCCAGACAAAAGGCCACACCACCAGACAGTCACGTTTTCGCCTCGGGGCCAAGGAGAAGAGCTTCCTGTTCAGTCAAAGTTACCGGTCTAAAGGCTGTCTTGTGTGGTGTGGTGTGGTGTTGCGATGCGCAGTCGAGAGAGAGTGTGTGGCCTTGTCTTGAAAATGAGCAAAGTATAAGAATCGGATCGTACATACTGCGCAGTCTAGTGGTTGCTCGGTTCCACTGGATCCAGATCGATTGGCTCCGACGACGTGGCATCGAAACGTTTTCACCATGGTAGCAGAAGTGAACAAGTGAACGAGAGAGCAAAACCAGAAAATTACTAGCCAATACATTTCTTGTCTGTCGGGGTGGAAGCCTCACAGTGCGGATTGCTCTCTGTGTGGCTGAGAGCTTTTTGCACCGATTGCCGTTGGGCAGCAGGCAACGTTTCGCTTCCTTGGATTTGAAATAGAGAAGGGCATCTCACCTGCCGTGAACGAGTCCTCCGCAATAAACGTCATCATTATATGAGAGAAACGGAAAGGCAGGCGGCAGGGTTGGAGGGGGCAGAGAGAAACGGGAACGACAGAGGGTGAAAAAAAGAGGACGGGATGCGAAATTCTGGTTGACAAAAGATGCGAGAACAGGGCAAAGTCGGAAAGAAAGCAAGAAAAACAAAGCTGCAGGATAAGCAAATCGAGTTTCGGGAGACAATAATCCAGATAGACAGTGCATGCTACGAGTCTTCGTATATCAGATTGGCAATGCGCGAGCGTAAAGCATGCAGCGAGCAACAGTGTGTCCGCAGGGGGATCAACGGGACAGAACGTCTGCCGAGGGCTGCTGGAAGCTGTGGATCACAAGAGCTACACTGCAGGGGAGGATGCTATAATAGGAAGACAAAAACGAGGAAGCACTGCCTCAAAACGGTCTTATCGTGCAGGAGTGTTGTCAGCCCATATTATGTACCAGCCAACCTTGCCGTAGGCTGGCCTGTCTCCTAAATTATCAAGAGACTGTAGGATCAGTGAGAGTGTGTTCGTAGTTTGGTATATTGATGGTACGAGCGAAGGAGGCGGTAGATTGTACCAGTCCGAGGCCAGAGCAGCTGTAAGTGGGCGCAAGTCGCAAAGACGCTGCCTGTCGGACCTGAGTCTGATTTGGATATTGAGATGGGCTGGACACGTACGGGTCGTGTGGCGTTGTATCAAGCCGCTCGCAAGCCTGCGCACCGAGTTTAGGCAGTAATACTTGCCAGCAGGGCGGATCTGGGCATTCTATCAGAGAACGCGCAAGACATACTCTTTGTATGGATGCATGGTGAGGGACTTGGCCATCGGGGCTCCACCTCCGCAATGCGCTGACGATGGGAAACGTCGACAATGCGAGAGAGACGGCGACTGTCGAGACAGCTCGACAGATAGACGTAGTGGAAAGATTGGCCATGAAACTAAGTGTCAAATAAGCATAGACGGTAGCGCTAGTGGCACACCTGACAAGAGCCTAGGCTCAGTTGCCTCAATACGTCGTAGCTCCAATAGCCCGAAACAAGAAGTGGCGAGGTGTAGATGGAAACAGCGAATGCGAAAAGAAAGAGCAACCACCAAATTCCACGTAACGTAGTCCTTTCCCATGAACAAAAATGGGAGGAGCGAATGGTATAAGGAGTCTGCGAGAAACGAAAAATTTTCGTCGGCTTCGGACAAAATAGGCAGCTGCGGTTTGGATTCTTCAGTCTCTTGGGCTTTTGGGTTGACGAGTGCTTACGGAAGCCTGCCACGCTCTCAACGGCCACTGCCGCCCGCTAAATCCCGACCGCAAAAGACCGCAAATAGCGCTGCCGAGGAAAGAGACGTCTTCTCTGGTTCTGGTTAGTAGTGGGGAGACGGACCAAACCACAGTGGAGCCACGCGCAAGCAGAGCGTACGTCTTCAGCGTATAGGCGAGCCCATTTAGCAGCCATCGTGGCCAGACGAGCCACGCCCATCTCTGAATGGTCCTGCTGGCTATTTGTTATGCAACCCTGCTAGTGGTTTCTTCAAGACTTTAGGCAGGAACTACGCTCCCACTATGCCGTTGGCACGTCGCTCTTGCCGGTGGTCGTGGCTTTTTCTTGCGCTGCTGATCCCCTAAAATTTCTTCTTGGCTTCTGATCCAAGTGCTGTTGTTTTTCTGCTGTACCTCGTCTCCTCGTCTCTCTCGCACCTTCTACAACATTGACAGCGACCACTACCGCGCCGCCCACGACCACCCACCCCCTCTCTTTCCTCCACACCCTCTTTTCTGTGTCAACGCCCCTTCCTCTTCTCACGCGCATCGCGGCTTCTTTGACAGTCCGCTGCCTCGGATTTTGTGACTGGCTGCTGCTGCAGGGTCTACGAGTACGAGTACTCTTGGAAAGGGCTAGTGACTGTTTCTGTCCTTTTTCTCTCTCTCCTTCTTTTTTTCCCTCCTCGTTTGGTTCCTTCCTGCTCCCCCACCATTTCTCATTCGGCCAGCCTGGGAATTTGCGCCGAACACCGTCGGTGGTCAGTATTGGTCACGGGCAATGGGGGATGTCACTTTGTATCTCTCGCACTCCCCATTCATCCCTCGACCCCGTCGCATCTCTTCGTAAAATGCTCGTCTTTTCCCTCAGCATCTCCATGTCTCCATCATATCCTGTCATCTCCTATCCTAGAGCTCTTATGATTTCTCATTCTCGGCACGGCCACAAATTTACAAATTGATCTGTAATGCTAGACGTGCCGGACATTCGGACATGCTTCAGCCCTCAGCTTCTTCTCAATTCCTGTAGAACATTCTCTTGCGTCCTGCATCCTCATAGCGCATATTCGTCATATCTTCAACAAGCAAGAGATCAGATCAACGTTCAAAATCTCTCTGCCGCTTATATGGGGGCTATGGGGTTTCTCTCTTGAATCTTAGTTTCGCCTGCTGGTACCTTTTGCATGTACTGTTTTCCTTAGAAATCCCACTTATATCTATCCCACAATATCCCACACCTGATTCTGACCAACATCCCACACGTCTCCCACACTGTCCATTTCTATACAAGCACTCCTGCAGATTGTACACTGCCCACACCCATTAATACATACATTTCAACCCTGGCTCCCTGGCTGCCAGCAAACAGCCTCCCCCCCCTTTCTGCCTTTCCGTCTTCCGTCGAATCCACCTAGCCAAACCCAACCATCCTTTCTTGGGAATGTCTATATAGACATCACCCGCTTCCACATGCCAGCTTCCCCTTCCTCACTGTCAAGACAGCTTTTCTTTATAACTCAGCATCACTCATGATCGTAAGAATACATTGCACGATTTAATCCCTTTCTCAAACACTTAACCTGACACTACACCCTACACACAACAGCATGCCTTCAATAATACGAAAGTATAGCTCTGGAAACAGCACCTCCAGCAGCCAAGATTCAAAGAGCCACCACAGCAGCGTACTAGATGCCCTCACCTTCTCTTCACAAAGCACAACACCCACATCTATGTCTGGTTCACCCCGGTTGCCGGACGGCAAGCCTATCTCTACAGCATCATCTCAGTCCCCCCGCTACCGAGAAGCTATGCGCTCCCAGCCGCCATATGAGGCTCACGACGAAGATCTGTCGCCTTCGACGAACTGCTACCCGCGGTCATCCGTCGATACCTATGTTTCCAGCACCGAGTCTGAGGAGGCCCTGGAGCAGCAGCTTCCTGATGGCGCTCTAGACATGACGGACGACGAATTCTTTCAGTACCATGACGAGCAACAGCGCCGCAACACCTGCGATGACAGCATCCCGCCGCTGCCAGAGTACCGCCATGACATTGTTGATAGCAGCGTGCGCCCGTCGTCGCCACAGGAATTTGCACAGCTCTTCCCCAGCCTCAACCGCATGTCCGTACGGCATGACGAGTTTACGTCAGATGGCAACATGAATTTGCGCGTGGATATCACCGTGCCGGTGGGCAGCCGGCGGCGGCCCACTTCGTACCAGCTGTTCCACCTGCGCATGTATGACCTGGCCAAGAGGGAGTTTTCTCTGCGTCGTTACTGCCGCGACTCCGGCCGCGAGGTGTGCAACTCCAAGCTCAACTTCATTGATCCTTCTGAAAAGAAGAGCAGAATCGGCATCATGAGCCGCAAGACCAGCGAAGACGAAAACCTGAAGCAATGGGAACGGAGGAGCAGCGGTGGCAACAGCAGCAACCACAGTAGCAGCAGCAGCAACCGCCCCGATGCCGCCGATGGCCGCCCGACTTTGCAGCGCTCCATGACGACGGCGCTGCGCACACTAGGTGCTATTGCGACGAAGAAGAAGCCGTCGATGAGGCGGTCACACACTTCCGCCGTGCTGGGCCAGCAGTACCACCAGCGCCCGGCCACGTCGTATTCGGCGTACAACAGCAACGACGACAACGAGTACATCACCGGTCTTCGCCCGGCGTCGGTTTCAGGCTCCACGCCGTCGTTTTTCGGCCGCAGTGGTAAGGACCGCCAGCCTGCGCCGGCACCACCCAAGCCGACCAACACGATCAAGCTCGAGTTTAGCAACTATGCGCGTGTCGACGTGGAGCGGCGCCACGGCCCAGGCAGCGACAACTCGCGGTACGAGTTTGATTGGTGGGGCCACAAATACACGTGGAAGCGCGTCGCTGAAAAGCATCTCAACGTGGTGAGCTACCATCTGCTGCGTGACGACAACGGTGAAACTGCGATCGCCCACATCGTCCCCGAGATGCGGTCGCCCAACCAGGTGCAGGAGGACGACGAGGCTGGAGGCTGGGTGCCACCGTGCCACATGTGGATCAGCGATCCGTCTGTGCTGGAAGCCATGACGGACGTAGCTGAGTACGTTTGATCCCTGTTTACACTCTTCTTGTATTTGTCTTCCATCTGCTAACATTTTTACTCTAGTGTCATTATGTCTACCGGGTTGATGGCGCTCGTGGACGACTGCATCCGGACGCGGTGGCAGCCGCGCAAGATCCATCACCGCGTCACCGTCCCCCTGACATCGCGGACCCTCGACATGGAGTCGGTCCGCCCTCGGGCCTTGATGCAACACGTCTTCCACCGCCGGAACAGCAACAGCAACGGCAGCAACGGTAATGGCTCCAGCACATACACATCGAGCCCGCTGCGGCATGCCCAGCCAATCCCAACATACTAAGCACAAGCGAAACTCACAACAGGCGACCGAAGCCGCGGTCCTCTTCTCCTTTGTTCTTTGAACTGTCTCGCAAGATAACTCTTATTCTAATTTTCATTACCAGCACTGCTGTTTTCTTCTTTTTGTCCTAATTTTCTATTGTATAAGCATACAGCACGGAGTTTACTTGCGGTTCTAGTTCATTTTTGCCACACGGCCTTTTTCTTTAATTGCGCATATTGACGATGGACAGAACAGAGTCCTGATGAATACTGAAACACATCATTGGAAGGGCAGAGGAACATGGGCTTTCGGTGGGAATATCGGCGTCTGCTGACTTTATTTTTATTAGAGGTTTCTAACCTCCTTTTCCTATTAAGGAAATGACCAGACTGCGAGCAGATCGCAAACGCAAAAGTGCATTTTTATTTCTCTTCTTTTCTTGTATTATAGATTTTGGGGTTTATAAATTGGCCCTTTTTGCATACATGAGAGATTTTAGTAGTTCACAACATAAATGATGAATGAATTCAAATACAGTGCAAACAACAGTTTCATTTTCTTTTCGTCTTTGATGCCATGCCAATAATATGAAAAGTGTTTTGTCAAACAAAAAATTTTACAAGGCCAGATAAGCCATAGGATGTATTTGCCTTTTCTCTGGTTTAGGCGTTTTTCTCAAGTCACATTTTGCCTTGGGCAGAGAAAAAGAGAGCTTTTGTTTTATGGGGACAAAATGGAAGACTAGCAACTATACGAATGCGATCGAAGACTAAAACTTTCCCTATGAGAATAAGATGGACAATAAAAGAAAACGAATTGATGGTTCTCTCGGCTTTATTCTTCTCTTTCTTTGTTTTGTGCGACGAGGGGAGGAGGGAAAATAAGCTTTCGGAATGGCGGAGTTACACAGGAGTAGTGGTGTGACTGGTGCAGTGTTCAAAACAGCAAGAAAGACAGAACCAACAAAAAATCAAGGGGGAATGAGAACCAAGTGAGGCCACACACGTAGTATGACGCAATGATACAAGAGGGGGAAACAACAAAAAAACAAAATACAACGAGCAATGAGTGGAAAACAAGAGAGACAACACGAAAAACCAGCCCAAAAAATTGCGTGCCAGCGACCCGGACAGTCACATCGACCAGTAGATGCGTCGGAGCACGCTCGCCGCGTAGCTGCGCCGGCGGCGAGAGTGCTCCGTCTCCGACGCTCTGCCGTCCTCAGACAGTCGGTCTGCTCTGCCACCACGTACGGACCCCGGCGGACCGAGGGCGGCGAGAGGGGACAGGAGCGATGGTGGCGTGCCGCTGGCGGGGCTCGCATGCGCCGGCCATGGCCAAGGACCTGGCGACCACAAGGGCGTCGGCGATCTGGACAGACTAGAAGATGAGGCCGTCTCGTTGGAATCTTCCCCTCTCGTCCACCGCTCCGCCCGCCGCTCCGTCGCCCACCCAGCCGCGCCAGCCGTGCTGCGGCCCTCCTAGTTCTGGCCCTCCCAGCCGACCCAGCTGCGCGGCATGACCCGCCAGATCTTGACCTCGCCCGACCGCAGGTCGTCCAGCTTGAAGCTGTCGAGCTTGACTTTCTTGCTCTCGCGGCCCTGCTCCCAGGCACGCACCTTCTTCTTGGTGCCGTCCCACTCGGCGACCACGGCCACGTGGTCGGGCTTGCCCACCTCGGCGCTGTACTTGGCGTGCATGGCACCGTGCTTGCCCTGGAAGCGCGTGTTGCGGAAGGTGATGATGTCGCCGGCGCGGATCTCGTCGTTCTGCGTCGTGCTCGCGTTGGCCAGGTTCGCGTACACCAGCGCGCCGTACGCCCGCGTGCCCACGGGCAGCAGCGCGTCGCGGAAGGGCCGGATCAGCTCCAGCACCAGCGCCTGCGGCGAGCCGTCGCCCACCACGGTGTCCTTCTTGGCCTGCACTGCGTCCGCCATGTGCCGGCCGAAGCGCTCGTACGACTGCTCCAGCTGGTCCTGGCGAAGGCTGCGCGGCGGCTGCTCGTGGCGCTGCGTGAGGCGCACGCTGTCCGAGGACGGGCCCTCGGACGGGTCGAACTGTGCCGTGATGACCGTTTGCGAGTAGTCCAGATACAGGACGTAGATGTCGCGCGTGATCTCCACCTTGCCGCCGCGGCGCGCCGTCTGCGACTCCTCCGACTCGAAGAAGATGTCCTTGCGGCCCTGCAGCTGCGGCGGCAGGCTGTTCGGCTGCAGCCACCAGCCCGACAGCGGCGCTAGGTCAATGTCGTTGGCAATGTGGCCGGTCTCCATCGACGGACGGTTCACGTCCACAGACCGGCGGCTAGCTCCACCGCCTCGCGCCACATCTACCGACTGCCGCGCTGCGCGGGGGTTGTGCATGCTGGAACTCGGTGCCTGAGCGGCCGGCGGCGGCGGCGGCGGCGGCGGCGGCAGTGGCGGTCCTCGAGCGGTGTTGGCGGTCGACGCCGATCCGCCTGTCAGGGAGAGCGTGAGATCTGGTGGCATGTACGCATCCTCCATAAAGGATTGCGGTGCTGGAGGTACAAATCCAGGAATAGGCACGCCGCCTGGGGTGGTCGGTGATCCGGAGTAGTTGTATGGATCATAGTCGTCATCGTACCGGGACGGCTGGCTCGATGCCGGCGGTGGCGGAGGCGGCGGAGGCGGCGGGCCACGAGGCACGTCGGCAGAGCGTCTCTTGTCTGCCGCTGGCATAGGAGGCTGGCTGGGCGGGAGACTCGGTGGAGGAGGAGGCTGATTCGGAATAGGCGGGGGCGCTCTTGACGCGCCCGGGACCGGCGGGGGGAAGGAGGGTGTCCTCTCGGACATGGGCGATTTCAGCGAGACATTGTCCTCCAAGCTCGAGTCTCGGGCGTGTGCCTTGAGGGAATTCTTGTGCGGGACCGGGTTGGCAATGTCGGTATCGTAGTCCCCTTCGTACTCGGTGATTTCCTCGTCCTCCTCTTCCTCATCCTCCTCGTCGCCACCAGCTGCAGCGCCAATAGGTGGTAGCGGCCTGGCTGGAGACAGCGGCGTCCGGGCGTCGCTCGTCGACTGGCGGCTGAGGCTGCCCGGCGGAGGGGGCGGTGGCGGCCTCGTCTGAGCTGGTGGGAGCGCAGGTGCGGCGCCTGGAATAGGGGGCGGCGGGCGGCTGGCGCGCTTGTTCTGAATCGAGGTCGGCGAGACTGGCGTAGCGTCGTCTCCAGCCCGCTGACTGCTTGAAGGGCGAGGTGAGGTTGGGAGGGCAGGCGGCGGAGGAGCGACGGGAGGCAGCGGAGGCGGAGCGTGTTGCGCTGGCTCTCCTCTTGGTGTCTCTAGCGGGTCCTGAGGTGTCCTCTCCGAGAGCTCGTCGTCCGACACAGAGCCCTCGCTCGGCGATCTAATGGCAGATGGCGCAGCCTGTGGCGGCGGCGGCGGCGGGACAGGTCGGCCACCGGGAACAGGTGGAGCAGCACTCCTGACAGGTACTATAGATGTGCGGTCAGTCAATGAAGTTCATGAACCATAGGATCCTCTTTGATGCTTGTCTTTACATGTAGGGCTTCGCGCTTCTTTCGGAGGCGCTGGCAGTTCTTCTTCCTCCTCCTGGGCCGGGGCTCCTGCTTTGTCTTCCGACCGCCGGACGGCCAAGCCCGGCAAGGCCATCATGGTAGGTACAGGCGGAGCACGCTGGCTTGGCGAGGCCACGTCCTCTGTGCTCTCACCAGTCCGCTTTTCCGCAGCAGGTGCCTTCTTCTTCTTCAGGGGCGGCGCTCCTGCGCCGCCGCCGAACAAGCCTTGCATGCCCTGCATACCCATCATGCCCATGCCGCCGCTCATCTTTGCCATTCTGGCACGAAGCTCTTCTCTCCGACGCACTTCAGGGTCGACATCCTCCTCCTCTTCCTCTTCTTCTTCCTCGCCGCCCTTCTCTTCTTCAACGGCATCGGGGTCGTTGACTTCCTCTTCCTCCTCCTCGTCGCGCGCCCGTTCTGCCGACTGTCTCTCTGCACCTGGAAGGATAATGGGAACCATCCTGGGTGGAAGTCTCGACTTGTCATCGCTGTCATCCCGCTCGGTCAGGTCGTCGTCCTGGCCTTCCGTCGTATCGCCGGCTCCTGACATGTCGGCATCGTTGCCGTCTTGAGCCTCGGCGTCTGGGTCTCTCGACGTCTTTCGGCGAGGTGGGTGAGGCGCGCGCGGGGGGTGGGATTCTTCGATGGATCGGCGGCCGATGGTGTCGCCGGTGTCTCTCCGCTCAAGAGGTGGAATCTGGGGAGGACCTCCAGCTGCTGCGTCTTCTGCCGCAGCAGCGGGCGTGCCAGTCGGGATGCTCTCGTGACTCTCGAGTCGCTTCTTGGGCGGGCGCTTCGGCTTCTCCTTCTTGACCGCTGCGTCGGCATGTCTCTGTGCCTGTTCCTGCTGCTCCCTCTGAAGACGGGCCATGCGCTCCTTTAAGCTCATCATGGGCTTGGGCTCTTCATCGTTGTCGTCGCCCCCGCCGCCCGAAGCGCCAGGCACCAGACCTGCCTTCTCTGCGGACTCTAGGTTCTCTGCCTCGCGCTCCTTGATCTCTGGGTCTTCGTCCCGGCGGTAGATCTTTGCGACGGGCACGTCTCGTGGAGGCGGAACATAGGCATTGCGGCTCGGCGGCGCCGCAACAAACGGCTTTTTGATAAAGGTGCTGCTGCCCCCTCCGGCTAGGCCGCTGGGCTTAAATGGAGTAATGGGCGGGGCGGCTGCCTTGTTGAAGGCGGCAATGCGGTCACGGAAAGAGTTGCCCGACGGCTTCTCGGACACAGGCGGCGGGGGCGGTTTCGAGCCAGACGGGGTTCCGGAGCGAGGTGCCTCGGCTGCCTTTGGCGCGGGAACAGAAGGGACGGGAGAAGTCGGCTCAGCTGCTTTTGGCGGAGGAGGTGCTGGTGCTGCAGCGAGCACTGGCGCCTTGGGAGACTCGGGCGGTGCGGCTTTTACCGGCTGTGGCTCTTCCTGCTCTTCCTGCTCCTCCTCTTCGATTTCTACAGGTGGTGGCGGCTTCTTGGGAGAAAGCGGTGTAGGTACGGAAACCGGAGGAGCAGGGGGTGGGGGCGGGGAGGAAGGCTCATCGCTGGCAGCAGAAGCGGCAGAGGAGGCGGCGGCGGCGACGGCGGCAGAGATGGCACCGGGCGAGACGGCAGGAATCTCGGAATCTCGCTTCCGGGCTCGCGTAGGGCGTGGGGGAGCGACGGGCTCGTACTTCTCGACAAAGTTCCTTGGAAACAGGCCCTCGTGGTGAGCACCGGCGTCGTCGGTATATTCGCCTACATACCACTCGGCGTCTTCCTCCTCGATGACGGTTATGATCTGGCCGATGGGGAATTTCAAGTCGTCATCGTGTTCCGAGGAGTACTCATAGATCGCCTTGACTTTGAACATGGTGAACGTGGGCGTAGGAGAGAGAATGCGCTCAGAGGAGAAGGCGCTCTCGAAAAGGAAGATTGCTGGGCCCTTTTGATATTATTGTTTCCTTTGATTGTTTATTTGGATGTTCAGATGCTTGGCCCTTTTTTTTTTTTTTTGTCTCGGCAGGGCTAGGTTGAGATGAGACTTGTTGGAGTTCGGCAGTGGATGGATGGTGCTGGCAGAGGAATGGGGGAGGATCCTCTTAGTTTCTCAGCCGTGGCTCGATTTGTAGAGCTTTCGACCCCTCCTTTTCCCGGAAACGGCGGGGAATGCCTGAAGGCGATCGAGGCGAAAAAGGCAACGCAGCAGTCGAGGGATTAAGTAGGAAAAATCGACTAGGAAAGCCGGCTCTGATTAAAATAGAATAGAATGGAAAATAGGGAAATAGAAGCCAGACGCTGATAAAAAGCGGTACGGCGGGATGTAGTTGTTGTCGTTGTTGGTTGTCTATTGTTTTTGTTTTGCTGTTAGCTTTTGACTGCCCTCCGCCTAGGCAGCCACTTATAGAAAGGAGGGCACAGCGGGAAGAGGAGAACAAGGATGGGGAATTATAAAACGGGAGAAATAAAGCAGATAACAAAGTAATAACAAGAGATAAAATAGAATACGGAAAAAAAAAAAGCACAATGCACTAAGCCACCCGGTGATGCTGCTTGCTGTCCTGGAACCAAAAGAAGGGGGATCGAACTGACCAATTTGCGCGTTACTTTAACCAGTTGGCAGCAGATCCTCAAACACAAGTAAGGCACCGAGGGCAGTGAAGCCAAGCTTAGCCGCTATGCCGTGCTGTGCCGTTTCTTCTTCTGTTTGTTCTTTTTTTTTTTTTTTTTTTTTTTTGTTCTCTCTGTTTTCGGTTCTCTTTCTGCTGCTACTTTATATTTGTTGTCAGTATAGCTGCATTGCCAATGGGAGAGGTTCCCTCACTCTCTCTTCATGCGCCCGTGGTGGTTGCGTCGACGTCAGCGCATGAAACGGAGGGGGCAAAGGCGAGGACAGACAGAAATGCACACAGAAATGCACAAACAAAAGACACTAGAGAAAGAAGGAGAGGGCAATGAACAGCAACGGAACAATAACAGACACCCGCCCTGCTAGTAGAAACAGGATGAACGCAGCAGGGTGGTTGTCTGGGACTGGAAGCTGGGGGACGGTGGAAAGACAGGATTCGTGAGAAGCGAGTGTGGCTGTGGACGTGGTGGATCGACGTACCAGCACGTACGTACACATACAGAAAACACTGCAGAAGGACCGAACAGGCAACGGATGGTGGGAGACAGATGGCCTGGCCAAAGAAAATCGAGCTGCCAGGGAGAGGAAGACGAAGAGGGAAGAGGTTACGTCGTATGCTTTTTCTTTTCTCGGCTTATGGCTAGGTAATGGCTAGGTATCGTCTCTTCTTTGCGGGTCTCGTCTCGTCACATTCGACACCGATATGGAAGCAGTGGGGAGAATATTAAGAGGTTATCGGATGTCGAGATTGATGTCAGTCGAGATCGAGCAGGGAAAAGAAACGATGATGGAGAATGAGGCGGAGAAGGAGAAGGGGTTTTCTCTTGGGACAATGGTAAAACACAGCAGGGGAAATGAGAGGTGAGTGAGGAAAGATGGGCAATACGCTATTGTGGCTGAGAAGATGATGCAGCTTTGCTGGGTTGGGGGTAGGAGCGAAGAACTGGACCGGGGTTGAGGTTGCTAGGGGGGTCGCTGCTGTTAGGGGGAGGGGGGCAGAAGAGTAGAGGGAAGCACACACGTGTAGAGGCAGGGTGACAGGTAATGGCCGCTAAGTGCTGGGGAAATGCCAGGGAAGCTACTGTCTGGTGGTGGTGGTGGGTGGGATGGCATCTGTGGCTGGAACGGCATCTTATTTTGGCTGGCGGCGCACGTTCTCGCAGAAACGGAATGCCATGAGGCTTACGCAGTAGGCTTAAGGCGCTGTGGAGGGGGGGGGAACGCTGTACGAGTAATAAGCCCTCAAGCACTAACTATTATACCGTCATCGATTCTATTTTCCTGGTGGCGATTCGTTGCTGCAGAATAGAGAGTCAGAAACAGCACTCAACCCCACATTTACAAAAGCGGGTCTGGTACTCTCTTTATTGCACAGCTACGGAAGCTCCTAGAAATGTCTAAGCAGCCGAGACATTTTCCCTTCATTCCACCTTTTCAAAACCTGCTTGTGACTGGTTTTGTGCTCTGCAGTCCTATTGCCAGCCAGCCATGGCTTCCTCGGGGAAGCCGCTGAAGAGCATCCTAAAGAAGCCCGCGGCGAGGGGGTCTTCTTCGCGGAGAGCGCCAGACGACAGCGACGATGACGGCGCGGCGCCCGCGGTGCACAGCCGCCGCCTGCGGTCCGAGCAGGACAACGCGGAGATCGCGCGGAAGCACGCAGCGATCCTGCAGCAGCGCAAGGACCTAGAGGCGGCCATCTTCCAGAGCATCGAGCAGCTGACCGAGTTCCCGCTGGCGCGCGGGCCGGCGTACTCGGCGCGGCACCCTGGGCCGGCCGACGCCGCCGCGTTTGCGCGCCTGGTGCGCGTCTTCCAGCCGGGCGACTACGACGACCTGGTCGAGGAGCGCAACACCTGCGGCCTGTGCGGCTACGCCCTGTGCGCCAACCCGCGCCGCACCTACCAAGGCGGCGGCACCTGGAAGCTCGTGCCCCGCGCCGGCCGCATCGTGCCCAAGGCCGAGCTCGAGAAGTGGTGCTCGCCCGCCTGCGCTCGCCGCGCCCTCTACATCAAGGTCCAGCTCAACGAGACCGCCGCCTGGGAGCGCGTCGGCATCCCGGACATTGTCGTGGAGCTGCTCGACGAGGACAAGGACGGCGACGGCGACAAAGAGGGCGGCGGCGGAAACAAAAATGCCGCCACGCCCGAGGGCCGCCTCGCCCAGGACCTCGCCCGCCTCAAGCTTAGCGAGGAGCGCCGCCAGATCGACAACGCCCGCGCTCTGGCCGCCGAGCGCGGCGACGGCGCACTGGCCACCGTCGCCGACGACTTGGGCGCCGACCAGCCGCTGGCGCTCGAGGGGCAGCAGAAGAGCAAGCCGATGCAGCCGCAGCCGCGCATCCTGCCGCTAGACGCCACGACGCTCGTGGACGTCAATATCGTCGAGAAGAAGGTCACCATGGTGCCCACGGCGCCCACGCTGGACAACAGCAGCGGCGGCGGTTACGTCGACGACAGCGACAGCAAAGAGGCGAGTGCAGGGGGTGCTGATTCTCATATGCTCGTTGAGGGCCATAAGATTCGGTTTACTGGAGAGTAACAAGAAATCTATTGTTTTTGCATTTTAGGAGGGGCTACAGAAAGGTTTATGACTAGTTGCCATCAATGGGAGTTTACGGCCGGATATGCATATCACACATGGGGACCGGACGGAGGGTTTAGAAAAAAAATTCAGATACCCATATACTGTGTCGAGAGACAAATGTATACAATTTCAAAAATAACTTGCCCCATGTCTTACCAATTATTTGCCCGTATAGGTGTACTTGGCGAGAGAGAAGTTCAGACAATGTCTCTGCACACAAGAGAATATGATATGATGCCCACCATGAGGCGGCTCGTCCAAAAAATTACGTTAAGGTATGGGTTCAAAAGAATAAGTGCCTCACAACAACGCCGACCACACAGAAAGCACTACAGCATCACAACATCATCACAACAGCATTGGGGAGTAGGGGAAAAGAATTGGCGATCAAGCAAGTCAAAAGTCTGTCTGGAGCAATAGTGCCAGTATGACTTTCCGCGACACCTTTGGTTTGTGCAAACCTGCAGTTTCGTATTTTTTTTGTATCTTGGGTTTTTCTCTTTTCTTTTTGTTCCCTTCCTCCCAGTCTTGTCCCGCTCTTTCTTCGTTCGTTCGTTCGTTGGCTGTGTTCCCTGTACCCTGGCCCGCGAAACTGCTGTATGACAACAAAAAGAATACCGATCCGAAATGTGTTGTGAACCGATGGATGAAGATCCGAAGAAAGACGCCGGGCAAATATGCCAATATTTTTTTCCCACTCGTCGCACTGCACGCTACCGTCCACTCGTGTTCACCGGCTGCCGTCCAGCAATCTAGTCGCGCCGGGGGCGGTCGCCGAAGCGGCGGCCACCGCGCTCGGTGGACTGCTGCTGGGTCACGGCAACAACGTTGACGGGGATGGCGTCGAACTGGGACGAGAGGGTCAGCAGGAGGGCATACAAAGTGAGGAAAGAGGGCCTCTAAGAAAATCGTGGCCTCTGGCAAAGGAGAGCAATAGCGGGAGAGGGAAACACATACGCCAAGGTGCTTGAGCAGGTCCTTGGTCTCGGCATCGATGTCGAGCTGGCCGCTCTCGGAGTTCTGGGCGAAGTCGAGCGCGGAGACCTCGGGGACGTACTGGTCCTTGCGCTCGCGCTCCTCCTCCTGCAGCTTGAAGGAGATACCGCGGACGGGACCGCGCTGAATGCGCTTCATCAGATGCGTGGTGTAGCCGGCAATCTTGTTGCGGAGGCGCTTGGAGGCGATGATGGCGATCTCATCGCAGACGCGCTTGTTGGTCTCGAAGTCCAGGGTCAGCTTGGGGTAGTACCGCTCAATGATGACCTTGGCGGACTTCTTGACTGTCTTGGTGCGAACGCGACCCATGATGGCGGTATTTGTGGTGAGGGATGTGGTGAGGAGAAAGAGATTGACAGAGGTTGGTTGTCGGAAGTGATGGTGATAGTGTTGGGGGGGAGGTCGAAATAGGACGAGATAGAATAAAAACGTCGATTGGGAAATTTTTCCATTAGGGCGGAATAAAATTTCGGTGCGGGGACTCTCTGGTTAGGGTACAGCCTGTGGGTAATTTCACGTGATTTATCTAGCGCTAAAAAATTGGTGATAAGCGCTAATGAAAGTGATGCACGTGAAATATCATGTGATAAAATACACATAGTTGTAAACTACACATATACAACGGACAAGAAGCTGGTGTGAAGCTCATGAGAACGAAAAGGAGACCGTGATGAGATATTCATATTTTAGAATTGAACGCTGAGTTTCTTTTATCGTATAATAATACATGACCATGCAAGCCCTCTCCACATCTTTGACTCCTGTCACTCGTGTGATCTATAGTATGTACATGTAGCGATTGGATCTTCCAGACGGCCCCTACTCTACTGCCCTAAGCCGTAGGTCTGCGGGCTGCTTATCACTGTGCGATTGCTGCCGCCACCGCCGGTGGGTACGCGGCCGATGGTGAAGCGGCCGAGGCGGCGGGGCTGGCTGTCGGCGCGGGTGGAGAGCAGGCGGGCGGGCTGGCCAAAGATGGCCTCCTTGCCCTCGAGCTCGCGCTGGACGAGGACGGCCTCGGGGTCGGCCTCGGCGGCGCTGACGAGGACGCGGCCCTGGGAGTTGATCTTGGCGGCGGCGACGCGCACGGGAACCTTTGAGCCGCCGTGGATCTTGGGGTCGATGATGCTGAGGCCGGGCACGGTGCGGGCGCCGGCGGCGTGCATGCCGCCGTGGCGGGTGTTCTGGTAGGCGGTCTCGCCAAAGGGGTTGTCGACGACGAAGCCGGCGACGCCGAGCTTGGCGGACCACGAGCCGCTGACGCTGCGCGGCATCACGATGCGCGCCTGCACGGGCGGGTGGGCCTTCTGCGGGCCGTACAGCGGGTGGTTGTCGAGATAGGCGTTGGTGCGCAGGTACGACAGGCCAGCCGACGGGTGCGTGATGGGCGGGCCGTCCTGTGCCCAGGGGTTGCCGCCGCCGGGGGTGGCGCTGCTGCTGATGCCGCCGGTGAGCGGGGCAAGGAAGCCGGCCGAAGAGGACGACGCTGACGACGCTGACGACGACGACGACGACGCAGCACCGAGTGCGCCGAGACCGGCAAGCGCTGACGACGCCGACGACAGGGACGACGCCGACGACCGTACCAGGCTCTGGAAGATCTTGTCCGAGGGCTCGACGGGGGCGAGGTCCAAAAACTTGCCGACCAGGCGGTACAGCAGGGGGCGGTCGTGGCGCAGGGCGCGCAGGTAGTCGGTCAGCTGGGCGTCGGAGACGTCGGCGGCGGCCAGGGGCGGGGCGGCGGGCGCGTCGGCGCCGCTGTCGAGGGCCTGGGCGGCGGCGGCGCGGTTGAGGTCGGCGGCCAGCTGGCCGCGCAGAAACTCGCGGAACTCGGGCCGGCGCGGGCGCACCTGCTTCTTGAGGTAGGCCTGGAAGGCGCCCTCGGTGATGCCCGCGAGCCAGGGCCCCGCAAACTTCCACCGCTTGTCGTCGGCCGTGTGGCGCCGCGCCGGGTCGATGGCGATGACGTCGGCCGCCTCCTCAAAGACCGACTTGCCCGCCAGCTGCTGGCGCTGCTCCGCGTCCGTCTGCAGCGTGATGGGCACGCCCATCGCCTGCCACTTGCGCAGCGTCATGGCGTGGTCCGTCGCCGTCGCAAAGTCCGTGACGTGCTCCAGCGTGTCCAGCTGCTTGATGCGCACCAGCGGCTCCGTCGCCCGCGCCGTCGCCTTCTGCGGCAGCGGCCGCTTCAGGCCCCAGTCGCCGCGCTGCCGCGACGCCTTGGGCGACGCGAGCGCCTGAAGCGTCGGGTACGGCTGCGTCGCCGTCTCAGACAGCCGCCTGCCCGCCCCCGCCACGTCGCCGGGGGCCTGCGGCAGCTGGCTCGGCAGGGAGAAGAGCCGCGAGGTGCGCAGCAGCGCCGCGCCCGGCGACACCGTCTTGGTCGCCATGGTGGGGTGTGGGCTGCCTGCTGCTGCTGC
Source organism: Hawksworthiomyces lignivorus (assembly GCA_002917075.1). Lineage (NCBI taxonomy): Eukaryota > Fungi > Ascomycota > Sordariomycetes > Ophiostomatales > Ophiostomataceae > Hawksworthiomyces > Hawksworthiomyces lignivorus. The sequence continues at coordinate 505,140 of NTMA01000019.1, forward strand.
TTCGTCTGATGATTCTGCTGCAGATGCCGCCTGTTTGGAAAAACCAATTGGTGGCGATGCGGCAGGTGCTGTCGTATTTGGTCCTTTTGATGCAGCTCATGAGACACAAAAGAACCAAAAAACAGCTGAGGTCAAAAGCACAAAATTTACAGTGGGTCCCGAGGATCTGAACTAGCCGCACGTGATTGGCTGCTGCATTTGCCGTGTCAGAAGGGTCCTCCACCAATCGTTAGTGAGCGTCTTGCACCCTGACCACGCTGTATTACACCTGTACCTTCACCAATTACACAGCGTTTCGGCTATTCACAGTGGCGGGATCTCCCTACCGATTTCCCCCAGCTTCGACGGGGTCAAGAGACAATAGATGTCGGAAGAATGATGATAGTAAAAACAACTATAAATGCATTGGTATTATAAAATGATCGCTTGAGCCGTAATGTCTAAAAACCTGATGTCCTTGAAAAAAATAAACAAAAAAACCCCTTGATGTGCAGTTTTTTTTTTTTGCGGTATAGCATCCTGTCCCAATGCTGACGTCTCTCGTTAGATGAAATCGCTTCTTCCCCATTATTATTCGTTCTCCGTCGCACCACCCCGGTCTTTCTTATTCCATCGCCTCCCTCTCCCCACTTTCGCATTATTTTTTCTTTTCTTTTTTTTCACGTCATGCGCACCCGATCGCATACCGCCGCTTCTGACGCTGCCTGCGCCGGAACGTCTTGGCTTTGGGGATCAGGTAGGGCAGATAGGTGTATGCGTGGCTCTTGCTGCTGATGCTGCTGTCGCCCTGCTCGCTGGCGTCCTTGTCGTCCGGGGGCACGCTCTCGCCGTCGGTGGTCGCCTGGATCTCGCGCGAGAAGGACTCGATCACGTTGTTGATCACGTCCATGACCATGGCCGTGTCGCCCTGCGGGTCGACGAGCTCCACGTCGCCGCTCTTGGTGGAGGCGGAGGAAGCGCTGGACCGGCGCGAGCTGACCGACACGGTCGACAGCACGCTCTCGATGGACTCTTGACTGCGGCGGCGGCGCACCACGCGGCGGTCGTAGGTGGCGCCCGGGATCGCGTTCGCGTTCGCATTGTAAGCCGCCGTCGAAGCCGCTGCCGTCGCAGCCGGCGCTGTCGCATTTGCCGTCGCGGTGGCGGCCGGGCCGACGACCAGCATGGTCTGCTGCACGTTGGGGAAGCTGAAGATGAGCATCAGCTTGTTGTAGGGCTCCCAGGGCCGGATGGTGTCGGTGCGGACGTGGTCGATGGCCAGCGACCGCACGTGCTCGGCGGTGTCGCGCACGTGGACGGTGAAGTCGCGGGCGGCCTCGTCGTAGCCCATGAGGCCGTGCCGCGGCAGGTACAGCGTGTCCAGCGCCGGCGCAAAGAAGATGTAGTGCTCCGGGCTGCTGCGCGTCACAAACGCCCGCCGGTAGAACAGGTGCTGCGCCTCGCTGCGCGCCTCGCGGTTGACGTGCACCAGCGCCGGCGGCCGCGACGTCGTGCGGCAGCGGTCAGCCTCGGAGTCGTACCAGACCTCGACCACCCGCGGCTGGCAGCTCAGCTTCCAGATGGCCAGGCGGAGCTCGGCAGGCAGCCTTTGGAAAGAGGCAAAGGTGGGTTCGTCTTGGCAAGTCATTATGGATAAAAAAAAATTTTTGAAAAAAAAAAAATTCCTCTTCGGTTCTCTTATGACTGGTGCAGATAAAAGCCAAGGTAGAGCAGAGAAAGAGACAAAAAGAGAAATATGTAGAGAGAGAGGTAGACAGAGAGAGAAAGAGGTCGAGAGAGTATGACTGTTGAGAGGAGAGGAGAGGAGAGATAAGACGGCGGACTGATGACTTCACGATACCTCCGTCATATCCATTGAGGACATTGAAAGTGTAAGTGAAGATCTAAAGAGACCAACAAGAGTGACGACACAATTGAAGTTAAGAGTAGATTGAAAAATATTGGCAAAGAAAGAAAATTAAGCAACAAAGGTATAGCAACAAAGAATTTCGTTAATATAAAATTTTCTTGGTCAGAACCAGTGGCTACGAATATACTCGGTACAAGACAAAGGCGACAATGGCAGGGGTGTCGGCGAAAATAGGACAAAAAGGCTGTGCTGAAAGAGGGCAGATCTAGGCCAAGACGGGTTGTTAGGACATGCATTATAAGCATAGAGTTCCATACAAGAGACAAGCATACAAAATAGAGTACAATACAGATACAATAAGAATAAGAATAGGAAAGTTTGGAAGGGGGGAGGAGAATAGCCAGGACGGGAGCGGGTGTCGACAACCAGGGGACGGGGATCCGAAAAGGGAGGAAGATAGAGGGAGCAGAGGGTAGATTTGGGGGGGGGGGGGGGGGGATACAAGAGGAAGAGAATGAGCCGGGGAAACAGTGAGCCTGGGCTGGGGGTGGGAGAGGAGGTCACCGTGATCATACAAAGCAGACTAAAGTCTTGGAGCTACGGAGCAATGCTATGCTTCAGGCGAAGCACTATATGCTTTAGCTGGAAGAGTGTAAGATGAGTGGTTGAGATTGCTCAAGTTTTAACGAGAAGAAACTAGTTTAGGATTGGAGGGACGAACGGAGGATGCCCATGGAGGATGTGTGGAGGATGTGAACGAGAGATACGGGTACGGGTACGGGCAAGTGTTTCGATGCACTACGACGTGTACTACTGTGGACGATACGTGGAAACAGGAGGAGAGTTTGGTGCCCAAATAAGTTTAAATGTTTTGAGTCAGCGACACCACACAAATTTTTTCGGGGCTGGTGGACTGGGGACACGGAGGGCGGAGGGCCAAAGGGCGGCGAGTTTTGAATGTTGCTCTTTGTACCTGGCCGAACCCTATACGTACATGTGTATTCGTATGTGAGATAGTGTTTGTTGTGATCGCTGCGACCTTGCGACTTAGTCACGTCGTATGACAGCAGTACCGGTGAGAAGAAGTTAAAAAATAAAATAAAAATAAATAAAAAACGAAGAGGAACGAGAGCCAGAACATGCTCTAGGACTCTTAGACGAAGGCGGTACGCATACACACAAACCACAAACTCATGAGAAAAGCGTTGGGATTGGCGAGGAGCCAGGAAAAGGGAAAGCGACATTGGCAAAGGGAGCGAAGGAAGACGAGCCGCAGCGCTAATCGGAATACTGGGTACGCACGCAGGACCTCCGATATGTAAGTCAAGTTGCATGGGCTAGTCCGTAGCCATCACGTACCAAGAAAAAACAGAGGAAAAAAAAAAGTGGAAAATCAGGTGCTTCCACGCATGGCCCACCGTTGGCGTTGGGCAAAAAAGGTGGTGTGAAGGGTTGCTAGCGGGACCTGGGGGGGACGCACCACTGGATTCTGGGAAGGTCGAAAGCTGGCTGGCCGAGGGCGGACGGCACTAAAAGACATCGTAACCGTGTACGGTACGTGCAGTAGCATCTAATTTGCATCTGAAAAACTTTGTTAGGGGATGACGGGGGGGGAGGGGGGGTGG